>CM068313.1:20375511-20510511 GCA_034766995.1 Acanthacorydalis orientalis | reverse complement strand
AACTAGAAAGTGTTTCTATTGAATGAATACAAGCACATCAAATGTGAAACGGTAAATAATTCAGTGTCCCAAAAGATGAATCAAGATTTCCATGCAAATAGAATTTTTACGTATAGGAATTGAATAATGAGTATATTTTTATATAATTTTGTTTTAATAGACGACTTAAAATAAACTTTAATTTTTTTTAACAAAAATATCGTCTAGAAAGTGCGTAAAGTCAATAATAATTACATTATAATATCTTGTAAAACAAAATATTATCGTAATGGGATCAAATACAAAATATTCCATTTAACTGTTAATATTTAGGGTAAAAAAATAACTTTCAAATATATAAATTATTTATTGCAATATTCAAAATAATCATGAATATTTATAAAGTATGTCTGGTTCAGTGAAGTTTAAAACATTTTTTGTTGATCACTGTTTTTATTTATTAGTTTTTTATAAGCAAATATATGATTGTACACACTAAAGAGTATATTTTTTAAGAAACACCTTATATGGCTTTGTAAAAAGAGTTTAATAATTATTATATATGGTTTCATATGTTATGGAGTGTTAAGATTACATTATAAATTATATCTGTTTATAGTAGAGGTTTTAATTTATTTATATTAACTAACAGTGTATTATAAAAATAACTTAGATACTATTTATATACATACTTACTTATTAATGTTAAGAAATAAAATTTGAAACCATTGATATAGATCAATAATACAGACAAAATCATGTGTGATTTTGTCATTTCATGTTGACAAAATGAAAAACATGTTTGTAGTATTTTACACTAACTTATTTACTCATATATTCAAATGAAATTAGAGGTGCGAGATAAAAAAGTTAACTTCTATTTCCAATTAATTTTCCAACAAAATAATCAATTTTCATTTTTTAAAATTATAATCCAAATATTATAAATTTTTTATTGTAAAATAAATACACATTTTGAAATCTTTTGATTAGTATTACAACTTCATTAAATTAAACATTTTTTTGAAGATATAAAGTATCTTTTCTTAAGTGAGCTAATAGTAATTTAATTATTATTTTGTAGTATGTGTAAGAACGAATGTTAAATTATTGCTGAATTATAAAAACTTATTATATTATAAAAATTATAAGTACTAATTTAACTATAAATTTGACTAATATTTGTGATTTGTGTTCTGGAAAGGTCATTTGTAAAATAAAATTCTTAAATTGCATTTAATTATTCTACGAAACTTTTGTGAATATTTGAATATAAAACAGAAATATGGTTTTAGCAACTTTCCAAATTATATATGTATATATATACACATGTATAAACATCTATGAAAATTGTTTAAATAAAAGGCCGGATGATTTAACACAGGACTTTTGTTATTGAAAGTGATTTTTCCATACGATTTAACAAAACACATTACAGTGAAATAATATTTATAAAACAGAGAAAACGTAATTGCACACCTAACGTTATTTTCTCATAAAGAATCTACGTCATTTTTCACAAGCATTCTGATCTTGAGTTATCAATTCATCTGTCATTTTTTGTAATCTTTTCAGTCATGTACTTAGATTAAACTATTTTTATTTTTTAGTAGTGATTTACAGCACTATCCATCAATGTATGCCAATAAAAATATACTTCATTCAATTTAATACTTCACACACCACACACACACACACACACACATATATATATATATATATATGAATACATATATATATATATACATATATGAATACATATATATATATATACATATATGTACATACATATATATATATATATATATAATAAATTAAATAAAAAAATAGAAACATAATATAAAAATAAATATCAAAATATCTATATAAAATTTAATATAAATAAATTGTAATAAATACGAAGTTACATTAATTCCTTCTAACACTGTTGTATATATTAAATAAATTTCAATATAATGACTATAAAATAATAAATAGTAAAATGATTAATGTTTATACTTTCTTTACTTTAGTCTCTTCAAATTTTTTGAAATTCTAATAAATTAAATTGTTATTAAATATGATGAAATTTAATTTTTTTAGGCTCGTTTATATCAAAAATAATACCAATTTTTATGGTTTATTCGAAAAATTTCAATAATTAAATACTTTTTTAGGAACAATATCAATAGTTATTTTCTAAATGGTAAAAAAACCACAAATATATCAGTTACTAATGAAGAATTGATCTCTTGATAAATTTCTACATTGCTGTTAAATTCATCAGAAACGTATTGTTATAAACCCAAAAATAAACTATAATAAAATGTAAAAATAGTAAAATACTTTTTAAATAATATTCTTAAATATCTGACTACAAAATGGAATTCAGTATGTTGAACGAGACAATGGAAAATCAACAGACGTCCATTTTCCAAACTATGAACGATACTGATTTCAATTCAACAACTGAACCATATTTAGAAGATCATATGGCCATTCCAATAACAATAGTTTACGTGTCAATATTCATTACTGGTGTTGTGGGAAATGTGGCAGTTTGTGTTGTAATTGTAAGACACGCATCGATGCATACAGCAACAAACTATTACTTATTTAGTTTATCAGTGTCCGATCTCACTTTACTTCTCTTGGGTAAGTTAATTAATTTATTTGTTTAACTAATCTCTGATATTTCAGAAGCTTTGAAGTGAATTAAATGAATGTAACAGGAATAAATTATTCACTCGAAGAGAAGAACTTAACGAATCTTTAGTAACATTTTTGGTAACAGACAACGTATTGGAAATTGCTTTGTTTTGGCTTACAATAGAAGAAAAAATAACTTTCAGCGTTGACATTTTGTTTTTTTTTTTTTATTTATACATTAACAAATACAAACATACATGTTATATATATATATGTATATATATATATGTTTAAATAATAAAATCCAAAAAATATTTTAAAAAAACAATTATATTGTTAAATATGTTATCCCTGGATTTAGATGGTACTCTAATAGTACGATTTGGATTTAACATTTGTTTTTGCATTTAATTATATATATATATATATATATATACATATATATATACATATATATATATATATATATATATATACATATACATGTATATAAATATACTTATATATATATATCTATATATATATATATATATATATATATATATATATATATATATATATATATATTATCTACATACAAAATGATTTTTTTTTACTGAAAACTTAAAAATTCAATATATTTTATAAAAAAATCTAGGTATTATTTTAACCTTTAGTACTTTGATGTCAGTTTAACATTGACACGATAAACTAGACATTCACCATTGACGTTACGTTGCCGATAAGCACTTAGCCGTATGTTTACATTGATATTCCTTATCAATATATTTTTTGCAATAAGATTTTTATTTGCAGTACTTTCAATTGTTATTTTATTGAATAACAATCAAATGAATATACTTTCTTACTAGAATATAAACGTAAATTTAAAAAGATTACTTTAAAACATTGACATTTTCATTGACTGTGAACAATAACGACTTTCCAATTTTATAAGGAATAAAATAATTGAAATTAAAGTATATTATTTATGAAGTAAAAATATTGGACTATTTTTATCATAAAACAAAATAGTTCATCTTCAAAGTTAGTAAATAAATAAGACTCAAGAGACATTATATTGGCGGTGTTTCTAGTTCTACAAATATTCTAATGAGTTGGTTCAACTTAGATCAGTAGGATATATCAGACACTATTACTTTGTTCAAAATAACGATAAACTTTTGAGTATAATTACAGTTTATAACAGTTTACTCATTGATACTCTCTCTCTATTTAATATATATATATATATATATATAAAGTATTAAATTAAACAAATAATAATTCTTCATGTTCCATATAACCAAAGTCGAAAATAAACAAGCACAGATCTTGCTGATATTTGAAATTCAGTAACCGAAAGAAAATAACTAATATCTTATATTCAAAAGATAATGTTTGTTCACAATGTGTTTTCAGCTGCTCATAATCTGACATCGGCATCTGTGTAAAAACATTAATTTCCGTGTCGAGTCAAGGTAATTCCATAACTCGGTTATCTAAAAACTCAACTGCGGTGTAGAAGTTCTATAATCAAATCTCGGATCAAGATGTTTTCTTTATTTTTTGATACTAACAAGTTTGCAGTTTTTCATATTTTTAATGAAATGATTTTTGAGAACACTTCTTTAAACAATACTTTAGTAGAATATTTTATTAATTTTATTTTTATAACATTTTACTAAAAAAAAGTTATTGTATTTTATAAAAAAACATTAATAAAAAAAAACATTATTCAACCTCCTAAACAATATAAATGTAATATATATATATATATATATATATATATATATATATTAAAAAAGAATTATTAAATATTTCTTACATATTTCAAATGTTCTATTGTATAAAATTTCATATTGGATTTTTTTCATTTCAAATAATCTTTATTTAACTAAAATATGAATCTTCATTATGCAGTTTTACTTCAACTGTTGTTTATTACTCTATATTAATTCAGGAGTCCAAATATAGGCCATTTCTTATAATCAATATCGCCATTCGTTATCTTTATCAAAGCGAATTTATTAATATCAATTGAAACTATAATTGTGGATAATAATCTCAAATCACCGGAATTAAAACGATAATATAAAAAAAGTAAATAAAACTTGAAAAGTTCTTCTGAAACGAAAATATAATTTCTTATTATTTAAATATCAAAATATTTAGTTTTAAATCAAATGAAGATTTAATTCTGTTCCATTATTTGTTTTTATTTAAATAAAAGGGAAATCAATTTTTATTGTTAATTTTATAAACCTCTGACGTTTATTCTGATTGATTTTATACAAATCACTGTTATTTTTTATAAAATCTGATTCGTTTTAAAAACAAAAAAATATATTTTTGTTCATTTAAAGAAATACATTTTTTATAAATTTGGAAAGTATTTCTAAATCTTAAATATATTGAAATAACTCTTTTTGTCCAGTGGTTGATAAATGTATTCAGCCATACATGAAATGTAAGTTTATAAAAAGTAAACAGAAAAATACAAAGGAAAATGTAATTGATTCCCATAAGAACAGAAAAACCGTGTCGATAATCTATCAGGGTGCCTGCCTGAAACAAAATTTAACATATTGATCCTCAGAAAACAAATAGTTTCCCTATTTGCAATGCGATAGCGTTAATAGTTTCACAAAATGCCAATGAAACTGAACAAGTGTATTTCAATGTATTATTGTTTATAAAATTTGTTCGTTTTTTATTATAATTTAAACATTTTAATAATATCAAAATTATTTTTCAAATTTTCAAAACAAAATTTTATAAAACTTCACAATTTATATTCACAAGCGTATTTGAATGCAATAAAATAAATTTAAAATTTGTTATTTATTCAATAAAGTGACTCAAATCTAAATAATAAATACCGATAATTAAAATCAATAGAACCATTAATCTAATGCGTTGAAAATAAAGTATGAAATGCCTGTTTACATGCTTGTGCATTTTTTGCTTCACGCACGTCATGCGTCACTTTCAATCAAATGTTCATTTATATCGAGCGTAAACATTATAGAATAGTTGAATTAATCTTGACATATTAGATTTGGTTATAGCTGTTCCATTGAATTTTCGTAAATGAAAAACAAGATATTAGTAAACACTTTACGTGTATACCTTCATTACATTCACAAATAAAATATCTTACTTATGATTCGTATTTTCTTATTTTTAAAAAAAGAAACAAAATATTGAATATTTTCGCACTTATATATGGTATATATATAGAGAGAGACACACATAGAGAGAGAATAGAATTAAAATATCAATTAATGATCCAAGCTTCACACTTCACAAATTTATAAATATATGAAATCACAAATATATTACTTAGATAGATGTTTTTAAAAAAACACAATTAAAAAATAATTCATTGATCTAACAATATAAAAATATTGAATTTTAAAACAAATACTTCGAATGTAGATATTTCAAGAAGAAATATTAATTATTTAATATTTTATCAATTCTGACATGAAACAGTTTATTTTCTGATCTGATAGTTTTTTTTAATTTTAACGATAATGTAAGTATTTCTTAGAAAAAAAATGCTTTAAAATAACATTCGGAAGCAATTTATATTATTTAATTAAATTATGATTTTAAGCATATGATGCATTAAGCCTCTTGATTTTTTAAACATCTAATATTTTTATAAAAACAATTATATAACTATAAAAATATATGTTATTATTTTTATAACCTAAGTATAAGAGATATAAACACTAAAGGAAACTTAATTACACCCAATATATTTTTTTCTTGGAATAAGGATAAATCGTAATTATATTATAAAAAATACAACCATATATTCTTTCTAGAATTGATTCAGTACAGAACAAATCATTCGTACGCACTTTAATAAAATGAATAATTAAAAAAAGTATTTGCTTCTATAACCTATGAGAAGTATGGCAGTTGATTATTTTTATCATTCCATTTTAGAGATTTTTATAGAAAACATGAAATAGCTGTTAAAAGTTATTTTAAAATAAGGGTTATATGAATAAAGTGAACACGAATCAAAATTTAAAAACGAGAGTACGGTTCATCAATAATTTCGTTAATGACTTTCACAGATGAATGTGTATAAGCAACAATAAAAAATAATCAATAATTAATGATTGAACAATTTTTTATCGAAAATTTTTTTACGATTTGAGTTGTGGACGAAAAATTTATTTGTAAAAGTGAATTTAGACAATGTCAGATTTATTTTGTTTGATAAAGGTCTTAAAAAGTATAGAAAATACTAAAAGGGAGAAAAAATAGCTATAATAAAATCCGTGTATGAAAATATTACGAACATTTTTTGACGTATAAAAATTACGATTTTCATTTATAGCGACTTCTTTATTACAGTTACTTCAATTAGTCATAATTATTATACTACACTTCGGTAAATAGAAATATGTAATTTTATATGAAGTAGGTATTGCTTATTTGTGGGTTACAGAATTGAATCTGTTTGTGTGGAATTTAATAGTGTAGTGGACAGATAATATTTTAAAATACAGTTATAAGCTTCTGGGTATTATTTTTATTTAAATATAAAATTTTAGATGCTAGAATGAGTAACAGTCTATACTATAATATCCATTAAATTATATATATATATATATATATATATATATATATATATATATATATATTGACATACAAAACATCAATGACTTCCAACTTGGTTTTAAAAGCCGTTCAAAGTCTCTATAATTATTAAAAAAAAACTTTAAATTTTAGAAATATACTTATTATAAAGGATGTTGGTTTCGAAAGAAAACTTCTCGAATTGATGCATGCATTATTATTCAATGTATTATACGATTTTAATAAGAATTTAGGACATTCCAGTTCCTATTTAACATTGCAACTGATTCAAACTGTAAACATAGGTGAAATCCTTCAATTAGAAAATGATACGAATTTCATGGACAAAGATGATTGTATTGAAATACTAAATGAATGTAAAAGTGATGGAAATCTATTATCATACTAAAATATTTTTCTTAATATTAAGCAAAATGTTGTGAATAATTGAGATTAAGTCATATAAACATCTAAGAATAGAGATTTTCTCTTTATTAAAAATAAAATTCTGTAAAGAGTAAAATTAATTCTAAGGTAACAAGAAGTCATTAACTGATACTCGTAACTTAAGAAACGGAGAGAGGGGGCAACTAAAATGCAAAGAGTGTACATGAGGTAGAGGTAGAGGCATTGCATGTTAAGATATATTTTTTTTACAGAAGGGAAAATTGAAAATATTTTTTTTACTATACATCTCTCTGATATTATCGTTTGTAATTTAATTTTTAATACATAGAGAAATGCAAACATTTTATATATATTGAACGCGAATTTCAAATGTTAATAACTTCATTGTAAATGATATTTTCATTCTTGTTTATAATATTTTTGCAAAAATGAAGCAAAAGTATCAATGTACATGTTTCATGGCATCTACCGATAATTATTAAACAAAATACTACACTTACACACACACACACACACACATATATATATATATATATATATATATATATATATATATATATATATATATATATATAGTTAAATTAGATACTCACTAAACAATAAAAATTAAACACTAATTCGAAACCAAATATATTTTAATTTAAGCATAACAATTTATATTCGAATCTAATATATTCTTTTACAATTAAAATAGTTATATAAATGTAAATTTCTGTGAAATTGAACATGGAATGTTTTTCGTTTACAATTACCTTGAATACAGATTTTCATGTTTAGAATTTTATTTAAATGTAATGTTAGTCCTAAATAAAAAGACAATTCCAGCCTAACTACATTCGAGATATTTCAGTGAAAACTAAACGTTTCACGTACTTTCAGCAAAGCATTTAAAATTTTGTATAGCTTGCGTAGGGTCGATTAAAATTATTCGTAAATTGCTTAAGAGTGGAACCTTGTTAAACATCCACACTTATAAATCAACTGTAAAGGGTATATATATATATATATATATATATATATATATATATATATATATATATATATAATACAGAGTGATTACATTTAAAAAAAGCATTCTCTGGAAAACCTTAAATTACAAATACAGCATATATATATATATATATATACACGTTTATTTTCAAGAATTAAATTTTACTTCTAACTAATTATTTAAAATCTTTTTAAACAGATTTCAAATAAATTAATTGTACATTTTAAAAATGATTAATAAATGATAACTGTGTTAATTTTATTTTTCAACAGTTTCATATTCTTTTTTATATATAGTTTGCTTACTATTATTTCAAGTTTGTGATGTTCAAGATTAAAATGATTAATATTCAATTTATTATTTTAAAATTCATAAATGAAGAACACAAAAACCTATATTATATTTCACAGACATTATGTTTATAAAAACATATTAGTATACATATATATATATATATATATATATATATATATATATATATATATATACAGATAGATAGATATGTGTGTTTTATCTTAATAAATATGAATATTTAGGAAATGTGTATAAAAATAAGAAATTATTAATCGTTATATGACTATATCTATCATATAAAAAGTTATGAATGTTTAGATTAGTGACCAATATACTAAAAATTAATTTTGTGGAAAAAGATAATTTTTGTTTTGGATATTTCTACTAATCGGCTAATTTTTTTACTTTTATAAATAAAATATTAAAGAAAGACGAATGTCAGTAACGTATGTATGTGAAAAGATTATTTATGTCTATATAAAAACTAAAAACATCTGTCATTTAAAAGTGCCATTTGTTAGTGAACAAATTATATTCTACGTTCTTTTGCATTTTTTTTAAAAAAAATGTGAATAAATGATTATAACATTTATATATTTATTACGTATTAAGGGAAATATAAGTAATAAACTGATAAATTATAAGTCGAATTATAGGTAATTTCATTTTTTCAACATATGAATTATTTACTTCATATATTAAATAAATATTAATGTAAAGTATCTAATTTTTTAATTCTATTTATAAAACAATTTTATATTTATTAAAATATTAAATAATATACAAACAAAAGTAATTTATACAAAAAAACTTCTATATAATGTACAATGAAAATCCAAAATGTCATAATAAAAAAATATTATCATAGAAAATAAAAAATGTATTCGAAGGATTAAGTATTGAACGCATTTATTCATATACGAGACTAAATAATTCGTCTGCATAACTCTATAATACCGAAAATTATTTGAATTTTTTAAACCATTTCACAAAACCAAAAGCGTTAACTTTAGATTTATTATCCTCTTTGTTTTAAGTATTGTAGCAGTGAGATGAAAATTACAAATGTATAAATTTAATAATATTTTTAGATGTCAGAACGTTATAAAATCTCTTTAAACTAAGCAAATTAATTTACATTTGTCATTATTAATCATATATATATATATATATATATATATATATATACACATATATATATATATATATATAATAAGTTATTGAATATATATTTAATACAAACTAAAATATCAAAATGTAAAACAATTCACACATACATAAAAAGTGTTGAAATATCTTGATATAAATCCAACATACAAAATATATATAATACTTAAACTACAAATACTTTTGAGAAATTCAAAGATATAAGAAAAAGTGACAGGATATGACAACTTTACAAATCGTTGCATATTTAAAAGCTTTATATAAAAAATAAAGTATTCATATGTGTATATATATATATAATGTATTTATGTATAGTATCGAAAAGAATTCAAGTTACGCTAGAAACTAATAAAAATGAAGTTATATTTTTTTTAAAAGAAACACTTATTTTTAATAATCAAAAAGAAAATATTAATATTTTATCTTCTTTAACTTTATCGAAAATTTTGAAACGAAACGTCTAATTAAAATCCTATTACAGTCTCGTTCGAACAATTTATTTCTCTTGTAAACAATTTAATTTATTAATTTGTTTTTAGTACAATTACCAATTAAATTTCATTGTTCGTCAAACTTTCTAAAATATTTACATTTCTGTTAAAAAAAACATTCAAGTACCGTTGTTTTAAATCAAGATTGTATAGAAACAAACAAATTAGTTCTGTTAGCTCTTTAGAACTAATTTGATCCTTTTTTCATTCGCCGTATAAAACGCTTTATATAACACTCACACTTTATCTCACTTTAATATCTACTCAGTTGCGGTATAAATATATTATTTTGTTTCAACTTAACCTGAAAAATATGTAATGAAGATTAATATTTAAACGATTAGTACTTTAAATTTGCACAATTTTATTAAGTTCGAAAAATATTAGATTTTAAAATCTCATGAAAAAATTTATAATAATTGTTAAAAAATAAAAATAAATCCGTTACAGTAATTCGAAAAAGAATTTATAATATCTTTTAAAAAAGGTTTAAGTGTAAATCACAACATAAAAATTCACATGAATTTAACTGGATTAACACAGATTTACAATTTTATATTCATAATTATGTGTTCTACTTTTATAATTTCTCAGAAATATGCAGTGATCTTGTTATTTACAAAAAATTTGAAAACTTTATGAAAATATAGATTAAGCAACACCTTTTTGATAATGAAATTCATAAAAGTTATACTTTTCTTATGCTCTGCTTACAAGAAATGTAATGAAAACAACGTTACATCAAGCACAAGTACAACATTATTCATTATTATATTCTTGCATTTTTTAAATGTTTTTTTCGCTCACTCACATGTTTGAATTATTATTTTTGTTGAAGAAGTTCAAAAAAATTTACAACGCTAAATATGAATATTATTGAAATGAAGCACGTTTTCTAATATTTTTTATTTGGTTTCGTGAATTTTAATAAATAAATATGGTTTTTAAAACATGTTTATATCTAATTTATACATTTCTTATTATTTTCATTGAATTAAAAATTTTTTTGACATTACATTAGCATTAATTAATTTTCAATAGAGTTACTAATTAATTAAGTGATTTTCCCCTTCTTTACTATATGAAAATTAATATTTGAAAAATGTTCAAATGTATAAATTAAAATCTGATTTCATGGAATTTATTATCATCTTTTACAAATGACATTGTTGTCAACGCAAAATATTTCGAACTAAACTTAATAAATAACTTTTATAAGTATTTATACTTATAACTAATGTAAAAAGTAGAATCAATTAAATTTCTACCTATTCATTTTGTTCCAATTTGTACTTTTTTATATAACAAAAATATCTAACAGCTATTGAACTAAAAACTTTTAATTATTTTACAAGCTGTCATATTGTTTAATGTGGATCGAAATCAATTAAACCTTCCTACTCATTATCGTTGATAGTCAAGTGGAGTTTGCTTAATGATTTATTTTCGTGCATGTCTCAGAGAATATAATGAAGTTTCATTAATTGATACTGCACTATATATTCATTTCCCAGTTTCGATTTGAAATGGAAGTGTCTTACACTCGCAATCATTATATATTTTGTTGAAAGTTAATTCTATGTAAGAAAATCATTTAAATTACGCTTTCATCTTTTATTCGAATATAATAAAGTATTATTTAGAGAAAACTTTAAAAAAATAGATAAAACTTATAGAAATTGATATCATGTATCAATTTGACATTTATACGTTTCAAACTTATGTTACAGTCGACATCAAACCAACCTCACGACACTAAAGAAATCTGCCATTTCATGTGCAGCAAATCAGTAAATGATGATCGTTGAGTAGAGTTTAAGAACTATTATTTATGGAAAAATGATATGTAAAAAAGTATAGCTTAAAATATAATACTTATTAAATTATATATCAGAAAATATTTGGATACTTTTACAGGATATTTATTAAATAAGTTTTTTTAAGAAGTTCAATATTTAAATTATGTAAAAATTATAATATAAAGTAAAAAAATCAAAATATCATTTATAACAATCAAAACGCAGACAAAAAGTAAACATAAAAATTTTATATAATTTGTCATTAATTTTTTATTCGAACTTTTAGAACATTGATTCAGTGATTAATAGCTCTAGAGTATGATAAGAGCTAGTGTATATAATGTATTAAACATTTTATGAAGAGCGGAGATTGCGGTTTAGCTTAACGCATATCTAAGACTATTAGAGATTAGGGTAGATGATTTTCAGTACAGAAATACTCTTGTAAACGAGTTATCGTTTTTCTACTGCTTTCGTTTTATGATTTCTGCATTTCAACGCATGTTTATAGAACGAGAAGTTACTAATGCGGATAAAGTCATTTGTGGTAAAATATTCTGTGAATAATATCTCGATATAAACATAATTACTCTAGTAATGAAATATCATGTTTTTTTTATAAGAGAATATGTTGAATATTTTATCTTGCGCACTGTTTTATTTAACATTATAATATAAATATGTTAATTTAAGTAGAATAAATCTAATTAAAAATGTAACATATTAAGAACTTCAAATAATTTTATAATCAAAAAAAATCAATATGTAAACCTTAGGAATTATTTAAGACTTATTTAATTAATACTTATTCAGTAAAACAACTGTATTTTAATATCTACGAACAAAGATATTTTTTCTAATTAAAATACTTGTGATAACAACTATTTATTTTTAAATATATTATATGCAAACTATTGAAAATAAACGTAAAAACAAATAGACTATTTTTAAATTTAATTATATTTTATTTTTTACAAACAAATGTTTTATACTTTCACTTATATTTGATATTAAAATTGATTTCATTCAACATTAATTTGCGAATAATCTACAAATACAAGTAATTTTGGTAGTAAATAAGAGATAAATTCATTATTTAAAATTTTATCATTTCCAATAAAAATATAGTTAATGTATATCAAATATAGAAATTTCCTTTTTCAGTAAGTATATTTATTATTATAATTTGGTATTGTGACTCATCTCACTATTACAAATAAATTAATACTTCAAACACAACAAAAATCTATTTATTGATTCAAATTTATATATAATTTTATGCTATCAAACATAATTATAATGTCTGGGACATTAATTTATTTCTGAACTATTTTTTATTTTTTTTAAAAATTAAGCTGACATTTTTAGTAGTGTAATGTATCTAAAAAATGGTAATCTGAAGAAGTCTGAAAATAGTTTGAAGTAGTCTGAATGGTAGTTTGAAAAGGTAGTATTAGATCTATTCACATTAATGTGATCGTACACATGTATTATATAAAATTATACTGAATTATTATTCCAGTAGAATAGAATTTCAAAGTGCATAAAGTTGTTCCTTATCTTAGACATGAAATATACCTTCAACTATAAACAGGCAGTATTAATAGCAAAGCACAGAACTATGTTCTTGCAGATAAATAAATATTTCTAAATAGTGTAATATTACTATAACCATTGAATATTAATTATTTTTCACATTTATTAACTTCATATAGAAATATTTTTATTCAGATAAAAAAATAAGAATTGATTTAATAATTTCTTATTATTTCAATTAAAATAATCTACTGTATATATATATATATATATATTAAAAATTTTAATTTAATTAAATATTGAAGAAAATCCTTTTGTTCATAATTTAACACTAATCTAAGATACTGACACACCTTAAACTATAATAATCAATCAATCAATCTTTTATTAATAGAATATGATAGATTTTATTAATCCAGATTTGAACTAAAACTTGGTATATCGTTTTATAAATAATTCATGTTTTCAAATAGTATCTTTTAACAAATATACATCGAACTGTTTCTTATATTTTGCATTTTTATATAAAAAATGGGGATAAAAATATACAAATTATCATAATTTTTCCATTCAAAATGAACGTTAGTATATATTTATAATGAAAATATTTTTCCTTTTTTTATTTTATACTTAAAAATATATATTTTTTATGTATTAAAGTATTATATATATAACGAGTTGAGAAAAAAATGTTGTTTATTTCAACCGTAATATAATTTCCTTCTAAAAGTAAAAAAAATACTATAATAATGTTTAGTAGAATAGATTTGTAAACTTTATATATTTGAATCGTTATATAATGAGAAACGTATCCGGAATCACACACGTATTGCATTTTAATAATGTTCAATGCATAAACAGTTTTCAAAGATTTATAAAAATGAAATCATATATTTTTTTACGAAACTGTATATAACACAAAACACATACCTGATTCGGCCTAACGACCTACTTGTTACGTAAAACAGGGAAGACTTTTTCAGAGCAGTCGACTTTACGAAGCACGTAGTTCAAATGACTATTATATTTAAAGTGAAATGGGAGGATCCATATACACGCCATCATACGGTAAAATAGTCAACTCGATCGAATTCGATACTGGTCCGTGGAATCAACTCAACAGACATTTGACCGATACGGTAAGTACGAACGAAACGTAAGATGGATGATGTTAACCAATTATAAACGATTCGCGAGACATGCGATGATACATCACAAGTATCGTGCGTTCGAAAACACCATTTTCTTTCGAAATAAAAATCACTGGTTTTGATAATAAAATTTTCCGCAATTGACGCCCCGTCACGGTCAAATCATTATCTGACGAACGTTTTCGAATCACAACGTTTTAATAAATTTCCTGGCGACTCCGGTTAAAATCCGGTTATCTTTCCGGACAATTACAGTTAAACTGATTAAATTTCACAGAAAGTGTGGTTAAATTTCCGAGAGATTCATGCAATACGCTATCTAATCATTGTTTTATTCAGTGCAGTATAACCCATTGTTAAGAACAGGTCTTAAGAAAATTTAACTTGAATTTAACCGCAAGAACTCGGAAATTTAATCGAATTTAAAACACAGTCACCAGAAAATATTGTTTAAAGAGCCTCTTCAAGGACATTCAGGCACCAGCGCCGCCTGCAATCAACAAAACATACGTCCAAAGACTGCTCCCGAAACCGACGTGTCGAAAAATTCGCAAATTAAAAAGAATTTAATTTAAGTCATTCTATATCAGTGTATAATGTCTATATCCAAGAGTTATATAAATAGTTATACAATAATAACATTAATATGAACCAAATTTGAAATTTTAATATTTTTTATACGTGCACATTTAAAAAGAATGTTGAAAATATGTATTTTTTTAAAACTATTCAATTATAGAATACAAAGGAATCATTAATTAAATTACAAATTTGTAAACATGTTTTTGTTATATAAATTGCAAACTTTGGTAAACAATAAGAAACGTATGAACAAGAGATAAAGTTGTGTGGTTATTATTGTGTCTGAACAATCACATTAAAATTGTATGACACTGACAGGTGTACTGAGGATGAAAATCTTATTTAGTAAAATCATAAATGTGTGAGTGTTATAGTGAATTATCAAATAAATTATGAAATACTAATATTATACTTCTTAAAAATTTGTTTACATAGTGTCGGGTATTTTATCAGTGTCTGTAATGAAATTTATATTCCTTTATTCTCTTCTCTTATTTCAGTCAGACATGTTTATAATGGACTTTTTATGTAACTTTAATTTTTTTACTTTTCCATTTGATATTACTATTTTTTCACGTATATTGAAAATAATGTTTTTTTTAAATAATTACAGTGAATTGCTATTTATGGTATACATCTTACTTTTTAACATTATTTTATTTGTAATCAAACAGATTTTAATTAAAGCTTTTTAACATAGATTATTTTATATAATTAAATAAAATTGTCGAGGTAATAGTTCTGACACTGTGGCTAAATTAACTTTCATATATGAGTTATTTTTGGACACCACAACCTAAGCACACCAAATTTATCGATTAAAAATATTCAATAAAATAGTTAGTTAGTTGTTGCTTATAATTAATAGAAATTTACTGAATATTTTTCATTGAAATATTTGGTGTGGTTTTCGGGAAGAAAAGAAAATTAATTTTTGAAAAATTTCAAGGTATTTAAAGTAAATACTATTTATTAATTGAACAATAATATAGTAATTTAAAAACTTCAAATGTCATTTAAAAAAAATGCTACTTTTATTAAATTTTTATTTCATCATACATTTACACTTTCTAGTAAATATATAGCTTAAAGAAATTGAACGCCGGTAAAACTATCATTAAAGGCAATTTATCGAATCATCTTGGATACAAATAACTTGAAACTGAAATATTGTGTAATAAATTTGTATTTTAAAGCATGTAAATATTAAATAATTGAAATTTTGTCTGGATTATTTACCATATTTAGATTTAAAGAGTAGTCTGAAATAAATAAAAATAAGAAACGAATTCTATAGTGGAAAAAGATTTATTATTAAAAAAATAAATAGAAAAAGAAATGATTTGTGGTTTAGTTTAAATCTTTTTATTGCGTGATGTATTATAAAAAGGAAATAGCCATAATTGTCTGGATTGTATTTCAATACTGTTATTTTAGTGGGTAAACTATAAATTGAGATAATGAATGTTATAAATAAATCTGTCATATACAGACTCATGAATCACGAACGATGCGAATCGTAAACAAAAACAACAACTAAACTTGATACGCAATTCCAACCCACAAGTGGTTTGTTACAATTCGACACATTTTGAAATAGGCGTGTTATTCTAACACACTTTTATAGAAGAGATTTATGGAAAAGAAATACTTTTAATTATTTTTACTTCCAATTTAATTAGTTAAAGTTTATAATATATAACAACTGTTTTTTTTATTATTTATAGGAAGCAGCTATGGGAAAATAAATATTTTTATTTTACGAATATTGAAAAGATTTTAAATTATGTAAAAAGAAATAATTAAAAGTATGTAAGATTTGATAAGTGATTAACCTATCAACTTTCATATAAAACAATAGGAAATTGATTTATTTTGTATCTTCCTTCTTGATGTACATCTGCTAATTAATTAAGGCTTAAATAAGAACTTAACCCATCTATTTCATCAAAATATGCAAACAAAATTTTAATTAAAGTTGAAGACTTGCCAATAAATAAACTTAAATTTATAATAAAATGTGTATATGTTGTAAATATTTCATTTAAAATATATCATTATATTTTGCAACATATAGAACAGATTTCTACGAATATATATATATATATATATATATATATATATATATGTATGTATATATGTGTATATATATATATATATATATATATATATATATATATATATCATACGAACTTACTATCACGTTAAGACAGTATATTACAAGATACAAGACTTATTACTGAAAAGCAGATTCTGTACTCCGAACACATTGTTTATCATCAAAGTTAAAATTGTTTTTGAGCACATTTTATGAGTTACAACTGAAAAACTAATATCAAATATCTTACGAAAATGTTTGTCGTAAAGTTTTCAAAACTATTTTACTGTTCTTACTAAAGCTTATGGCAAATTTTCATGAGAAAAGTAGCTTACGCGGCAACTACATAAGTCGTGGATAAAATTAAGTTCGACATATTAAATTTCTGAAATGTTTATGAGTTTACCTTCGAAATACACAAAACGTCACGTTGTGTATTTAATACATTATTTAGTATTTCTAGAGTTGATTCAAATTGTAGCGAATTTATTTCTAAATATGAAGTAAATCCTATTTATAAATGCGAATTTATATATATATATATATAAAGTGAATTCAAAAGGAAATGACCCAACAGAACGGATAACGTACTTTTGTAAGTGTAATCTAATATGTAAATAAGGCAAGGTTGATAATAAGAATAAAGTTAAGATACACCAGTGCTTCCAAATAAAAGTAAACTAAAATTACATTTTGTAACAATACTAAAAAATTGATATGAAATTTGTTTAGTGAATTGAACATCTGAAGAGTTAATAATAAACACATGTTACGAGAAAAATAAAGTTTAATTAATTTTCTGTTACTAAAAGTTATAATTTGTTAATATTTAAATACTATTTTCAATAAAATTCTCAAATTTTATAAACTAAGAATTTTGTTTATAAAAATTGAAATTAAAACTATTTAATTGTAACAGTTCTATTTTAATTTCATTACAATAACTGTTCTACTGCTTTTTTATATTAAAAAACAATAACAATAAAGTACATCTTTAGATTTTTGAATACATATTAAACCGATATATGTTTATAATAAACAATAAAATTTTGTTGTTGAAATATATTTTATTCAATTTATAAAAATGATATAATTTGTAGTTATATAAGTGAAGTAAAAATTTATAGATAAGAACTGAATTGCATAATTTTTCAATCTCGAAAGATTTTATGAGCTTTATACCATACCAGGTTTTGACAAAGTTTGATAATATGAAATTTTAGCAAACTAATCGAATATAAAATAAAGTGGAAGTTTTCGGCTAGGAAATCAAATGTGATATTTTTATTATGAATACGTTATTTAGCATTAAAATAATATTTTTCTCCAAAAAATCTTATTTAGATTATGTATAATATTATATATATATATATTCTATAAAATAAAAAATAGTATATTTGCAGACCAATGTTTTAAAAACTTTTTTTATAAATGAAAAATTTCATTTTAAACCAGTATATTCTTTGTATTTATGTAAAACATTTTGTTACACACACACATATATATATATATATATATATATATATATATATATATATATATATATATATAGCATTTCAAATTTTAATTTAAGAATAATTACAATATTGTAATTTTATCTAAAATCCATTTTCATTTTTGAACATAGTTTGTTAATAAAATATACATGTTCTTGTTATAAACAAATACAATTAACCTCCATTAATCTAAACGGGTGTATATATAAAGAGGAAGAAAATGATTATCCTTGAAATTGAATATACAGTAGAATCTCATTTGATGTTTATACCATCGACGGTAATATGCTGCAAATGTAGAGAATGAATTCCAGTACAGAACTGATGTATGTCATGTAATACAAAGAGTGTACTTATATTGAACATTTGTAAGATCCATTGTCCTGAGAGTCTTTTCTCTTTTGAATCAACAGTTTATGTTTACCAATACTATTTGTGGTAGGGAGTTCAAGTTTATGTAGATTTTAGAGAGTCTCTAATATCTACTCGAATCAAATGGTCGGAGATCATCAAGATAATGCACTGACAAGATAAGAGGTATGAAAACATAAACTATAATTTATAAGATTATATACGAGTAGATGTACCTGTGGTGACTCTTCAAAATTGTGTTTTGACTATGTACATGTATAACCTAATTACTGAATAATAAATTTTTAAAAGCCTTCAATATTTGCCTATATTGAATAGCCTATATATATATATATATATATATATATATATATGTAAACATAAGCATTATATTTAAAAACGTTAAATGATACACATCTTTAATAGTCGCAAGAAATAAAATCAATTTTACTAATAATAAAACTTGAAAAGATCATTGATGTAAAATAAAAATGTAAAAATTAGTACATTTTTTACTATCATTTAAATCTTTTGATTCGAAACACGAATTTTTTTTAATGCAGGCCTGTAAAATTAATTAACAACCCCAAATATATATATATATATATATATATATATATATATATATATATATATAAAAGTAAATAACATCTCTCTTATGCTTATAGAAACGTTTAGAGATAAATGCTGTTCTTGAAAACATTTTATATCGTATATAATTTCTTTGATATATTGTATAATATTATTCTTCAAGTTTTATGTAAAGCGCAGAATGTTTTTGTAGACATTCGCGTTCATTGTTCGTCATAAATAAATGCCTATGTACATAAAATATAACCATCGTTGATACTCATTTATTGTAAAGTATCTTTTTGTATTGATTACTTTGTTTAATTCATCAGGTATTTTTTTGAGTTAAATGAAGAATAAATAATTTTTTTTTAATATAAGTATATTAATCTTGTATTATATATATATATATATATATATATATATATATATATATATATATATATATATATATTTAAATATAACTTTGTAATATATGCATACAAACGCACACACACATTTATATATATAGGTTCCATTAAGGCTTCTACCTGGAAGTATTAAAAGAGGGTGTAGGGATTAAGAAAAGTCATGTTATTTTTATTTAGTATTTTAGTTTAATTCAATACTAAAATACAATTGAACTAAAATATTAAATGGGGGATAACATGCTCTTTAAATTTTGCATTTTTTAATCATTTTATGTGGAAGCCTTAGTTGAATCATCCTATATATATATATATATATATATATATATATATATATATATATATATATATATATATATATATATATGAGTGTGTGAGTGTGTGTACGTGTGTGTTTTTATATGTTTATGTAGATATATGAGTAATCGTTATTTTCAGGAACCTTTTGAAAAATCTTTATTTAATGACCTACTTGTTATGCGAATAGCATTATAAAGGGACCCTAATAAACTTTTATATATACGTATATATATATATATATATATATATATATATATATATATATATATTGGAAATATTACAATAAAAATTTTCAAATATCATTTTAATTTATTTTATATATCATTTATTTTTTCAATTTCAATCATGCACACTCATACACGAATCATATTAAATGTTGTAGAAAAATATATTTATAACAGTAGTCATTCACTGACAAAAAATGGAAATACTAAATTAAATATAGTTGCAAAAAATGGAGTTATATAAAAACGGTACTGAAGTTAATTTAAAGAAAAAAATGATTTTTTTAATAACGAAATTGAAGACATTAAAAATTTATATAAACAAACAAACATTTCCTACATACATACTGAAAATATTGTGAAATATATAAATGATTTTTTTTTGTATTGTTAATAAATAAATATATTTTTAAATATTCAAATGGTTCCAAAAAATAAATACAATATGAATATATGAAAAGGTCCCAAAAATATACATTAAAGTCTATACCTTCCTTACAATAAATTTCATAAAATGTATATTATTAAAATAAATATACGGAAAGCCTTTTTTGAGTCATTTATCCCATGCAAGTTTTGAGTTAACAACATTAGATGTAGGAAGATTTAATTTTATATTAATTCTACCACAAAATGTGGAATATCTCAATGTGTAGATTTCATAGATGACAAAGGATTTGAATCTGACGTGGTAACGATGGTAATCTTGAATATTCTGTATAACATAAAAGCTAGTTGTATGTGTTGAAAGCACCTGATAATATCCATCTGCCAACACTCGTTTTACATGTATGGTTCAAAACTAGATTAATTTACGGAGTCTACATTTTATAATGAATCTCTCGTAAACGATTCGTATAATAAAACAATTATTCTATTTTTATGCGACCTGATTAGCAACCGTTATTATAGTCAGTTATCTTTTATAAAAATTAAATATTAATTAAGAGTAAAACTACAAAAAAAAATAAATTCCAAACGATATCTTTCCATTTTAATAAGTATTGTAATAGATAATAAGACGAAAAAATACACAACAGTTATATATATATATATATATATATATATATATATATATATATGTATTTACATATACATGTATTATATATATATATATGTATATATATATATATATATATAATTAGGAGCATCAATTAATACGGTACCTTTTTTATAGAAAATGAATGATTGCGGAAACATGAAATACATTTCAATCTTTAAAATATCACCCCATATCACCCATTAATTTATATAATTTTACCCCATCTGTCAGGTAACTGACAAATCCCTTCTCGAAAAAAGATGGCTGTTTTTATTTGATGAAATTATAATGAATTTTTGAAATCTCGTGTATTATTTTAGCAGTTTTTGTATGTTTATGCGTTACAACACTTTCTCTCAAGCCTAAACAAATCATTCTCATGGCTTGGGTAGCATTTTTTTCAATTAGAATTTGAAAATTATGTAATTCCTCATATACTGCTTTTCGAACGCCATGATGTTCACTACTGTTTTGTGAAGTTATGTTAACTGCTTAGCTAAGATAGATAGTGTTTTTAAATGTTAAAGTTGTCACTTCAAAATCCTAAAACGACAGGATTTTTTTTTATTTAAAACAGAGTTTTTATTGTTCAATTTTTACATCTAATACACACACATGCATTTATATTTATATATATATATATATATATATATATATAAACTCTACTATTTCATCAAATTTACTTTATAAAGTGTTATTGATAAATTACTTTATTTTATATACAAATAATTTGAATGACATCGTACATGGTATTAAGTCATAATCCCTGAATTATCTCAGATAAATTGACTTTTTTGATTAAATTCATTAGTCACAGACAAAGACATTCATCTATCATTGATTATTAAAACGAGGTTTAACCGAAGACGAAATATTATACGAATTTTGCATTGCACTTATATTCAATTTTATTTTTGTAATTTAATTTTTAATAAAGTTTTCTAAATTACTTTCTATATTTTGTCCACAATATATTTATATAATATGTAGTTGTATGTATTTATATAATGCTTAATTGTATAGTGAAAAGTTATTTTAAAACTTTTTTATCCAAAATTAAAATACAAAAAAAGACGAAATGCAGAGAAAATATTGAAAGAAAACCTCAACTGAATATTGCATTTATAACTTCATAGATATAATAAAATGATTCACATTACAAAAAATCAGTGTAATATAAAACTATACTAATAAAAATTTCAATATACTTTGAATAAATAAATCTTGTGATTATATTTTTTACTTTTATTTTCTTTTTTTATGTATTCGTATTTAATAGTATGCCTGTTTCCAGATCAACACTATGTATACAGGTAGAATAATATCAAATATACTAAATTCACAGAAAAGAGTCCCATATAATTTTATTTGAATTCTTCAGAATACTAAAATGGAAGAATAGCCATGAAAATCTAATTTGCCTTAAATAAAATAAGATTTTCTCTTTTGTTTTCGTATACTGGTAAGAGAAATTTACAAAACTATTATATGTTTTCAATAATAATAAGTTCAATATATAATAATCATATTTACAGATTTTCACACCAATTAATTATTTATCAATAATCATATTTAATGACCTATGTTTTTTTTAATTATCAAACAACGAAGTTATTAATTTTCAAAAATAATATTATTTATTCAGGCTCTTCTATAATTGTAACATGCAAT
The DNA here is from genome assembly GCA_034766995.1 of Acanthacorydalis orientalis. Classification (NCBI taxonomy): domain Eukaryota; kingdom Metazoa; phylum Arthropoda; class Insecta; order Megaloptera; family Corydalidae; genus Acanthacorydalis; species Acanthacorydalis orientalis. The sequence goes on along the minus strand of CM068313.1, from coordinate 20,486,745 downwards.
AATTTATTTATAATAAACCTATCTATCACTTTCTTCAAGAAAATATTTTTTTATAAGTTCATTATTTCTAAAATACCCTTCGTTCAAAAATATATTTAAGTAATTGAAAATAAAATGGTTGATTGAATAACTTGACAACACATCACCTCAATTCACTTCATACATGTATATGTGTATTTATGATTATTAATTTTGTTTTTTATATATTTTTTTATTTCATTATAGAAAATGTTCTTTTCTTTTTTTCAATTTTTATTATTTAACAATGCTTTCAAAACCAAAGGTTATACATGTTCGGATCTTGAAAATCTTTCAATTTGTTATTAAAATAAATCATATTTTCAAATAATCGAATTTAACTGCTAACGTAATAACTTTATCAACGAATATAAAATACATCTTAATTAATTATTAGTTATATGTTTATAAAAAAAATGAACTGTAATATCTTAAGTATTTCTTAACAAAAATATCTAATAAGAAATTATTAATAAAGCGCTATAAACCTAATTAAAATCCGATAAATATATATATATATATATATATATACATATATATATATAATTAAAATAAATTACAAAACGATATTTATAAATACAGATAAAAAGTCAAACACTAAAATGTAATGAATTTCGTTTGAAAAATATTAATTTCTATATTACAAGCATTTTACGGAAAAAGTCCTTGAGAGCTAAAAACAAATAATAAATGACAGACAACTGAATATTCGATTAACAGTTTTGTAATTGTATAAAAGCTGATAAAGTTCAAGTAAATACAAAAGTTATTACAAATTAGTACTTTTTTAATTATAGTATTTATTCTACAAGTTCAATTTAATTAATTCTTTCTCATGAAATTAATATTTTTTGATTGGAAATTTCAAAGGATTTACAGTATTCCTTTTAGAGTTTTAATGATTTTGTCAAACAAGGCATTTTGTTTTACAAATTAATTCATTCTCTTTCTTTATCAAGAATATTTTAATTATAAAATTTAAATAAACTTCTTTATACCTTATTTTATTAAATCGTTAAAAACACTGCTTTCATTAATGTTTACTAATTGGATTATTATATTTCGATATATCACCGTACGAAAAAGAAATATTTTGAAGAAATATATTATATATATAGTGTGCAACAAAAAATAGTTGACTTGAAACGGTTTATTTTCGGAGAAGTACAAAGGTATTGGACAAATAAAAAATAAACTTTAATAATATTCTGCGTTATTTATAAGTTTGTAAACTTAAAGTACTGAAAAATCGTGTTATTCTTTTTTAATTTTTGAACGAAAATATATCTTTTATTTATTTATATTCGGTTATAACATTGTATGAAAATCCACTTAATAAAAAAATTCAAAGTACTTTTTTTAAGTAATAAAATGAAAGAAAAAAAGAATAAGTTTAAAAAATTTCACAACATTTTAGTGCAAACGTGATAAAATTTTTGAACCAAAATGGTCTCAACGATTTCAAATTATTTCGTGGAATACAGACTTGAAAAAATAGCATACTACAAAAAAACTTAATTGAAAAATTCTTTTGTTCACAACTGACACAACTGACGTTGATTTTAAATTATCGAGGAGATAGGACGAATACTTCTACCATTTCTTTTCTAATTCGTTGGAAGAGTTAAATAACTCTACTAAGATATTAAAACGTGTAAAAAAATTTAACATATATTTCAATAAATGTGTGAATCGTTAAACTAAAATATTTTATTGAATTACATTAGCTTTATTTTTAATTTTAAAGGCAAGATAATATATAAAATGTAATTAGTATTTGATAGAATATAGTAAGCGATTTATTTTTCATTAAATAATAATGTTCACGGTGATTGATTATTAAACGTGAACCACAAAATAATAATTACATTCAAGTAACGTGAACTTGACATTTATAGTAGATCAAACGTAACAACTAAATTATACGCACTATATCTCAACTGTTCAAGGACGTGTCAACATTCAATCACCAATTTAATTTGATTTATTCAGAAACTACCCAATAATCTAAAAGTAAAAGCATTTCGTGTGTCAAAAATATAATGATATATCGAAGAATCGAATAGTCACGTACTACATTGTTGAAATATTGAGATCGTACTTGAACAATACTGAAATTTCGTGTGGCGTTCCGAACGAAATACGTGACTCGATCTTAATGAGAATTGGTTTTTTGTGTGTGTTAACTTTTATTTGAATTCATTCAATTTATTGTCATCTGTTAATTCACTCGTTAACACTTCCTTTATGTTTTAACATTTCAAACGTTGGAACTACATTACTGTAGATATCAATCAAGTGTACAAACTTACACGAATAGAATTTTCAAAAACACAAACAAATCATTAACAACACATTCACACATATTATATATATATATATATATATATATATATATTCGTAAAATAAAATACAAAAATAACAACATCATTAGAAAACGATGTTCAATAAAATGTCATGTAATCAATTTATTATATTTCTATTTTTAACTCAATCATTTGTACAATTGTTGAAGTAGGAAATAAAAATATGACAAATCCAATTAGTTTTCAATCAAACTCATGACATAAGTATAACGAGAGTGAATAAAATATTGTGTTTGTTCTCATTTTTATTCAAAACTTAATATGATAATATATATTTCAAATAAAACAAAATTAACTTTTTAATACATTAATGTCCTAGTCCTAACGTACATTAAGCAACAAAATATTTTTGTTAGAAGAATGTATGTTAAATAATATCAATGTAATTTCAAATCAAATTTCTTGCATTTTACTCTTAACATTTGTGTTTTTCGTTATACTCCAAAATTGTAATAATTGTTCACTAATAAAAAATACTTAACATATTTGGTATCATTAAAAATGTAATTAATATACTTATAACAAGTAATAAAATAAATTAGTTACTTCAAGGAAGATGTTAAAATAACAAAAAAGTAAATAATGTATTTTTCTTAAATAATCTACTATATTCTACCGAGTTTTGCTTTTCTAAATATTTTTTTTTCATTCAATATTCCATTTTCGTTATCTCAAAAAAAATTTATCATAATTATACAGGTTTTGACATTGTCTATAATCTCACTTTAACTTCTCAAGTATTTAACAATAGGTTATTGTGCTTTTTTATTTTTATTTATACATAATTCAACAGTAATATTATCTTCAAAACAAAGTCGCGTAAAAAAAGTAAACAATAAATAAGAATTGAAAAATTCTAATTCTAAGTACAGGATTTTAATTAACTTCATTTTTCTACATATCTGTTAAACCCTATGCTTTTAATATAATGCTTAATTAAATTCTAAATTTCGTCCTAGATAACTTTTTGGTTTCTTGCACAACTATCGTATTCCATATGGTGGCCGGTATATATATATATATATATATATATATATATACAGAGAGAGAGAGACATACACAATATTACATAGTAAAAATCTGAACTCTAAAACTCTTAATCTTGTATTAATTCACTTCTATAAATACGAGTATTAAGATAATTTATTTTAAAATTAAATATCAATATTAATTTCAAAAAAATAACTAATAACAACAATGAAAAATATTAAAATCTTTTACTTACAAATTTCAAAAAACCCTATACAAATAAAAAATATTTTCTTAAACTGAACCACTTTGAATATCCCTTATACTAATAGAATATTAAAAAGTTATCGTTTAGAAAATCTATGAAAACTTTCAAGAAACAATTATTTATTATACAATTATCTATGTCAGTTTTTCTTTTGCACAGTTTATTCGATTAGCATAAATATTATTTGTATCGACACTTCAATTCGATTTCAATAACAACATTGATTAAGAGACGAAATTTATACTCAAAAAGTAAAAATAATCGATAGTCAAGAGGAAATTTAAAAACAACATTTAAAAGACACTACATAAGATACAATTATGTTTTATTTATTCTCTGCACATTTCTTATACGTACGTTAAAATCACATTAAGGAAAATGTATTTTGTTAGAATTTTTCGCGAACAAGAAATTATAGGCAATAAAGAAACTTGATGGTGAATGCATGACAAGTATATGGAAAAAGTAATGACGTGTCTTACGATTTATATTTAATAAAAAAATCTATATATATATATATATATATATATATATATATATATATATCATATATCGTTGACATAAACACGTATCAAATCTACGAGTTCTATTCGCTCATAAACTGAAAAAAATACTAGATTAATTTATGTATGTCAATTTATAAAATTTTATTATATCATCCAACATCCTGTTATTTGTATGTACATAATGTACAAGTATACACATATATACTCATAAGTGTGCGAATATATATATATATATAACATATATACCATTAAATACAGTAAAAGTCTTACCTAACGACTCAATTTATTGTATAAATAATACAAATATAAATTAAAACATGTCTAGTGTAAATGTCATATATATTCTTTGATTTATATATATATAAATCAAAGTGATTAATATTTAACATCATTAATTAGTCTTATGATAAATGATTTGTACACTTAATCACTATAAGAAATCTTTAGAGATTTCTTATTCATATCCTCGATGTATAATTGTTATTAATATTCCAATAATACAATGTATTTCTACCAATTTATTATTTTAATATAAAAAAAAATTATTAATATTTTTTTAAGAAACTTACTATTTGACAAATATTGTTCTCAATAATTTTTTTTAAAGTGTTCAATTAAAAATTACATTAGTTTCAAAGCGCTTTACTTTCTAAAATGTTAAATTATTGTTAAGTACTAGTTATTAATTGATCCTAAAGATATTTTTTAAAATAAATTAAATTAGTTTTCATAATTTTTTTTACTCGGCAGAGCATAACAAAATATTTTAAAGAAAAAAAGTAACATTAAAAATTATTTTCGATGTTACTAAATCTAGTTAAGTGATTGTCTGTTCACTTTTCTTATATTGATTAAACGTTTTAATCAGATATACGACAATAGATTATGTTTTTTTTATAACGAATTCTTCTTCTTTGTCAAAATAATAATCATGTTTGTATTTTACTATTTTCTAAGTAAATTCAAATAGAATGGTTTTCAAGATTCTGAACTTTTTATATAAATTTATAAATAATTTATAAATAAATCAAGTTAATATTTCAAAAAAATAAAAATATCAAAAACGAAAATTAATTATTTCAGTCTCTTTCTACCTTTCGATTCGTGGTATTATAAATACTGAAAAAAAATTATCAGGTAGAAATATAAACATTTGTTTTTTTAAAAATATTTTCTTAGCATATATCATGCTTGCTTAATAATTGATTCTCGTATATCTAACGTTATCTAGAGTAATGTAAAACTTCTATCACACACTTTGTGGTATAGACAATAAAATATATCTTACATAAATAGCCATAACACAAACACTGTTTACCTAATTAATGGAGTCATTTGCAAGAACCACTAAAAGCTACACTAATCAAATTTCTAATTCATTTGGTTGTGAAGGGAGGTATTGCTTAAGCTAATCGTTCAATCTCATTTTTTACAATATTCCGTAATTAATTTTCTGAATTAACTTCTTTAACATATTAAAAATTTAAGATAAGTAGAAGTACTATCTAGATCGAGTGATATCAAGAAGTTAGAATGCAAATTATAGATATTCTTTTATATTTTACCCTATGATTTGGAAAAATGGAAAAATTAATAGTAATAAAAAGATTTCATTTCATTTATATATATACGTTTCGTAACTTTAATTTATAATATATTAGTTTATTATATTATACAGAATAATAATATTGTTTATTTTTTCGAAAATATTTTTTATTTTTATAAATTAAATTCCTTCCTAATTGATATTAAGTTTCTAATTTTCTAAATGTTTTTTATACATATTTTACAAAACTTTTATTTACATTTAATTTTTTAGGTTTTCAATATTCAGTGTAGTCGAACCATCATTTATTTGCTAAAGGGAGGATTTTTATACAGTCCAACCATAATTCATTGTCAATTGCATGCTAGTTTATCATTATTTTTGTCAAGTGACCGATTTTTCACATGCCTCCCATGAATCGTCAACACTTTTTAACTTATACTTGAGTTACATTATATTCAAAGTGGAATAAATGTACATACACACATACATACATATATATATATATATATGCGTAAAATATGATTATTTTATAATTTATTGATTTTCCAATAAATTAATTATTTTATTCATTTTATTACAAAACAAATTTAATATATTATTTACGTTTATTTCTTCGTTCGGTAAAATTATAAATATATTTCTGTAATGAAAAAATATATTGTTTTTCATATACTGGAAATGATTTTACGGCTTGATAAAACTGAATGAATTTTAAATTTTAATTAAAAAAGTACAGCTGCAAAATTACAATTGCATCATTGTTTAATAAAAATTAATATGAACTAAAATATATATTTTACTTGAATAAAAATCAATTTTTATATACTTTGTTTATAACTTTTTTCATAAAAATTTACACTATTGTACTTCATATTCTTTCAGTTTCGTTTCGTTCAATTGTCTTATTTTCATAATACTTTATCATTTTTCCATTTTATATGTAAGATTATTAATATCATATATATTAATATACGATATAGCACACTTCATTTTGTTTGAATAATGTATTTTGTTCTTTTCCTAATAATTCATAAAATTGTTGAGAATCAAATTTTAATTTCAAATAAGAAATTATTTTTTTGATTATTATTGTCATTCGATCTCTTATAGTATTTTCTATACATATACATATATATATATATATATATATATATATATATATATGTGTTTGTATGTGTACATATATATGGATTCCAACATAAATATGTGTATATGTTATATTAAAAGTTTATAATTAATAATAAAAATAGTAGTTTTAATAATTAATTAATTATTCTTTATTATAATTAGTTGACTACTTGTTGATACTATTCAAATTCGAAGATTTTTAAACTATGTTTTATAGCTTTCAAGAGTTTAAACGTATAAGGTTGGTATAAAAATAATTGCGTTTTTTAGTTTTAGTTCAGTACGTGCGGTAGCCATTTACCAAGCTTTTTTGATTTTATTAGCTGTTTTAAGCAGTTCAGCACCGTTGAACGACTAACACCTAACTTTTGTGTCAGCTCTCAAATTGTTGTGGGTTGTTCTGATTCAACTAACATCTTCAGATGGTCGTTTTGAACTGAAGGACACCCGCGATCTTAATAGAATCCATATCAAAGGTATCGTTTAGTTTACGAGCAGTTTCTGTTGTTTTACTACCCGTTCTAAACTCATGCGAAAAATACTCTTATTTTATTCTTTTTCATCTTTAATTCAAAGGCCTAATTTGAAGCAAAATCAATAATAAATCCAACAATTTGTAAATCGCGTTATACAAGATTTCTCGCTCTCTCTCTCTCTCTCTCTCTATATATATATATATATAAATATACATGTTAACCTTGTGTTGCTTAATAATTAAACAAATATTTCTAAATCTTCTATATCAAAACTTCTATACCAAAATTAAATGTATTTATATCATGTCTTCTTAGCATTGTAATACGAATTATTGAAAGTAAATAATAAGTAATGATAATTATCATATGCATACTTCTACTCAAAATAGTAAATATGGTATCATTAATGAAGAAAAAAATTTAAAAAAAAACTTCAATTAACCCCAATTTCTTCCTTAAGAAAATGTATATACTGTATTGTATTATAAACAATTTTTTTAAGAAAACATTAAAAAAATTGGGATTAGTGTTACAAAAATATTGAATTAAATATTTGGAATTAATATTATATATATATACATATATTTATTACTCTATACTTGTTGAGTTAATTTTGTTCTGAAATTTTTTCAATCAATATTAATCATTCATCTGAAAAGTATACATTTTCAAATTCATTTCCTAATAGTTTTTCAATCATTTCTACTTCCACCATATATTTTGTAATATAAACATACCATACTTTTATTACAGAATATATTTGGTCAATTTTAACACGTTTTTATTACAAATCAAGAAATATGATGAGTTGTTTATCTAACCACTCATAAAGTATGAAATATTCTATTTCTAATATTAAAATATATGCAATAATATGTCCTTAGTTATCAATATATACATCCAGACATAACATTTTGAATTATTCTTTTTTAGAGAGTTAATAAAATACTTTTTAATACTTTATAATTTTTTTTATAAACAATGAATATTCATATTATATTTAATAATTAAAATATTATTGTCCTTACCAACATTTTGTTATTATGTTTATAATATTATTTCAATTTCAACCAAAAAATCTCTTGCTTCTGGTTTAAATATAAACGTATAAACTCTCTCTCTCTCTCTATATATATATATATATATATATATATATATATATATATATATGTATATATGTATGTATATATATATATATATATATATATATTCTCGTAAATGTTGTCATAATAAATAATTGGAAGCAGTTAATTAAGAATAAGGATGTAAGTATACGTCACATTTGGTTGATGTTTTGTAAGTCTATTGGTTGATATTGTAAAATAACCGTATTAACAATTTCAAAAAATATTCTAGCCTCAATGTTTTCTTTATCAACGTATTCTGGGAACAAATAGATTAATGCTACATTGGTTATAAGCTTAAAAGCTTGGCACTCAAGTGACAGCTAACTACACACATACCACAGGAACATAGAAGTATGTAACAAATTTACTGATATTCCACAAACGAGTTTACTACAGCATATACTTACATGATATAATTGTAAAAGTTCTAAGAAAGGGACAATAACATAATGTTATGACTTATTCTGATAAATCAAATGTATCACACGATAAAATGGAACACATGATAAACCAAATGTATCATTTGTAGAAATGGTAAAAGAATTTTTTTCAAAAGAACATTCTGAAATTTTTAATAGTGAACTAAAATATATAGTCTTTTTCTTCAACCTATTTTTTTATTTGTTGTTTTTATTTTATTATTTATAACAAAGGATTATTTTATATTATATATATATATATATAATTAAATTCCTGTACAATTTTTTTTCGAATTTAATATTTTAAAATAAAATTTTATTTTTGGGAAAATATTTTTTTACAAAAAGTAAATTCATTAAACTTATATTTACAAATAAATTCTTCATTTACCCCACAAACAACATCAAATTCTTTAAAGAAAAATATTCAGTAAATTATTATTGATTATTTTCGATTGTCCCTTATGTGCATTTGACGGCAATTTATTTGTGAATGTAATATTTATATATTTTTGTTATTGTAATATTTATATATTTTTGTATTATGTTTTTTTAATTAATTCTTATTATTTTTATTTAATTCTTATTATTTTTATTCCAATAATTTGGTTAATTATATATATATATATATATATATATATATATATATACATATATATGTGTAATATTGGTGAAGAGTGAGCGAACATCTTAGTATGATTGAACACATATCTACTAGTAATTAAAGTCTAAAGCTTAATCATTAACAATTTACTCGATATATTTAACAATAAATGTTTCATTTCAAAGTATTTCAAGCTCTCTGCATGTATCAACGTTTTGATGAATGATAAATTATGATGCAATTTGTTCACGAAACAATAAATAAAGGTAATAAATGAGAGTAATTGATAATTAAACCATTACACTGTAAAAATATTCATTAATGAAATAAATTATTGATCAAGTTTATGATTCTCTGGTTTCAACATGCTGATATACATAAATACATACATACATATATTAACATACCTTTATACTAATCTATATACAAATATATATATATATATATATATATATATATATATATAATTTGTATATAAAGCAGATCTATCAACTCAGCAGCATATATTCATTTATAAGTGTGGAAAATTATTATTTTTTATTTTCTAACCAGAAAAGTAACTGATAAATATTGAAAATGTTTGATTGTTTTAAAAGATAAAAGTAATAAAATGTAGATTTTTTAAAATATATATATATATATATATGATTGTGAACATGTATTTTATCTAGAATGAAAGGTAAAGAAGTAAAATTTTACGTATAATGAAATGCAGGAAATTTGCAGTTTCTAAAGTACTTGCAATCAATTACATCCATCCTATAAAAATAAACTATTCTTTAGTGGATGTGAAGACGTATAACCGTTCAATCTATTCGAACACTTTACAGAATTGAAAACGAAAATAAAATACATTTCAGGAACCATTTATTTTCAAGTACAAGTTATCTATGCGTAAAAATGGATTTTAACGACAGAATGAGAAATCGTAAAATATCGTGATATGCATACAGAATCATTCTTATTTATAAAATATTTTATCTTTATGATCCCGCTACGAAAATACAAAATTTATTCGTTACGTATATATAAAAAATACATTTATGTATATATATATATATATATATATATACATTATGTATGTATGTACGTATATGATAATTTTCGAAAAATTATTAAAAGTTGATACCTTTTACGAATGTAGTAGTATATTTTTTAGTGAAAATCCAGTAATATCCACATAATAATATAGTAATAAAATTGGAGTATATATATATATATATATATATATATATATACATACATATATAAATATACATATATATATATATATATATATATAAATATAAATCACAAACATTTTCTTATAAAGACAATAGTACATCTTTTCAGATCGATAAGGAATCGTATAATAAACAATAAAATAATCTACAATCAAAAAATAAATAATTCAATTAAAAATAATACTGTAGATGCTAATTCGTACACAAAGTACAGTTTTTTTGTAGTATATTGCAATTCATCACGTCATATATAATTGATGACCCTATTGATTTATTTCATACTTACAATTAACTCTAATCATGATTAATTATTGAGATTATCAACCAATTATACTTTAATGAAATTATATAAAAATATTAATCTAAGAGTTTGAAATGAAACTGAAATATGCAATAATAATAATAATTATTATATAATAAATATATTAAAATATATATTAAAAAAATATTTATTTTTTAATAAAGTATATATTTTTAATTAATATATATATATATATATATATATATATGTGTGTGTGTGTGTGTGTGTGTGTAATGCAACAGAATGATATGCGAGGTATTTCCTAATTTATTGTTTTTATACATTAATTTCTCTGCCGATATTTAAATTGTGTAAAAATAATTCATTTTAATAAATGTATTCTATAAAATTGAAGTTATATATTTTGGAATTATTCGAGCAAAAAGAAATATTTTCTCAACTTTTTAAAATTCGTGGAATATCAAATTAAATATATTTGAAAGATGAATAATACTTTAAAGAATTATTTGAAAGAACAGAGATTAATATATCATACACTTAAGTATATCACCAAATATCTTCAGTGTACAACATTTTAATGAGAATGATTTTCAGATAACATTATACCTTATCCAATAACTTTTATTAACTTAAAAAATAAAAGATTTATGTAAGTTCTATTTGAATAAACATTGATTAATTAATCTTCATCAAAATGAAAAGAAAAATTCAGAATTCATCTCATTAGCGCTTATTTTTATTCTGATTCAAAATATTCCATTATAATATCTATAAGAGACACTTGTATATCTTAATTTAAGATGTATCAAATTGAAGAACATCATTTGATGAACTCAGATAATTTTATCGATTGAGTATGTGAAACGAATATCTTCTTTTACTTACTTAAATTCTTCTTTTACTTAAACAAAAACATGCATACATGTTTATATATATATATATATACATAAATATGTAAACATTTTATCAAAGAATCAATCAATATTAATTGTATTTCAATAAACATTAAAAACGAAAAATCGGTATCCAATTTATTTCTAAAGAATTCATCAATTACACAGTTAAAATTTAAATACCTACAAATACTGGGAAACAATAAAATATAAACTGGTTTCCAAAAAACAAAAATGCACAAAAGCATGATTGTTGAAAATGAAATATTTGTACAAAAATAATAAAAAGCTTACAGAACATACACACAATTTACGATAACATACTTTTTCTGTTTTCGGATTGTGCTCATAAACAATATATCTTTTGTAGGGTAGATCTTTTATGAAAAAACTGAACAAAGTTGTTTTTAAATTTCACTTTATGTTTAGATACATATTCAGATATTTTAAACAGATATATAAATGGTATGATAAACTTGGTTATAAATACTTTTTATTGTTCTAGAAAAATATAGAATAAAATATATTCAATGCAAAATATATACTTTAAAGTGTTAACATACTTTCTGTTGAAATAATTATGTTTACATTTTATCATTATGGAAAATTGAACTTACTAAAAATTGAATTACTTGAATAAATTGAAAGACGTTGTTAAATGTAAGTGTTGTAAATGACGAGAATAAAAAATGTACAAGGAGATAATCAACCAAAAAAATTGTCGAACTAAACTAAAAGTTTTTATATAATTGATCGACAATTTTACTAATTACAATGTGACCAAAAGATGTCCATTATAATTATTTTTAAAAAGTCATTTATTAAATACCACTTAATTTAAATATTTATCAAAAAATGTTTTTATGCATTAAAAAAATAACTCGTGCTGGTTTTAACTCTAAGTGCTATATACAAGATTTGCAAATATATATATATATATATATATATATATATATATATATATAACTATATACATATATTTATATATATATATATATTTATATATATATATATATATATATATTTATATATGTATATATATATATATATATATGTATTTGTGTACGTGTATAATGTCGTTTACCAGAAAGCGTTTTGCCATGATTTCGAACAACAGTGACGCTGTAGTTTTTTATAATAAATAGAACGGATATAGAAGAAATTGTTGCAAAAAGGATAGAAATATTGACCGTTACGTGAGTTGAATAAACGTTAGAAAGTATCACATACTCTCGAATAGAATTCGAATGAAGTTAAAAATAAAAAATATACAAATACGAGGAAAAACGAAAATGCTATAACACATTCTTTTCTCTCTTTAAACAAAATACATTATATTACATGCATTTAAATAAATTTCTTCATAACACATTCAAGCACCACCGAAAATATTTAAAACAAGAAACAATTCATTTACTTATTATATGTTATAAATAATAACAAGTAAAGTATTGTTTTTAATTTGCTCATAAATTAAATAAATATTGAAAGTAAAACATTCGAATTGTTCACTTTAAATATATATATATAGAGAGAGAGAGAGAGAGAGAACTGATAGTAAAACACTTATTAAGGGTAGCTTTTGTAAGCAAACTTTTAAATGACTATTTAACTCGATAGAAAACCAAAACTTTGCGTTTTACGAATTTTGGACCTTAGGCATGAATGAAGTATAAACAATTCGTAAATGTTTCACAGTTTTAATGATAAATGAGAACTAACAAGTACGAAATTATATACAATTAGTACTTAGTTTCGCATAATATTCACCACATTAATTTTATGTGACTTAAGAGTAAACGTAACAGTTCAACTATAAATTAATTTATTGTATATACAATTCTATTCAATTTGTTGAACTTGTATTAAGAAAGATATATGAAATTAATTTATTCGCATTATATATATATATATATATATATATCATGAAAATTGTAAATATTTTTATGAATAAAACCTTGAAAATATTTCGTAAACAAGGTTAACGTCCTCTTCTATATCATGTAAATGTAGAAAAGGCACTATAATAAATTGTTATGTGGTTACTGTTCTATAATTTTTATGTAAAAAAAAACCTTTTAGTATATTGTCTAGCTATGTGTTCTTTAAATCATTTCCTAGTATAAATTTAAAGCAAATGTGTTGTATAAATAAAGGTAAGAAGTGATTTTTTCTAAACATGAAAAATGTCAAGTTTATAACGATTATGCACACACACACACACAGAAAGACATATATATATATATATATATATATATATATATATATAAGTGTGAGTGTGTGATTATGAAATATAAATTATATTTTATCTGCCTAAGTCTAATAGAACAGAAAAAAATGATAGTTGATAAAAACAATATCGATTATTTTTTGAAAATTTTTTAAAATTATTATTTTGTATTATATGGAATTTAATCTAAAATTCCAATAATTTCTTATGAAAGTTTATCTATTTACAGTTTTACTTTCTTTTCTTATATTATTTAAGAACTAAATAAAATTTTTAAAGTATATAAAATATCATTTCATTCTTTTTTAATAAACTCTTCTATAAACAATACTATAAAGTGATGTCTTTGGAAATAAACATAATCCACAATTACATACATGTATTTCTCTAAATAAACTTAATTAAACAGTTTACATTAATGTCAGTGAGTTCTACTTCATAATATTAAATTTTGTATATCTGATATAAGCCAACATATTCACTGTTTGTATTCATGATAATAACTGTGCAATATACTTCAGTAAAAACCTTTTACATGATATGTACTGTATGTATAAACTAAATATATGTATACATGAGCTCATAATATAATACTTATCATTGTTATTTAATAGAAATTTTGTAACGTAAAGATATTTTTTCTTAGATATTTTGTATGTTTTCTTCACTGTGATTGTAGAAAACATAAAAATTGACCGTTCTCTATATTTTAGCTATCTTTGATGTCTTTGATGTGAGTAAATATTAAAATGATATCTATTATTGCTATTGTACATTTAACTGCTACAATTTTCTCTAAAAAATGCTTTTGAAATTTACAAAAGTAAAATGTATACTAAAAGCACACAACACTGAAAGCTTTGTGAGTATGACTAGAGTATCATGTATAAGAGTTGAGATACAAAATGTACACATTTATACATTCATTTTGTTAACATTACATATATGCTAGCATTAAATATTTCGAATGCCGCTTTTTCAGAATTAAAACAATTAAAATCTTATTATTTTTCACTAAATAATCAATTAAAATTAATTAAGATATTTTAAAAGGTGGTCCATTCTTTTGATGATTCTGAAATGGAATTTAATCCATTGTTACTTTTATATTGATAGTCCTATATGCATGTGTATATATATATATATATATATATATATATATATATATATATATATATATATATATACATATACATATACATATATTACTTTTTCGTCATTTTATAAAATTAAATACTAATGTAAAATATTTAATTAGTTAGAAAAAGGTAAATAAAAGTCAACTTTATAAAAATAATTCATTATTCTTCTTAATTATCATTATTGACAAATGTGATGTTTCTTAATTTATATAAAATTTTTGGTAATTAAAATATTGAATAATTGTTTATAAAAAATTAACCCTTATAATTAAATAACTGCAGATGAAAGAACTTTCTATTAGAATAACAGACGCAAAATTTATTAAATTTATAAAAAATATCATTTAAATTTTCTAATGGTAAAATGTATTTCAAGCCTTATTTTAACGCTTATAGTTAAATAATAATAAAAAATATTGACGTCCTGCAGCTGACTGCCGTTTTATTCATGTAAAAGAAAATGTATACGTTAAAAGCTAATAAAAACTTTGAAAAGCTCTATTCATTCACATTTCTTATATATGTATATATATATATATATATACACACATATATATATATATATATATATATATGTATATATATATATACATATATGTATATATATATAAATGTGTATGTGTGTGTATGTATTTGTGTTTGTATATATCTACTGTAAAAAAGTAAATTTTATCATATGAAACAAGACCTGTGATAAGAATAGTTAAGTTGAATAATTTATGAAAAGCCTTGAATAGAATTTCACCATGCAATGGATGATAATAATATATATGATATGTATATGTACATATATATATATATATATATATATATATATATATATATATATGTATATGAAGACCAACAATAACTCCAACAGTTGTAAAATAAACCATAATGTTTTAACCACAACATAAAATATAGTTTGAACGTGAAAATTAAAACCACATGACAGAATAGTATTTACTTTAGTAATTAATTTCAGTTAAGTATTTGAATAAATAAAATACAAACCCATATTTTCAACTCATTACGTACTTTTTCTGACATTAACTTATTGAAATTTATGCAGAACTAATTAAACATCACAAATTAATTCTACTTTTGTTCAATGAAAGTGAAATTCAGTTGGTCTTAATTTATAATTATTCAACATACAAACACACAAATATAGAATATAAGTGTGTGTATATAAATATATATATATATATATATATATATACATATATATATATATATATATATATATATATAATATCGTAATAGTACTTATTTCAAAAATTGTTCAGATTTTCAAAAATTTTTTTAATTGATAGTGTTTTTTCAATTTCAATATTCCACTTGAATATATATATATACATAAAAATACTTCTTTTGATGCTGGAACGTTTAATAAAGAAGAAAATTATACAGCGGAATAATTAAAAAAATAAATAAAAATAAAGCTTTCTCTATTGTATGCAGAAAAATGCAATGTTTCAACATTATTTGATCTACAAAATTAAGAGTGTCATTTTTCCAATTATGTAAAAGTTATAAAAATATTAAATTAAAAAAGTAATTATTTTATAAATCTTTGTAAATTTATATATATATATATATATATATATATATATGCATATAAATGCCATAATTAATAAATATATAAAAATTAATGATTAAAGTCTTTAATTAATAATGTTCAACTCATAATTTAATTTATAATTATAGTTAAATATTTTTCCAAATTTTTGTGGCAATTCTAAAAGTATCATAACTTTCAAAAATATTTTATTATCAAATATTTTTGTTAAGTGCATTTTATTGTCAATAAATACTTTTCTCTTTCTTATTATAATACATAAGCGTATAATGTTTTCAAATAACGCTACTTTGATATATTCATTTTATTCTCAATCCTTTTGCTTGTTCACAATAATATTTTTATATTTGTTACATATCCATATTTTGTATTTTCATAACTTATTATTACGTTTACATATGATCTCATATATATATATATATATACATATATATATATATATATATATATACTATATACGTATACAACACATATATATACACAAATTGTTAAATTTTTTACTTTCTTGCTATATTCCAACAAATGTTCACCGTAGTCGTATCTACCATATAATGCGCACCATCTACGTCTATTATTTGTTTTCCTTTCTTTCAACGTCAAAAATCTCAAGAGATATCTTTTTAACACATACATATAATATGTCCCTTGCTTATAATGAATCAGTACAAGATCGAAAATAAAGTACAATTTTTAGTTCTACGAATATTACCATATATATCATTCTTATTTTTCTTGCTTTTCGAATCTGATTTTTCAGTTATACTTCTTAATAATGTATATTTATAAACTAAAAAGACTTGTTTATGTTTATATATATATATATATATACATATATATATATATTAAATTGAATTTAAAAATTTTATATAAAAATAAATTTTGTTAAATTAAAACATTTTTCTTTTAGAATTTCAAACGAAATTAAAATTTATAGATAATTATATTTATAGATAATTATTTTTATATATATATATATATATATATATATATATAAGTGTGTATATATATATACACACAAGTATATATATATATATATTGTAAACTCACAAACTTGTAAATTATATACCAAATTATTTTATATAATATTCATACTTTTTGTAAATTTTATATATGTATCGTCGAACATTTTTTTCTGAACTATCAGTATTTATATAAAATCATCTTGAATAATATAAAGAAATAGTGAGATTCATTATATTAAAAATCTTATTTTTTTTAATTTATGAATATAAGTTCATATACACATCAATAAAGTCTTACATTGTACGCCAGTAACATATACAGAGGGGGGAAAGAAAAGAAAACTGGGTTTCATTCTTTAAATAAAAATCTTATAATAAACTAACGAATTTCATTGACATTACATTAATTTTTTTATTCCCTCAACTCGCCCCCACCAGATTAAATTCTGAGTGCGCCACTGTTGTACGTTATATTTAAAGACATTATGAACATTTTTTTTGATATTATGTCAGTATGGACGATTGTATATATAAAAGCAATAGTTAGAGACAGAAAATGTTTACTGAAATTCAAATTAGAACTCACAATATAAAAATGTATTGTAATCACACATCTTTGTACAAAAATTGTAATTCAAATTAAGAATACAATTTTATATAAGAAATAAATTTTCATTTTCATTATTAAAACACTTAAAAATCATATGTAGATCAAGATTAATTAAATATTTTAAGTATACAAAAATGATACGATTAATATACTATAAAACCAACATTTTATTCTTTGTTATATTTTGATGTATCAAGATATTATAATAATATACACAGATATAAATATATCACTTTATACTCTCTACAAAATATTTTTAATTCAAAAAGATTATTAGAATTATACATTAAGAATCAATAAATTGAATTTTTGTAATAAAATACGATTCTCATACTAAAAGACCACATTTCCTGAACGGATATGTAGAACATCAATGAAATTATTTCATTTAGAATTTCAAAAGCAATATCCTGTTTGACTGTAAATGTAATTGTTTTTTCAGAATATTGCTTATTCACTATAACTGTTTTATAGAAATATTTGCTCCATAATATATAAAAAATAATATTAGATATTATTTCACTACATCCTTTTAGGATTCTTAAATTTGTAATATTTGAATTTACATTTCTAGTAAAATCATATATATATATATATATATATATATATATATATATATATATATATAAACAATAAAATTCACTATTTTCTAAATATCTAACTTAAAATAAATTCCGTAAAATGTGCCTTAAATATCAAATGAACTCCCTACTTTCTTAATTAAAGAATGTAATTACTTTTGACATACTACGAAAAAGAAAATTAAACTTTATAAATCTATTTAATCCTTTTAAGAATGTTATACAATCATGTGTTCAACTAAGTATAGAATTTATGTAAGATAATTATATTATGTTAGATATAGCAACACAAAAAAACTGGAAATATTTACTTATATATTTTTATATTTAACACATGTTTATAGGGCGCTAATGACCTTAGTTGTCGACGTGCCCACAAATCTCAAATAACCAACCAAAACATGTTTATAAATTAAATTACACACATATACGTATATATATATATATATATATATATATTTGTTGTATATGTATTTATAAGGCCAAAGATTTTGTACAA
Organism: Acanthacorydalis orientalis; assembly: GCA_034766995.1. Lineage (NCBI taxonomy): Eukaryota > Metazoa > Arthropoda > Insecta > Megaloptera > Corydalidae > Acanthacorydalis > Acanthacorydalis orientalis. The sequence goes on along the minus strand of CM068313.1, from coordinate 20,467,352 downwards.
TATGTTGAAACATTTATTCATTAGTTGTAACAATTTCTTACAAAAAGATTAATTATAATGTTCAAATAATTATTTATTATAATTTAGAATAATTTATTATTAATGATTAATCTATTTTTAATATAAAAAATAATTTTAAATTTATAAATTATTGTTATTAAATAAAATCAAATTTTAAAAAATAGAAACGTTCGTAAACGAACTAAGGAAAATTAACAAAACAAATATACTTTTTGCAAATCATAAAATGTTCTGGTAAATGTACGTTTGTCGAGTGTAATACAAATTAATTACTGTTTGAACTTTTCAAAGTTGAAAGTATTTTATTTACTTTTATCACTTTTATTCATAGTGTCATTGAATTATGTTCTTTTTTATGAAATGATTTATTATATTTTAGTTGAAACAGTACTCATATTAAGTTGGTGCAAAAAGAATTGCGGTTTTTACGTATCGAGTATAAAAAGACATATCAGTTGAAAATTATGTTTATTAATCAAAATAAAGATCATTGGCCTACACACATTTCTCCCAACCGGAAACAAGTTCGTTCATGTACATTCAGTTCATATGGCATTCATTTATCCAGATTTTTTGTTTTTCCAATTAAGTTAAAATGTAAGAGAACTGTTGAATAATAATATTGAGTTCTTCTGCCATCTCTCGAGTTGTTTTACGTGGGTCCACTTCAATAATGGTTTTAAATCATTATTTTCTACAGCTAAAGGACGTCCACGACCCTTCTCAACATCAAGGTTTTAGTTTACTTTACGAAATTTCTGGAACCAGTGTTGAGCTGTACGTTCACTAATTGACTCTTCTCCAAAAACAAATTTTATATTTCGAGCAATTTCTGTTGCTTTGCGTCCCAATTTAAACTCATACAACAAAATCGTACGAATCTTCCTATGTCTAATTTAAAAGGTTATATCCAAAAATACTAAAGAATGAAAAAATAGACATAGTCTAAAATTATTAGTGCTAATTTCATTGATTAAAATGATGTATCACATTAGTATAACAAAAGATAACGGTAACTAGAAAAATCGGCACCAAACATAAAATGATAAAAACCGCAATTATTTTTGCACCAACCTACTAATTTCATTTAAATATGATCATACTTTATCAAAAATCACATATGATATTTATGATTCGTCATTACAAATACTTTGTTATAAATTAATTCTTTTAAAAATGTAAAATTTGATTAAATACTTTATATTCCACTACCTATCAATATTTTAATTTTGCATATTTCCACATTGATATTTCAGTCCATATTAATTACCTTAAAAATGTCTTTAAATATATCATAATTTCATTTCATAAATAAAATGTTTAAATGTAAGTTTTCTCTGCTTCATTCTATAAATTTTATCTTTACGTTTCAAGCTAAGCAATTGCGTGACACCATACATGTTTGAGTATAAACTAAGATTTATTTTCTTGTTTTTTAGGGTGCATTGTTTAGAAAGATTTGATATGTTTTTATGATAACATAACAACCTTAATTTATTGCAACATTACTAAAAAAAATGTTTTTTTGTATATGATATTATTACAAGTACTCTATTTTTGAAAATAGAACATTAATCAAAGTTAAACTTTAAAATATAAAAAAAATATATTACGTAGTTGATATTTTTAAGTATAAATTTGAAAATCGCATTATTAAAAACATTTATGTATTTATTTCTAATTTATTCATTAAAAAAAAATTCAAAATGATTACATATTCATGAATTTTTTTGATTAAACTTACAGTCTACTGGAAAGTTAGTTAAGTAATATATCATCATTAATAAGTTAAAAAATAAATAAAGTCATTCTAAGAAAATAAAAAATTAACGCTTAAGATATTATCTTTTTATAAGAGTAAAGCAATAAAACTCTTCCGATACATTTTTCAAAGTAAGTCATTAATTTTACTATGAATAATTTTGTTATATTTCTTAGTTTTTATGGCTTATTTCTTGATACCTTAGATTGATAACCAGTTAGTACATATAAATATAAATCGATAATGTAGCGTGTTAAAATTGCAAGAAATTTTTACATATATAACTTAATTTTTGTAATACTTTTATACTACAAATCAGAACTTTTTAAATTAATGCTGTTAAACAAAAATTAAGTAATGTTATATGGTATTAGATAATTAAGTATATAAAAAAAAGAAATTATATTAAAACAAAATTTATACAAATGTAAACCATTTATAAATAAATAAAAAATTTGCTACAATAATCAAATACTTTTTTTTGAATTAGAAATAAAATAAATTCAAAATAAAAACAAACATATTTATAAAGAAAAATTATAAAATTTTTTTTATCTAAAACTGACATTAAAATTTTATAAATAGCATCTATCAATAAAAATATCCGTAAAATTTCAAAAATGGACTAAAAAATTTTGAAAAAACGTGTAGAGATTTTGTATTAAATTATTATTAACGATGATACCCGAAGTTACATGAAATTTTTAAGAAAAATTATGATATTGGTATCACAACAACTACAAAGAAATGTGCCCTTTATAAAACAAATATGGGGGTCGGTGACCGTAATAAGTAAGGAGTAGAGCCCCCTAGTTAATAAAATTTTTTTTTCAGATAAAAATAACGTTAAACATGAATGAAATTTAGAGACATTAAAATGAAAATATGATGTTTATTTTTTGTAGGACAAAAATATTTTGATAAAATTTTTAATGTAATAACTATCAATTAAATATATTGAAATTAGTAATAATTTTATTTTAATATTTAGACAAAAGGGAAAAGCAAATATACCGATTTAAATATTTGTAACTATTTTTAATATCTACATTTTAAATGTTAATAATCTTCTTTTAAAGAAAGAAGATCAACAATTTATCAATTTTTTATATTACTGTGATAATGTTAATAATTTATTAAGTCATAAATTAACAATAAATAAACATAAAGTTATATATTAGGAATTGAAGCTTATATTTTACTGCAATATAATTTCTGAACTACCTATATAGTGCTGCAGCTTATATATTATTTTAATAGAAATGTCAGTTCCAATCTAAACAAAACGTTCACTCGGAAACTAGACAATTTAGAAGATCTTATTTGAGAAGATTGTCACTTCATATTTGTCTAGAAAAAATCCAAGCATTTTAAAATGCATACTAAAAAAATATATAAAATTTATTATCAGTTGCAATAAATTTTTGATTGTTAAAGCTCTTTATGAGAAAAAGTAATTATTGTAATTATGAAAACTAATTTTATTTATAATTTAAAGTATTTCATTAAAAATAATTGAATATATATGTTATATTAATTATTAAAAACTTTTTTAAAAAACTATCCTCATAATCAGTAATCTATCGCAATTTAAATTGCGCATATAAAATATATTTGTTAGTTATTAAAAAAAATAATTTTCATTAACAATTCAAGTAATTTAAAAATTAATCAAATCGTAATATACAAATTTACTAATAGTTGTAATTAATATAATCTTCTGCGTTCCAAAATAATTTTTATGTTGAATTAAAAATATGAATTCTACTGAAAGAAATAGACGTTCATATATTAAATGTACTTTTTCTTCATTTGAATATATATTATTTCACATTAATTAAAATATGTATCTTTTCAGAATTAAATATTTTTTTTCTAAACTCCACAAACGCCATAAACTGACATCATCCTCAGAGTACTAATGTACAGAAAAATGTAGTCTATGAATGGGAGAATCGTTATATAAATTTTGCATAAACAATAATCAAAAATACTTAATAATTAGCTGAAAAAAATAAATAAGACTTTTTAGAAATTTACAGAAGAATGTAAAATTTATTTGTGAAAGTGAATTTTACTACAATGCTAAAAACTGTACTGTATATTTCAAGAATGCTTGTAATGTGATTTTTAATTATAAAAACGTAGTCTTAAAATTGTAATATAATCTTTTTGTAGCAAGAGGTAATAAACAGTATAAACACTAAATTGACTAACAATAAGTACTTCTTGATAAATAAAGTATTTCCTACACCAAAATTCGTTATTCGAAAACATAATTTCTTACATATTAGCTCAAATTATATTATAAATAAATATATAACAACTTTATAAATATTTTGTTTAAGAATTTGTAAACAACAAACCTGTTCTCGCAGTAAACAAATCATATTTTTTGATTAAATAAATTTGATTTATAATCAAGTAATATATATACACAATTCGACTTATTAAAATTCACAATTATTTTATACTAAAACCAAATTTATTCATTTAAAGATATTTGTTTTTCACAGTACAATTATACAAATGTTTATAAACTTTTATAAATTTTGTATTATTTCACATAAACTACATATTTTGTTTTATACTATATAGTAATATTTAAATAATATAAACTATGTATACATAAAACAGTCATTGTTTACAAATAATTGAAAGGTAGGTTTTATAACGACAAATTTAATTTTCTTTTATGAAAAACACATTATTGTTTATAGCATATTGTATAATTGTATTGTTACAATTCGGTTTCACTATATGATTTTACTGTCATTTTAATAGTATGTTCATTTAAACAGGGCAGTGCGTTTTGTATTTTGTACATTGAACTCCCTTCCGGGTGAAATTGTATACATTTTAATTTTATTGAAAACACTTTGACCACTTAAACACGCAACATGGAAATGATTTAAATTTGAGGGCTCTTTTTATTTGAACATGAAAATGATTTAAATCTGAGAGATCAAACGCTTCCCTTCAAATTTATATTTCAAAATTATTATATAGAAATGATTCATATTATATTTAAACACTAACAAATAACAGTCAATATTATGAAGTAATATATTTTTATTAATATTTTAATATAGCCAGTCATCACAAAGAACATAATATTAAATGTGATGTATATGTGGCATTTAATATTATATGCATCATATACGATAAATCAGGCACTTTATAAATATGCATGGCATACATACGAGTAAACGTACGTGCTGTTATGGTGCTCCGCAAATTTGTAGTTGTCACAAGAAGTATCCATTGTATTACATATGTACAGTATGCACAATAGAAGTATTCGTATACGTTCTTATTTCCTGAAAAACAATCTTCTGCCTGGAATTATTCAACGATGCTCTTCTGACTTAGGTTTCAAGAATATTTTACTGTAAACTTGTTTTCTAAATGTAATATAAACTTTAAAATATTTTGTATTGTTTCATATTGTTTAATCTTTAAAAAAAATCAGCAACATCATATGAAATTTTTGTAATTCTTGGAATTTGTTGCCTTTTGTTTCATATTTCAATCAAATATATAAGTTTTATTAAATCGATATAAACAGTTACTGAATAGTTATGAGATATTTTTTTGTAAATAAGGGGTATTTTTTTATAAAAAAACATAATTACATTTTCGATACCCCATAGTGGATATTTTTTTATAATAACACTCGGTAACTTTTTATTCAAAAATATTAGGGTGCAACTGCACTTTTATGATTATTATGCATATGAAAGGAAATATTTTAAACACTAACTGTTTTCCTAGCAAAATTACATTAAAAAATATTACAAAAAAAAATAACTAAAATTAGATGCATTTAAAAATATTTCTTTTTCAAATAAAATAATCATTTAAATTTTCTGAATCAAATTATTTGTTTAATAACCTCAAAACAAACCCAAAAGTATTATTTACGACGTAATATTAAAATTATCTACAAGCAACATTGACTTTTTGTACATTTTCATAAACGTATGAATATACATGCATGTATGTAGGTATGTATAAATATATATATATACACACACACACGTAATCTAATTTTTGTCGTATGTAAATATTTAAAGAATGTTTCAGTATATTTTCATAAAACCGCAAGCTTGTATACGAAAGATGATTTAATGTAACGAGTCTAACTAATAAATTTGTTTCGCAAACAAATTTTCATATTATGTCATTCATAATATTTCATTTTTTCTAAAATCGAATTGTATATATATATATATATATATATATATATATCATTATACTTTTTCCAAACAATAATTATATAAAAATACTGTAACCTTTTTCAAACATTAATAATAAAAAATATCAAATTTGTCTCTTATTTTTTCGTATATATAATTAAATATATTTGTTTTTCTGTATTCTTTTTAAAAATAGCATAAAGAAAAAGTTTTATTTCATTTCTTCTTTTCTCTCATTATTTCTTTAAAAGTTTGTTAAGAATCTCAGTGTACAAATATCGATGTTTTTAGATAATACTGTTATAATTCTTATAAATTAACATGTTAAAATATTGAAATTTTTAAGTATATTAAAATATTAATGTGCAAGAAGTTCTTGACATAAGAAAAAAAGTTTCATTTCATTTTACGATAGTTTTATTAATTTTTTAATGAAATTTTATTATATACTTAATAATAATGTTTACCAAACACTTATAATATTGTCTATACTTTTCAAAGTGAATTTTTACTTTCCAAGATCACATTTTTTGATCAAACTGATCAATAAAATCATTGTTTATCTGCTGGAATTGACATATGGTTATTTAGTTAGAGACACGATTAACTTGACAATACTAAAGTTCAGAAATGTCTTTTATGTTTTTATGATTCTAGAAAGTGACAATTCATGAAAACTATAATTGATGTAATGTTAGTGTTTACACTTACATGTTTTATTAGAAGTTGAGAACAATTTAGAATAATAATATTTTAATTTAAAAATATTTTCAAATACTTAAATACTTTACATCCTAATAAAGTTCAAAACCCATTTTTACGCTCTAAGTAATTAAAAATATTTTATTATTTAACAAAATCTAATCAAATTAACTTTTTCTCGTTATAAAAATATATCGTAAAATAAAACAAAATATTTCATTTTGTACATTTCACAGAAAATAACTTTTATTAAATATTGTTTAAGAAACAAATTCTTTGAAATAGTGTACAACAATTTATAATTCTAAAAGAAACCTGTACCCTTACTTTGTTTTATATACATATATATATATATATATATATATATATATATATATATATATATATAAATAAATTCAACATTGACGAATCTAAACGAATCACACTGTTATTTATTTGTAATTTAATTCGTAACGAAAACAGAAACTTCTGTATTTTCAACTATAATATTCGAGTATATTTTAAATTTTATACTTTCAACAAAAAAAAAGTAAATTAATGTGTTTTCATGCTAATTTTTTTCAAATGTAACATTTTATATAAAGGACAACGATCTCATATCACGATTATTTATATCTCTTAAAAAGAAATACCAGCGGCGATGATAAATCATCTGAATCATTTTAAATGGAGGTTAAAGTTGGGGTTAAAACCTACCACATCGACAAAATGTATTCATTCCGGTGCAATAAGTTTTTGTAATATTCGTTAGATAACAAATGATATGCTTTTTTATAAGTGTGCGTGAATAGTCATATGCTTATATAAACTTGTCAATTTATGTGCGTGTTCATTCGTACACACACACATATATATATATATATATACATATATATATATATATATATATATTAGGGTTCATTTTTTCGATTTAGTAAAATCTACTATCAAAAACTGTATATTGAAATTTTAATAAGATTAAACTTAAGATTAATTAATAGAACTTACGGTATTGTATATTAAAATATCAATAAAAATAATTCTTTGATTTTTTAAATAATATTCCTTCTCAATATTTTAATTACTATTTTCTTATGTATATATGTATATATATATATATATATATATATATATATATATATATATATATATATATATATGCAGCACAGTTCTTTAAATAATGTTTAAATAAATGCTAAACATCAATTATACTTATTGTTTTTATTTTTCTTGCATTTCTTTAATTTGAATCACAATTGGCAATGTTTTCACAATTTCAAAACAAAAGTATTTATAGAAACTAAATTTATATCTAAATTAGAATCATTTCAGTTTTATTAACAATTCAAAATTATTATCATAAATTATTTCAGTATATAAAATATATTATTTATTATTTTAATAATTTAAAAATTTCATATCAAATCTATTATAAAAAATTAAAATATTTGAAGAGATTTCATTTGAAAGATCTAATTTTATTTTAGACGCAAAAATATTGCACTAAAAATATGAAACAATTATATTCTCGTAAACATCAAGAAATTCAAATAAATATTTTTAATATTACACCATTCATTGTAAATATGTTACTCAAATATTACCACAATATTCAGAATAAGTTTTACAATAGTAATAATCCGAAAGTCTTTTAGAACTTAATTAAATTTAAGTAGAATTTAACACATAGCTCACTTAATAGTTAGTGTTAATGATATCAGCCATTTACTGCTTGTTATCTTCGTTCTGATAATCTTCATAACAGCGAAGAAGATTAATTTGAAAATCTAATTCTTGTACTGGTTTTCTCTTTTCACAATTCTATTATTACGGCAACGTTGACGTAAAAACAATGCAAAGAGATGGAATTCAATTTTAATACGCATATAATACGGAACGCATAAACAAATGTATTTAAAAGGTCAAATAGATGATAGCGATAATATTAGGTTACATTAAAACTGTATGCGAACGGAAGGTCGGCGACTGGATGAAAATATCGTGCACAAAAACATACTTCCTGAACTTTTTACGTCTTGACATAAAATATGCGGGGAAGTTAGTGATTTTTTTATCAAAAAAAGCATCGATTTTCTTTTTAATCCTTTATGTGTTTATTTACATAAATGAAACTGTGAACAAACTCATTTAACACGACATGTTAAATTTCATTAAAGAATATAAAAATATACAGTTAATTATTAATATATTTATATAAATTCCATAAAGTGAATATTCGAATAATTTAGTTACATAGTCAAATTTTCAAAGGACAATGAAATTCCACAATTTGAAATTGCTTTGAACCATCTTTCGTTTGAAAATATAAGGCTCACACGTCACACGCATAGTCATTTTCGCGTGGAATAATAATTGCTTCTCAGTCAACAAAAAGTAATATTTCCGTTATTGAAACGTGCGTTCGTTCAAAAAGATGAACGAAAAAGACATAGAAGATGTGAAAAACAAATATGTGACACTACACGTATAATGAAATATTTTGTAATAACGAAATTTATTTTACAAAATATAGAAATAAATAAACAAAAAGAAAGGATTACGATTATGTAATAACATAAAATAACACAAGAAATAAAAATCCAACATGTTGGATATGTAATTGAAAATTTATTCAATTTAAATATTTTAATGAAACAACATGGTTGAAATGAAGAATGTCACAAACATGTACAATAATTTCAAAACAAAGTCAAATGACATGAATGTGTAACATATATAGTGATTTTTAAATATAACGTTTATCTTCATTGGAAATTAATTTATCTGTGAAAATAGTCATTTTGCGACAACAGACGAAAATAATATATATATATATATATATATTCATAATGGATAATTTCAAAAAATATTAATAAATACAATGCCTCATATATTCAAACAAATTTATACACAGAAATAGATAAATCAACTAATTAACGGTCAGAATCAAATGTAAATATTAAAAATTCTATAAAAATGTTCGAATTGTTTACATAATTTTGTTATATATACATACTTAATTTTGAAAAAAATTTCAGAATATTTAAATAGTTTACAAGTATTAGCAAAAAATTAACAAACAAGCCCATTATTTCTAATAAAAGTATTTTAAAAAAGTTAATTTATAAATGAGAATATTTTATACATACATATATATATATATATATATATATATATATATATATATATATAAAATTATTAAAAAATGAGTTCAATATTTCTAGTCAAGATGTTTGATTTAAATGAAAAATAACCAATAAAAATTAAAATGGTATCAAATAAGTTTTCGTAATAACTTTTTTTATATACAAACGGTATCAATTGAAAATAAAACAGATCAAATGTATTATTAACTATACATGTTTTATTTGAAAGTACTTTATGGCCATAGAATAATCAAATCCTATTAAAGTAAACAAACTGATTTATTATCTATGAAGACGTAATAAACAATCTATTTTTGTACATAAACTATTATTTCTGTATTTTTTACATTTTTATATCAGTAGAGTATTTATAAAGCTGTAAAAGAAAGCTTTTATTTCTTATAAATTTATTATATTTTATGTTATCATCCATATATATTATTGTTTATTTTTGATTTGATGCCAAACTTCTTATAAACATATATTCATGTATATATGAGTGTATATATATATATATATAGAGAGAGAGAGAGAGAGAGAGAGAGAGTGTTAGTTCCATATGTATCTTCATCTATTAATGTCATAACAGAGCGGGAAACTTGATGAACTGTTGAATAATATTTCATAAGGTCGAATTTAATTTATAACATGTCATCACTCATTTTAAAAAGAGAATAGTTTCACAGTCCCAATCAAAAGAAAAAAAATTACTAACAATTTTTTTTTTTTTTAAATATTGAAGCTTAGTCATAGTTCGCATAAAAAAAAATATATATTATCAAGAAAGTAAAATAATAAAAGAAGAATGAAAATTAATAATAATTACATGTTCAATAATCGAGAAAAAAATATACATTGAAAATAAATTAGAAAAACATAAAGGTATTGATATTTAATACTGGCCTTATATTCTCCATTTTTACGTATTTATACCATTATTTTTTTAGTAGGAATTATAAGGAATACAAATAAAGAACTAATAATAGTTACGAATAAATTTAAAAACTTTTTATATCTGATTACAACTCTTACTCAACCTATGGGCATGAAGTTTATATAAGTAGTTTATATTGTTTTTAATCCAGTTTTTGCAATATTGTTTAATTGTTATTATTATTCAAGTCAGTCTTTTATGATGAGTTCAGTCTATTATATATATATATATATACATATATATATATATATATATATGTATATATATATATATATATGTATGTATATGTACGTGTGTGTATAATATCAGAAATATAAACAAATATAAATTATATTTAAAAAAATATGTGAAAATGTGAGTCCAAAGTTAACTTTTAATAAACTGTTTAAATATTTCAAAACATATATTTTTCATATGTAATTCTTAGAAACAGGAATTTCAAATAAAAAGTAAAAACATAATTTATATATATATATATATATATATATATATATATATATATATATGTATATATATATATATATGTATGTATCATTTTAATTTCACAACACGATAATAGCCACTAGCAAAACTTGTTACAAGACCTACATATTATATTATTTTATGTAAAATAAATACAGATATGGTTCAATTTGTGTATAGTACTTCATTAAATAATATTAATATTATTAAGGTTTGCCATCTTTATATTAAGAAGTAATTTCTAGCATTCTTAGAATATGTTTATATATAATATGTTTATAGAGCTTATATTCAGATATCTATCTATCTCTCTATGTATCTATGTATATGTATATACATATATATACATACAGAAACTGTTTTATAACTAATAATTTGCTAAGTTTTAAAAAAGCAAAAAATATCTATAAACGAAAAAATATCTTTCTTAAAAATGTTAAGATTTGATAGACATGTACGTCTCTTTCTTGTCACTTTTTTTAATATACAATACATACATAGTAACATGAATCTCCAAATGTATTTATATATATATATATATATATATATATACATTTATATACATACATATATATATATATATATATATATACCACTTTCTTTTTATCGCTATCGATTCTCAACACGAGATCGAGCCGTTTGAAACTTTTGCCCGTATATTTCATCTTATTGTACTCCACATCAATGCTTTTTCTGATATCTCCGGTTTGATCCTGTCTAGTTTCAATATCCTGGCACTTCATTTTAAATAGTACATTTCAATAGCAAGTTGTTTATCATTTATTCTATTACACTGGTTTGGGAAATAAATAGTACTCACTTCCACGATGCCAACTCGTTTCTATTATTATACGTTCTTTAACCTTCCTCTTAGCATTATATAAGATCAGAGATGTATCTATGTTTTTGTACACATATGGTGTATTTCTTATCAAAATGCTTATTGGAAATTATATAAATCAATAAATAAATATATAATAATCAACAAAGTGTCCTTTATAATTACTCATACTTTATAACAGAAATTTATATATTTCTTAAAATTAATTCCAGTTGTATTTTAATTCATATTAAGACCCATTTACATTAAATTACTGGTATTTTCATACATCAAATAAATATTTTAATAAAAATAAAATATTTCCCTACCTTCAATTTATACATCATTGAAATTATCTTTTAAAATATAATTTTAATAATTTCATAATTTTATCTTCATTTTACTTAAGTCAAATATAATAAATCAAATGGATAAATATGTAAATAATGAATATATAGTTTTATAATTATTTTACTTTCCTTATTGTTTAAAAACGTGTATTTAATATTTTCCAACGATTTTAAATTTAAATTATATTTAAATCTACTATTTCTATCAATCTATTAATTTGACACAAAGAGTAAAGTCAAGTATCATCATTATAGAGGATCCACTTTTTTATTTCAGTTTCTACATCACTTCTGTAGTCATTACAGCTAGTTTCGATTTGTATATCATATTCAGTTAATATTAAGTTTAGTTTGATATTGAATTATAAGTTTAATATTACAGTTAAGAACATTTAGTTTGTAAATAAATTATGAGGTTAATATTCAATTACCTAACAAACTAAACATGAGTGTTACATTCATGCTATATGTCAAGGGAAGGATTCAAATAACATCAAAAAAATTAAGAAGTGTTTCAAGTTACTCTCAAAAAATTATATATTCTTACAAATATGTGCAATGACTATATATCCACTTATTACATGCTCGAAAAAAAATTTATTCACAGTTCTTCCAAATGTATTGTGAACCATATGGATATTACTATGCTATATATCCTAGTTGAAAGGTAAAAAATAAAAACAGAATTCAAAAAGAAACAAAGAAAGGAAGAGAAATTTCCTACTTATCTATATGACTGTAAGTCCAGTTATTATAAATGTCTAGAATAGCTAGTCGTTATTGAGAGTACAAACTTGAAAGAAGATTTTTCAAATTGCGGTTTCAATCTTCCAGTATATTTTTCTCTGAAACTACAGAGGATATATCTATTTTTAAAAAGTTATCAGGAAAGACTTCAAGAATAATCTATATTTATTATTTCTTGGATGGTTATTTGTAAAACAAAGTAATGACTGAAAGAAAGTAACAACGTACTTATTCTTAGAATCCCATATTTTAATTCTGTTGATGAATATAAGAAAATAAACTAAACAGTCAGTTTTCATACCATATAAAATAAGTATTGTTATAAAATATCAGTTTAAAATCAAGTTTTTATACTAATTTTGAAAAAGAATTCGCCGAAACTTATAAAATACTACATCAAATTGAATATTCAAAATTATGCTCAAATTGTGGTAAAGTATATGAACCAGTGAACCAAATATGAACCAATAACCGCATAAACATGTTTGATCTCTTGAAATATATAAATATATATTTTATTTTAAACAAAACCATGGAATAAATGATTTCATAAAAAGGGTTGAAATACTATTATCAAGAATATAGACTTTATTCTATTTTAAAAATTCTCATAAAAAATTTGAAAGATTAAAAATTGCTAAAATATTTCCTTTGTTAAAAACGAGAATTGATTTAAAAAAAACACTGTAAGAATAAGTTATTTTAAAAAAAATATATTGTTTGTCGAGGGCCCTTCTTTAAAACGAAACTACAGTTATCAACAAATTATATAAATTTAATTATACAAATACAACAATTTACTTGTACGAGTACTATAAAATATGTATTTAATTATTACTTCACCTTCACAAACATTAAACACATGATGCATACACATATATATATATATATATACAATACGTTGTCTTTCTAAATAAAGTACAATAATTCTCAGCAGTAAACATTTTGTCGGTTTTAATCAAAAATGTGGAGCTAAAAGTCATTTTATTTCATACAAAGAATAGCACAATAATTTATTCTTTATTATTATATATAAAATCTCTCTTTTATTTTGTGAATTTTATGATTTCACTCAAAATTGAAATTTATTAATATTTCATTAAAAATCTTTCTTGTCACAAATGTAAACTAACTAAGTGTATAATTTTAAATAAACTATACAAATTGGTTAATTCTCTTTTCATTTAAACAGTGTTTACATACGCTCTGTACACATAAAAAATGTGTTCATTCTCGTGTGATTAACAATTGTTTCGTAAAAGACACGGTTTACATTACACGAACGTAATTGAATTTAATGTACATAATGAAAATACAGACTAAATGTTCAGAAAGAGATAGTGACTCAAATGGTAAATTTGGTGGTGTTGGGAATAGCTGTGGATAATAGTACCTACGGTGCTGTAAACAATCCTGCATGACCAAAGACCGTTCAGATAACACATAGAAGGAAAGAAACAGTACATAAAACGGGATACAATGTCACGCAAGGTCGATTATACTTCATTCTTAATATTTAAATTTAAAGAGACGAGTATGAGAGAGCTTTTTGCTGTAATGTGTGCATATTAACGGTTTTTAAAAGATCGTTTTACTGGTTTATGTTTTTAAAACAACGTTTTTATGCTCAACGGATTTAGATGTTCCGCATCTCATACTTGAATTAAAAATTTTATAATTATTATGGATTATGTTTGGATATGGGTTCATTTTGACGTTTATGATTTTGAGTTCTTTTAAGTTTTTATTACTTTATCTGAAAAATATGAACTTCATGTTTTAAGTACAAAAGAGATATAAAAAGTCTAACATTAATTCATATATAAAATACTAAAGAATTTGCTTAAAACTGTCCTTAATACCAAATGTAATATTCAGTTTTTTAATAATATTAAAATGAAAAATTAATTATATAATTAATACGAAATTTCATAAATTATAAGGGAAAATATAAACACAAAAAGTTTAAAATAACTATAGAACGGTAAAGTTTTTTGTCTCGATGAATGAAAAAATTTAATGACAACGTGTCTATAACAGAGCAATTTCATTTTCCTTCAACTGCACACTAGTTATCTGTTCAAACTAAAAAGTTGTCAATATTAAATGCATACGAACCACAGAGAAGTATTTCAATACAAAAAAGGGTACAGACTTAAAGTTATTAAAAAACCATCTGACCGTTGATGAACACTCATATTTCAAATAGTAAATATGTATGAAATCGAATTATTTCCATAATTCTAAATCCTATTATTGAATTACGAAAACATTAAATTGTCATTTCTAAAATGAAATTTAAACGTAAAAAATTTTTAATTTTCTATGAAATGAAAATACTTTAATTTTAATTAATGACATTATTTACTTGTTTTTATATTCTATCACAATTATTTCTATAAAAAAAATATTTAGGTAGAATATATACTTAATAATTATTAATTGTATATTATATAATTTAATACATTATAATGTATAAATTATAATTAATTAATTTATAATAAATTTATGAAGTATAAAAAAAGATATGAAAATTTTAAAATAAAAATAAATTTCAAATTAATGTTATAAAAACCAAGATTACATATTTTTATAAAATATATAAATGGTAATGTAAAATAATTTAACTAAATAAAATACAAATATTTAATTAATAAACATGCATTTCAATATATATGTATATATATACATATATATATATGTATATATATATATATATAATATATGTATACATTTCCAAAAAGATGTAATTTCCATCAAGTACTAAAAATAAAATGAATATAAAAATATCAAAAATCGTTTTCACATATAACCTACCTAATAAGTATCAAACATTTTTCTTTTACACATGCCCGACTTTTAAAAGACAAAAGACTTTTGCTTTTGCATAAGCTCTGAAACGTTCCAGATATTCATGTATTGAATTGCGAACGATTCCAATCGGAATTCCTCTACTGCCTTTGCCAAACACCGTTAAGCGAGTCAAAGCAAAACGACAGAGTATACACTAAGAGTTCCTGACAAGCAACCGAAGTGATCATAAAAGTTCAACAAGACCATCATTTAGCATTTATAATGGGCGTCGTGAAAGTGTCAAATGAACATTTTTTTCCTAATGAAAAATCAAAATTCTATAAATTTTTTGAAAGGAAGGCGAAGAATATTATTAATGTTTTAAAAACAATGATTTTCAGTACAAAATATTGAGAAAGATAAATAAAAGTTATATATATCTTAAAACTTATTACTAATATATATATTAATTTTTACACAGAACTCGATTTCAAGGAATGAATGTACAATTTAAAACCTTTTTAAACACGATAGTTTATAAAATAGACACGCAAAACTAGATATAGTCAAGTATATAGCATGTCAGAGTACTTAGAAATATGTCTGATTTCAAATCTTAACTTCCGACACACGCTTTGGAAAAGACTGTCTCGGACATTAAATCTGATTTTATCTTTACAGTATCCTAAAATAACTTGAGAAAAAAATACTTGAAAGTATAAAATAACTTCAGTAAAGACTATATAAAAAATGTCATCAACGTAAACTTCATAAGGCACTGAATAAATAACTGAAATGTTTGAATTTTTAAAGAAAAGTAAAAGAAATACTTTTCTTGATTTTCGAATATATTTTTTGATTATATTATCAACTGAATTTTATTTCATTAAAACTAAAAAACTATTTAAAAAAGTTGTTAAAAAATAATAAAAATGACTAATCAAATTGAAAATATGTAAGTATTTTGAAAATGAATATAAACTTTAATTGTTAAAATATAATATTTATTTGATAACAATAATGCACACTTGGTTACATTGAGATAAAAATTTGTTCAGAAAATTTATTTAACATGTCTTTTTATCAAAAGTGTACAATTTGTTTGATTTAATTTTATGATACATTCATTAACATTGTAACAGTACTAATCAATTGTCTGGTATTGGTGGATATATATATATATATATATATATGTTATGGAAATATTATGCAAACAAAAAAAATACGCAAATACTGAAGAGAGGTAGTAGTTATTTTTAACGGATACTAATAAAAATCGTTAGCTGAAAAAGTAGCATCTCATAACTAATGCATACTTGAGAAACGAAGCTTGCTCCTTGCAACTTCTAACTTCTCCAAATGAATTCAAACTCGAAACAAAAACTTGAAGCTCCTTATTGTTGTACCTATTAATTTTATGCTAATGATATTATTCTTTTTATGTGACTATGGATAAAAGTTACAATAAGAAAGTATCTTTACTTCTATAACAATATAAAATAACTTAATATTTTGTATTTCTATTTATAACCATCCAGTAATAACAATAACGTACGAATACACAAATGGCTTACTTCACTTCCAGTCTGAAATTATATATATATATATATATATATATATATATTATTTCATTTATTGATGTTAAAATACTTTTTCAATACGTCTATATATATATATATATATATATATATATATATATATATATATATATATATATATATGTATATATAGACATATATATATATATATATATATATATAAATTAAATTGAAAAAGTATATACAAACAGCATTTTATCTATTAAAGTTATGATAGACTCTTACTAAATACTAAAAACATTTAATTTATTAAACATATATTTTTTATAATTATTTCTGAAAAGTTACATATTTCTTTCAACCATATAAGATATAAACCATATATATATATATATATATATATATATATATATATATATATATATATATAAAGTTCAAATAACAATCAAGAGAGTAATAAATATATAGCAGTTTATTAATAATTGTATACATAGATATTATTACTGTACTATACTATAATAAAAGCAAAGATGTGTTTAACTCAAACATCGATATACACAGATATATATATATATATACATATATGTGTGTATGTAAATTGTGTACCCATATATAATCAAAATTCTCGAGTAGCAATTGTAGATTCATAAGAAACTATCATCTTAACGTAATATTAATTAAGCGAAGAGCAAATGACAGTCAACAAAGTAGAAGTAATTAGAAATAGCTAGTAATCGTCTTCAAGGTACAATGAGTTACTCATTAAATTTGCTCAGTTCTCAATTAAGAATAATTCCACTAATTCACATAAATTTAATTGAAATACAATAAATTTCTGTAATTTTTATTATTTGTTAATTTCATCATCAATGAGTTGTAATCTTTTTTGTAATTATACCAATTAGCCGATTATATATATATATATATATATATATATATATATAGAGAGAGAGAGAGAGAGAGAAAGAGAGAGAGTCTTTAACTGGTATTTGGAGCCTAGAGCAAACGTTTTTCAAAAGAGTCTTTATTCAATACTGAAATGGCAAATTACTTACATAACTCATTTTGTATATTTTTTTAAATCCTTCAACATTTTTAACTTAAATAGGAAATAGTTGCAATAAAACACTATAAAATAGATAAATTTGTACAGAATAATTAATAAACAAAATAATTATGTATATTATATGAAATTTACACTTGCATTTCCACTTAAATGTCATTTCTGCGAAATCCTGAATCAAATCGTCATACTTGAACAATTCACATATATCACTCAATGAACATCATAGCCAAATAGACAAACCCTTCTTTTCCTATTGCTAACTTTAGTATTTTTTTATATTTTTTAATTTGAAGAAATTGCATTGTCCATAAATAAATGTTGCGGGTGAAATTAGTATTATTCGTAGGCAAATAAACAAATTCCGAAATATTGTAGTCATATTGTTTGTCCACAAATATTTTTTGGTGGTTTCATTTGAGAAGACTATAATACAGCTAAATTTATAATTTCATTCACGTGTTGTGGATCTATAATGGGTTAGTTATTAGATACGTAATCAGAACTAATTTTATTTTTACGAATTCGAATCGTGGAATCGTCTCAACGTCATGTGGGATCCTCATCATACAACGAGCGCTCGAATATAAATTCATAGAGATTGAATGAAAATAAGTAAGTTAATGAGACATTTATTATGTTCCGGTGTATAGGAGTATCAAATACAATTATTTACTACAATGTAGAACATACTTGCATATTTCTTTAATATGACTAATATATAATATACATCTGCAGATAAAATCTAGAATTGTAAATTAGGTACAGGGCGACTTCTACCATCGGTGACCACACTATATATCATTTAAGCTTTATTATTTGTTATAAATAAACAAAAATCATACAAATAATAAAATAAGATAATAAATTTAGACATATCTAACAGGCGTCTAAATACTTAAGGCGCTTGGAACAAGTGTTCCGTTGTTCCATGCCACCATACAGCCTGTATATATATATATATATATATAAGCCAGTTTATGTAACGATATCAATCGTCCACTTATTATAAAACTATTATTCATTATATATATATATATATATATATATATATATTTATATATGAGTATATATAGTTATTTTCACAAATTTGGATAAAATAACTTCTCATGATGCAAAAAAAATCTTGTAATTTCTTTTTATATTCTTGGGTAAGAAAACACAGTAAGACTATAATGAATTGAAAACTCGCCAACTGAAATAATTATAAGATTATTTACACCACAATATGAAAAAGTAAGAGTATATCACAAAAAGTGAGCAGCACTGAGTTGAATAATAGAATTCACTACGGTGTAAAGAAATTTGATACGAATATCTGAGAGAACTTGGCAAGAAACAGATGATTATGTTCATATTTTGCAACATGCATTTAGAGCATAGCTGTACTACAAAATTGCAGTAAAAAAACTTATCGTAATTTGCGTCATATGCTTTTTCTTTTCTATTTGCCTTTAGTATGCTTAATTTTTTTAATTATTGTTTTCTATATTTTTACGAATTATTAAAAATTATTTATAAAGGAAAAAATTGAAATAAATTTTCTAATGGCTTAATAAATGATTCGATAAATTACTACAAAAAATTTTAATTAAACTTTTTAGTCGCTGTCTAGCTTGAAAATTAAATTTTATTAAAGTAAATACTCCTAAACAAAGACATATAATTCTTAACATGTATTAAGAATATCATTAGGAAAATGTTACAAGTGTAATACAAAATTTCATTACTAATCACATTTTTAAATATATCTTATAGACAATAATTTTAAATGAATATTTGGTTACAGATATATTTATCAAAAATAATTCCTTGATAGGCAATTATTCGAAAAATATTTTATCAAAAATATACATTTTTTGAAATGATTCTTTAAAACTAATCTGACTTTATCTGATCTAACCTATTCTGATATAGTACATAACAGATCACAATAATCAAAACTTGATTTAATTTAACAAGAACTAGCTTAAATTGGTTTGAACTAATTATTGGAAATTGAGAAAAGATTTTATTGAAAAACTATATTTTTGGTGAATGATATTTTCGAAGAATCTTACACATAAAGAGTACATAAAAAGTTTTTCCAGAATATATCGGTTAAATATTATTCTTTTTTTTTAAAAAAATGTTATTTTTATATGTGTACATATATATATATATATATATACGTATATATGTATGTATGTATGTACAAATTTTACATCAGTATAAGTAATTTATAGATTTTTAAAATATAAACCAGTGTATATGTTTTCAAATTATAATATCGTTTAATATTACGATCATATTCGTCGACGAGTTTTACTTATTTACAATTTTATTTCAACAAATATGAAAAGCATTGCCATGAGTAAATATTTAAAGGTTTTGCAGATGGTCAACGATGTGAAATCAATTTGACTATACTGTTTACTTTTGTTTCGCCTGACAAATATATTACAGTTGATAAAAATGACATTTTACATTTCATTCCGTTACACGAAATTTTAACATGAAAAGAAAATTATTTACATTCATTTGACACTCATTACTGATTTATTCATCAAATGAGAAATAGAAATTTCAATTATTTTGAATATATTTCAAATAAATACATGTGTAAACCATCCATACAGAAATATATACAGATTTTTTTATTTATTTCAACTTAGAAATTAATTTTGATGAAATAAAATTGCATACCATTAATTTTTACGTCACAAAAAAAATTCAATCGTTATGAAATTCTGAAATATTCAAAATAGAAACTCGAACGTTAATAGTAATAAATACTTAGACGTATTAAGGACAGAAATGACATCAACATCTAAATTAATTGCAGAGAAATGATTTGACCTTCATATTAGTACGTTAGATTGGATGTAAATCCAATTTAGAGAATTACTAAAATTATTAATCACACTAACAAATAGTTACTAGGTGATTTATAGAAAAATGAGAAGAAAACCATTATTAATTTATTTATTTCTTCATTATTGTTAACATATATATATATATATATATATATATATATATATATATATATTAAAGGAAAGATAAATATGAACCCAATTTAACTTAAATAGTAAATTTTAATATTGCAATATTTTTTTTACATATAACTAAATATTTAATACTAAATTATATTAATAAACATATTTTGGTACACTATTCCTTTAGGCTAAGTGAAGCATAAATATTAAGTACATATATTTTTATAATAATGAAGTTCAAATATACATATATATATATATATATATATATATATATATATATATATATATGAATACTATACATACATATATCGATGTATGTATGTATAGATTTATAAAAACTCTTTAAATAAAAATATAAGAAGTAATTAATCGATTTATTACGTAAAAGAAATTTTTAAGTTTTTAATTTTTAAGTTTTCTTATTTTTAATGAATATCGTAGATATTTTAAATGACAGCTATTAATTATAATAGTTTAAAAATTAATGATCTAATTATAATATTCTCTACAAAATATACTACTATAGTATTTTATGTTAACATTAATTAAACTATAAAAAGCGTTTAGTTTTTTTATCGTATATAAACTTTGATTACACACGCCAATTTATTATAATAATAAAGTATTGTCTACAAACGTTTCTCTTGAACATATTTCTTGCAGAGTTAATATCTTACAAAGGTATCTCTATTTTTCATTATTTCATATAAAAATATACTTATATAGAAATAAAAAATAACACGTTGTGAAGATTAAAAGCTCATAATATATGTTATACGGCGGTTTGGATTTGTATTGTTTATTTGTAATTAAAATTAATCGTATTATAAAACTTATCTAATAAGAAAAAAATAAAGCTATTTTTCTTGGAAAATGATCAGAACAACCCATGTTCATATAGCTGCCATGTAATTAGTTTTTAAATATTTTAAAATTAAATATATCCTTATATATTTATAGCATAAAAACAAGAATAATGATTTTAATTTCTTTTTCAAATTTTATAGAAAACAATTAAAATTGTTAATGCTTTTTATCCATAATATTTTTCAAATATTTAACAAAAAAATTATATAGTCTCATGCAATCATTGTTAAAATTCAATGTTAAGTAACAATGTTCACCTAGAAATATATTTTATGAAATATAATTTCATGGAAAAACGATACTTTACTACAAAAATCATTTTAAAGTTAAATATATATGGATGTCGTAAATTTATTTTTGAATTTTTATTAAAATCAGAGTAATTTTTTCTGTTTTTTTTTTCTTCTATCATAGACAACTAACAACTATCATCAGGAATGAAATTTAAAGAAATAAAATGAAATATTACGAAAACAAATAAAAACTAAACGGATATTTTCCCGAAAATTCAAGCAGTACAAAATTCTGTGGATGGCGCATATTTCATTTTCAACGGATATATATATATAAATATATATATATATATATATGTGTGTGTGTGTGTGTATGTATGTATATCGTGTATATATATGAACGTGTGTGTGTTGTGTGTGCGAATGTGTGTGCGTGTATATTTATATACAAAGTGAATATTAAAGGAATGACAATAAAGTTTTCGGCATTGCGGATAAATTTATTTTCATACAAAAATTTGTCATTCTCTTGCAAACCACAAAAAATGTTTAAATATTAATCAGAACTATTAATAAATATTTATTGAACATTTATGATCAATAGCATTTTTGTGATTTGGAAGGAATTAGAAATTCATTTGTAAAAATTAGGAAGTAAATATTTTTTCTCTACAAAACGTAAAAGTATGTTTAGAATGTTAATTGTTTTTTAACTTTATTAAAATCATACTTTGAAATTTTCACTCCTAAAACATTTATATATTGAAATGTATAAATTATATATATATATATATATATATATATATATATATATATGTATAAGTAAATAGATAGATATTATTATTCTAACCACTTAAATTTCATCTTGTTTACTGTAGCAGTATTCTCAACTCTTCTATTATTCCAACTTCTTTGAATGATTTGTGTTTCCAATCATTGATATAATGTTTACATATTAAGTGATACAATCCGACAATATCTGTGGATAAACAGAATAAGTTATCTGGAAAATATAAGAGACTTGAGAAAACACCACAAAAAAACAACTAACGGAGAATTTCTGGTTTTGGTTTTTACTATTGGATATATATATATATATATATATATCATATATATCACATATATCACATATATCACACACACACATATATAGACAAGTATATAAGAGCAGACCTAGTCTAAAAAGTGTGAAAAAATACACCACACAGAGAGTAAGAGAAATAGAAAAACAAATTCTTCTTCTAATAAATAATATATCTGAGAGCTTATCAATATTCCTATCTTAAATTCAAATTCACCAATAGTTTGTTTTCTCTTATCCAGATACATTCGTCTCAAAAGCTTCCTTTGAAAAATGAAACTTTAAAACAAAAACTAATAGTCCAAATAAATGCAGGTTATTGATGTCACTAATAAAAAGATCATTCTACTGAAAACAAAATTTAAAAATAACGATCTTAGGTTTACTTAAAGAGTAAAAACATTATGAATATCCGTAGTTTGTAGTTATTCCACACCATGATTCAATAGTAGCGGAACATTTTGTTAATCCATAGTTTTCATATAAAGTTATTTTCGTTGGATTCATATAACTGAGAGTAAAACTCTAAAATCCCGTCAAATGAAGACATTTGTATAGTAATCTATATTTCAACTCGATCCTAATCGATATTTTATAAAAATATTAATGGACAATTAAGTAAATTTTAAGTATAAAAATAATCTTAAATTTTATATGTATATATATATATATATATATATTCTAAACAAATATTTCCATAAAAATCAATTTTAAAAAGGTCACCACTGTAAATATAACATGAATGGTTTAATTTATAATTTCAAGTAGCTTATCTATAAAGAAATATAACTATACCCTTGTATCAACAAAAACTGTAAATCAAAGGATAAATGTACAACAATACGTTTAACATAGGTATTATCCAAATATTCGAATAATAATGTCATCTATGTTATGTAGTAGTGAATGTGGGTGCACTAATATTAATCACTGTCCTGTTGCTTATTTGTATTCGAAACAACTTGCAGGAATAATAGGAACTACTATTAAATGAACAATTTACATCTCTTTTTATTGCATTTAATACAACAGAATAAAACAACAGAAACTGCCAGTGGTATAATAATAAAGTATTCTCACATTTTTCAGTAAAAGTTTTTTGGCTTTTGTATTAATTTGTCTAGACAATTTATTGATGACATAACAAATGGACACCTTTTTATGTTTTTATTAAAATTAGAATTGTTTCGGATTAAGTAGAAGCGAAACCTATTGTGCTGTATTTTAATTTACACATAAAAAAATTGTTTTAAATCAATACACATAGTTTTATCGAAGCACATAATTATTTTATCAGTAAAAATAAACAGTTATTAAGATTGAAAATAAAAATTGAACAACAAGCATTTCAATCAATGATAATGAAATAAGCAAATTTGACAGTACTAAAAAAAGTACATTCATTTTTTTACTCTACATTTAAAAAAAAATTAAACGCGTAAAAAGTTTTATTATATAACTTTAAAAATTCAATAACCAAGCAAAAATAAAACAATCAAGTTTTCTCTACAATCTAATTTCATGGAAATATAAAATGATGCAAAAGATTGATAACTTGTTACAATCAAACGAAAAAGTGTCTCTCTGATAAAAAGATAATTATAAAAGTTACTTTACTAATTTAAAATATATATTTTTTGTGTTTTTTAATCATACTTGCGTCAATATACTATACATGCAAATAAGGATTAAAATACATTAAATTTCTAATAATTGAATATTTCTTCTCTATATATTTTTCTTATCAATATTTCCCATTAACTATATGAATTTCAGGAAAAAACTTCGAAAAATAACAATATTATGATAATGGATTACTTCCTAATTTAATTTACTGAAAGTATTTTTTCTTTTTAAATTAGAAATGAATTTTTCGACTATTTACTGTGAACTTTATTTTGTCCTATTTATTGTACAAAAGTATAAATATTTCAATTTGTTATATACTAGAAATATCCAATCTATAAACTATATATATATATATATATATATATATATATATGTTTATTTTCTCACAATGATATGTAATGATATGAAATATCCAGTGTACAGAGTAAATATTATATATAATTATATATATATATATATATATTTATAATGTTTCATTACTTTTAGTGATATATAATTTAATATTTGTAATTTTTCTTAGATTAAGATTCACAAAAATAAATATAGTGATTATTCTTCAATTAAGTCTATTCCGTTATATACCCAATTTTAAAAAGAATATATTTAATACTTTATTTTTATATTAGAAACAAATAAAACATAGTGTGGATTTACTTAAAGTAATATTAGTTATGAGAATAATATTGACAAATGAAATGATAAATTCATTAAGTGTTTTGACATATAAAACCAGATATAAACTAAAATATGCTCATTTATTTCAAATTACTAAAATAACATTATTTTGATAGAAAGCAATAAATATTTTTGTAATAAATTTTAGCTGATTTAAATTTTATTGTCAGTTTTCAAATGATTTACAGATAGAAATTTAATTAAGAAGATGTAAATGTAATTGCAATTTTATATTTTATTATGAAAATTTACATTTTCATTCTTTCAATCTCCAGTTCTTTGTTAAATTTGATTTTTTATAAATAACACACAAAATATTCCTTTAGGATTAGAAAATTGGTAATAATAAAGTTTAACATCTGAAAAATGCAGGACAATTTCCTTTTATAAAAATTTTATTAAATTAAATCACAAGTAAGTTTGAGAAAGAATTGATTTTCCTAATTGAAAACCTTAAACATATTGACAGTCGTCGACACTTCGAGTAGAAAAAACTCACTTATTATTTTTAACATTTCATGGAGTAAAAGAATCCCTATAGACGTGCAAAGCACAACAAAATATAATAAAAAAGCTACATTCAGAAAAATGCTTTCACCCTCTCGAGATATTTTGCCACCTTACCAACAAAAACTCTTTTTTATCGGATTGAATGTTGCACGTAATACACAAAACCAGTACGTTTACATTTATATATATATATATATATATATATATATATATATATACACATTTAGTATAACTGTATATATGTATACTTTATAAATTAAATCTTTCTTAACAAATATATAATAATAGAAATTTGATTTTTCATTCGTGTCAAAAAATTCTTTGAATAGTATTTTGATCAGAAGTAGATATATACATATATATATATATATATATATATATATACATGTACATATTAGATACACAATTAAGGTACTAATATTGTTATATTGATAATATCAAAACCGTACTTTTCGTACGTTATTTGAAAAGAAACGTTTCAAAAGCTATATAAATGTCATTCTTTGAAACATATATATATATATATATAACTTGATTTGATTTAAAATAAATTATATGTTAATGATTAAATGCGATTATATCATTACAGATTAAATACTTAATTCTACAAAGTAACTAATTATACACGAATGATAAAATTAATTAGAAACTAATTCATTTTCAAATTAGTTCGAACAGTTTCGTTTAATTGATTATAAATAATAGTGCTTTCATTTATATACACGTTTAATGTATACAATGTACAGCACCTCAATCAATTACAACTTTCAAGTTTCAAGCATGAAAGTTGTGACAATATGTCGTTTTTAGCGTTATTAAAAAAATTTAATGAACGATTAAAGTGAAGCTTTTACAATACGCCTACCACTATATCGCATAATTTTATATATCATATATTTACGTCTAAACGCACGTAATAGATATACACATATAACAGTATTTACACAACTATGGTCTATAAAAAATATATTATATTTTGGAAGAATTATAATTACTTTTAATTAATTTAATAGTGTATTTGATATAATGCATTTTTTAAACGGGTCGTTCATTGTATACATTTTAAAAATGTATTTAATTAAAAAATAGTTTGAACAAAAACTACAGAAGCAAGGACAAGTGCAAATAGAAAAAAATAATTACAATTTCATTTTCGTTTGAGATTTTTCGATATAGTGTGTAATCTAATATATAATACTTTTTATTAATTATTTGAAGTATTAGTAAGAACTGAAAACAAAATAAATTAAAAAAGTACTGAACAAATTTCAATAATTCTTTGTGTAAATTTTTAATTTAATATTTTTGATATTATCCAGAGAGTTTATTATTATTGTTAAAAAATAAATAAAAGATGTTTAAAACAGCGTACACAGTTTTACATAAAAATTAATGAAAATTTAATTTAAAGTAATTTATATATAGAAATTAATGAATTATACATACAGAAATATGCACTTGCGTGAAAAATTAGTGTTAGACATAAAAGTAATGTTAAAAATGTGAATGATGCTTTTTTAATAATGTCAGTCTAATCGCTTGAGGTATTGGTTTTCAAATTTTTTCATCGGTGTGCTATTATTGACGTTAATACAACGATATACTATGTGGGTGTGCTGCTGCATACTGAGTTAATTCTGTAATATAACAGATATGTATATTGAAAATACATTTCTATGCATTATATTTCTACTGATTTATCGTTTAAAAATTGTTTACTAAATACTTGTATATTATGAAGCATACATATTAAGGGCACTCTAAAAAAATTTGGATATAATTGGTAAAACAATATACACAAAATTAAAATTTAACATGAAACATTGAATGATATTTTTAAATTAAACAGCACTAAATTCAGTCTTAATTATAAATCAAAGTGAAAAATATTTAAAAATAATATTTTTACATAAATGGAAATAATTGATAGTAATATATACAATTAAATATTTCACATCCAAATCATAGTCATTCAACGTAGAAACTTGATTGTTCTGAAAAAAATTCATTACACACACACACACACACACACACACATATATATATATATACATATATATATATATACATCAAACAAATGTCGCACATTCATTATCTTCTATTTATGTATTTATTGGACAGAGATTCGTTTTTCCCTATAGTTATAGTCAGTAATCAATTTTACTATTAAATTTGATTAGCAAGAAACATTTATGGAAATCCTGTTCATTTCGTGTTTCCAGTTTTCGCTTTATTAAATATAAAATTTGAATAATTTTATAAAACCTTAACAGAGATGATTTCACGTACATATATAATAAATATAACCGCAGGCCACATTTAAAAGATTAAAAAGTTGCAGATGGTTTGTAAACGATACTTTGTGTGTTACTGCCTTAAGCAGTCCTAGGAATATTTTTCATATAAAAGTTTAATTCGTAAAAACTAATTAATAAAATACAGTATCGATTTACAATCTACACTTAATAAACTTGAATGGGAAGTATTTTCATGTTTTCACAGACAAATCTCATTTAACAAATTCGTATAGAGGAAAATTTCTATCTATTTTTTTTTTAATTTTGATACAAATCCTCTACTTTATGAACATGCCCTTGTTTATCTTCATATGAAGGTGCGGCAAAAAAAGATACAAAATTCGCTTAGTCAATGGGTTCGACCCTAGTAAAGTGAGACGGGGCGTAGTGAGATCTTCCAATAGCATGTGCCTTACCGAATTCATTTCCCGCTTGGTTGAAATGCTGCTGTTTTGGACCGAAAAATCATATTACTATGGGATGAAAATTTCTGGATCACAAGTTCAGCGTTAAAATGAAAACCACCTGAAAGAACACGGAGCGTTCGAATTCCAGAAAATTTCAACGCTTCCATACAGTCTATTGTGCAATTTCTCAAACGTTCAGCCTGTAAACATTTTCTTCTATGAGGTTGTCTGATCGAACTATCAGGAGAATTTTATACACAGATTGTAAGTTCCAGCTATACAAAAAAATGGTTGTTCAGAAATCTAAGGTACCCGACTGGGAGAACCGAAAGGCATGTTGTGAGGATACCCTTTAAAATGTTCCTACAAAAGCTGTTCTGCCTACAAATGGCAAAGTTCACTTTCATTTGTCTGACTGCATTACAAAGCAGAATTTTCGTTACTGCATGGAAAACAATCCTCATCAGTTTCATAAAAGACCTCTAGACAGTCAAAATACCATTATTTTGCGCACTGCTGCAAATTTTAGTGTTTATGGCCCTTACTTTTTTGAAGAGGAAGGCCAAACCGTTACAGTAATTTCTCATCGGTATTTTGAGATACTACAAAACTTCTTGGAACAGAAACTCACTAAACTTTAAAATTCGGATGTGTGGTTTCAACAGGATGGGGCCACCGAACATACAAAGAGCATGACAATGAAAGTTTTGAGAGAACTGTTTCCAGAACACTTGATCTAGATACGCGGTGACGTTGGATGACCTGCACGTTCACCCTATCTCGCCCATTGTGACTTTTTTCTTTGAGCCCCTCTGAAAACTCAGGTTTACAAACCATTAATGAACAACATCATTAACGAACTTAAGGGTGCTATATTTCAAGAAGTTGCATCGATAATGTAGTAAATCGCGCGCCGAGTGATAAGAAACTTCAAAAATTGACTATAAATGTGTATTGCGAATGAAGTCTACCATCTGAACGACATCATATTGAAAACCAATGAAAAAACAACTGTATTCCATGCATTTTTAGATTATGTAATAAAATTTTGAATAGCATTTACCATTATTTTTTTAAATTTAAAAAATCTAGGAGGTATTTTGCCACACCCTGTATATGTCTTTCAATACTAACGGTGACTACGTAAATACCCGCATATTTTTATAAGAATGGAACACAAAAAATCCATTTTTATTTTCCTTACACTACATGTTTTTTGCTTTTTCCTAAAACAATGTATGAACTTGAAATAATTTTTTGCTTAACCAAATTTTCCAACTACGTAATTTGTGTTAATAAAGTCAAAATTCATATACTGACATCGTGGAGATCGTAATACATGTACATGAAATATATTTGTACGAATATACCTACTTTAATTTGTGGTGTAAAAATATGTACGATATTTTCTGTAACAGAAATTTACTGTAATAAACAGAAGACATGGAAAAATCTTTTTAATAAAATAATCACCTAAAAAAAATGAAAATATTTTTAATAAATAAAATAAATATGTTTCTTCTATATTATGAATATAAAATCATATATAATTAAAATTATCTATCACCTATATCAAATAAAGTAAAATTTCGATATCAAATTCTATCAATAATTCGATTGACGATTCACATTTTATCAGTTATTCTCAATTTTATAACCCCATTCTTTAATAATTACCTGATTTCATAAAATAAATAATATACAGCAAAAATTAAAATTATGAATTCAAACATACGAGCACATACACACACAAACAAACAGACATACGTATTACATATATATATATATGGTATATAAAAGACACGTTATATTTATTTCTTTATTAACAGAAAAATCAATATAGAATTAAAAGTTAAGTTCAGATCCTTATCGACATGTCATAATTCAAAGTCTACAAATTTTATTAATTCTATATAATTATAATCGACTACTTTCTATAAATTTTATATTTTCATTAATTCATTTATCTATGATAAAACTGTCCAGAAAATGTGTTTATATTGTTTAACAATAATTGACTTCATTAAATATCTGCTAGTATTGAATTCTTTGAAAATTTAAAAAAAATATTTTGAAAACGATATCTATTTTTAAATATTCACTGGTGTGTAAGTAAAAATACCTAAAAAAATATAAACATACATGAGATAAATAAATGGCATCGTAAAATATGCAACACGGTTTAGATGAAAAGAACATAAGGATATGACACTAGGAAATGTACTCTTGTAAATTTAAAAACTTTTATATTTATAAACATAGTATATTTTTCTTTTCAAAAAGTAGTTTTCTTCTATATATTTACAGTTTTTTATATTTTTTTCATAAACGTTTTTTGTAAAAAATCAAATTTAATAAAAATTCAAATATACAAATAAATAATTATTTAATTATTTGTATATTATAAAAAATATATTATGTATATCATTATATATATATATATACTTAATAATTTTAAATAGAATTATTCGTTAGTGAACAAATTTGTATAACTGTCAATAAAACCAGTCTGTTTATAATACAAAAAGAATACACCTATTAATAACAATTATAGCTATGAAGTCTGTTAATGAAATCATCTCTGGAAAAGTAATAATATATTTTAAAAGGTTTAAATGTCAATAAATCTTAATAAGATTATAAACATCAAATGATATTTAAGTAAATGAATATATAAAAAAAATTTCATAAAAAAAATTATAAACAAGAACACATAGTTGAATGTCAGAATTATGAATAGTTCATACTTTTAAATCGATTTAGTAACTTGAAGCAACTTATCTAATTAATATGCAATTAAGAGAAGCGCATTGAAAATTAAGGTCGCTAACTAATTAGAGTACAAAAAATTAAGCTTTTTGATAAACTTTTTGATCTTGAAACCTTGTATATAAATTGAATTTAAATTAATTTATAAATTGTTTTCGTAATGATATCATATATTTAATAAATATTTTTGAATATAATTATTTAAATTCATTAATATTAATATATATATATATATATATATATATATATACTCGTATATAGTGATTCTTGAGAATAAATTAATATCCAGTAAAAAAACCAATTTAACTAATAAACACAAATATTAATTAATAAAGAAATGATTGTTTATTAAGTTTAATATTAGCATTATTAATATTTTCTAACTGTTAAAAAAATATTTTATTTTAGTAGTTTAAAGGAGAATAAAAATTGGAAAAAATATGTTTATTTAAATAAAATCTATAATTTTTTGATACCTAAACATTTTTTTTAATTTCACAGACAAATAAAAAGGTTTTATTTTTTAATATAAATATATATATATAAATATATATATATATATATGTGTGTGTGTGTGTGTGTACGTATCTATGAAAATATGAATTTCTTATTTATTTATACTTCTAAAGAAAAGTTAAAGAAAGTTATAAAATACAATATAAAGAGTAAATATAAATCATTTAAATAAGTAAAATGTTTCAAATTTTCTTTTAAAAATCGAAGGTAAAAATCAATAAACTAACAAGAATCGACTGATTATTCGACTCAACCGTTATGAAACATAACTGAATTTATGGAATTAAGAAAAGAATGAAAAGCAGATGAGAAAACAGAACGATTCGAAAAGATTTACGTTTCCGTTTCAAACGCGTTTGAACATAACACTGATTGGGATGAAATAAATATTGGAAAATGAATTTCTAAGGTAAAAGAGATTTTGCTTCAAATTTGCATGTATCGTTTTCTGAAAAAATCACTAGAAATAATTATTTTTTATACATATATTTAATAACTTCGGAAGATTTAAATTACCTTGTTTGTTTGCTTTATTCCAATTACTAATTACGTACAAAAAGATTTCAAGTTCTTTTTTAGATTTACTTTTTTAATGATTCGCTCAAGTACATACATATACACATTTATATATATATATATATATATATATATATATATATATGTATGTATATATATATATATATATATATAAATATAAATAAGTTTCAGCCTTTGACAATCTATAGGCAAATAAAAGTCTTAAATCAAATTTATCAAATTTAAACGAAAATTTTCTTCTTTTCCACATAGTTCCAGTACATTTTAACATCTTTATTCCATCTGTCCATTTTTCTCTTTCTATGTTTTTAAATATTATTTTCTAGGTTATAATGTATATTTTCCGCTTATATGCACACACATACAGAAACACACACACATACATATATATATATATATATATATATATATATATATATATATATATAATGAATTTGATTTTAAGATCTAATTCAAACCTTAATTTTTAATATATATATATATGGATATCAAAGATATCTCTGATTTTGGATGCGAAAATAATATTGAAACGAAATTTCAAGTTAATAATAATCAGGATAACTGAATAAGTCTGATAATTATAAAAAGCGTATGACGATTTTAAAATATAATTGTTTAATTACTCTTTTTCAAATTCTTTTATCAAAATCTAAAAACGGTTTAAGATATAAAACACATTTTTATATGCAATAATGTATAAAATACTGTGTACAAATTGTACATAAAAATATGACAAACATGCATATTCAAACAACACATAAAAATCTTAGAAAAACTTAAATATTCATGAAGAAAAACTTTTACTGCATATGAATGCAGCTCGAATACAGAATACATGAACATTCTCATGAATGTATATTGAAGAAGTTTAATCAAGACCTTAACTTCATACATGTAGAATTGTTCAAATGAAATAAACAAACAAAAGCGTACAAACGATTGAAATCATGTTACTCAAATTGATTCTCTATTTAAATTTATAAGAGAAGATGCTTTTATTGTCAGAACTTTAATGTAGTGTTTTAATAGTCATCAATTTAATTTATATGTAGTAATCGTCTGCCTTTTTAATTAATCATTACATTCTCGCTTATTCTTTAATCATGAAAATTACGTTTCTGTTATTAGAGCAATTAAGCATTTAATTTTTCTTTGATCTGAGATTGATCTGATTATTAATATTAAATTTGATATTTATATATATATGGGGGAAGGGAGGGGGTGCATATAACATATATTTATAGAGAGAGAAAGCGAAATGGTTAGAGAGAGAAACTGAAATAGAATTTAGTATACATTCAGTATACAATTTTAACGCAAACATTTATTAACACGATAATGAACTAACATATGTACATTTACATAATAAAAAAATTTAATACAAATGTAATGCAGCTATTTTACAAAATCAAATTAATATATTTGGAAAATATCCTTTTTAAAATGGATAAATAGATAAATGTCTGGATATATGTGTATTGTATAATATTTTACATGGTTCTAGTAACAAGAAATAAAACTCGAATGTAAAATTTTATACATTTACTTGATATATGTACGTATATAAAAAGCAGTGAAAATTAATTTTAAATATTCATACTGTCTTGGATTATTTATTGCTGTTTATAATCAAAAATGTTAATTGCATTCGACATTTAAACACATTTTGCGTCATTAATTTAATATTTAAAAAGTGCGGAAAAGTACGGAATGCATTTCACACATGCAAAGTAACAATTACTCTTTATGATAAATGCAAATATTTATTACTTTGTAAGAACAAAAACTTCAAGAAAATAAATGCCGTTTACTTCTCTTTTATAGCTTTTAATTTGAATTTTCTTATTTAAATTGCTTTAATAAGTTAACATAGATATATGTGTATATATATATATATATATATATATATATATATATATATGTATATATATATATATATATATATCCACATATATAACCTTTAACTGAAACATGCAATCATCAAACATGCTTTTAAAAATCATCGTTGGAAAATAATATCATCAATTATTGCGGTGTATTCAAAATTACTGCTAAATCTTCAAACATGACATTCTTTTACACAAATTTAATTTTTGAAAACAGAAAATAGTCATACTGATAAATAATTGAGTGATCATGTTGTGATATTTTTTTTCATTAAATGTTCTTCCCCTACAACGCGGGAATAATACGACGCATTGTCATGTCAAAAAAACTCATTTTCCCGACCAAAAATTAGGTTGTCTTTCAATTTTTCACATTCTTCCTAAAATCTGAATGTAAATTATCTGATGAGCAGTTTAGTTTCGAGGGACAGAATCTTGATGAATAATAACACAGCATTCAAACAAAATGACACAATGACGGATTTAATCGTCGATCGAGACATTCTTGGTTAGTTTAAACGGGATGAAGAGAGAGTTTATCATTATATGCTCTGATGCTTGATTTGTGGATTATACAAATAGATAGGAAATTCGACGTCTGTTATCACTGAATTCAGAAAATCATTAATTTTATTGAAAATTTAATAACATTCACTTGTTTAAATCACTATCATTCGTTCATTTTTCACAAAACATCTGAAACAGTGTGTCACTTTAAGAGGTACAGTTCAATAAAAATACAATCTATTGCTTAAAATAGATACTTAAATGTATAGGGAAAACAAATGTTACTATGACATGTATGTTGTTGACAAACAGTTCTTCAATAAAACTATTTGTTATACCCTATATATATATATATATATATATATATATATATATATATATATATATATATATGAGTGAGATATATAAGAATAAATCAAAAAAAGAGGATGAACAAACTCTTATTTATATTACCTGAGATTTTTTTTGTTTTCAAATTAATTCTCATCAGCAATAATGCACTATTCATTGCTTAACGCTGAAAAATAAAAAAATATACGCATAAAGTAAAATAAATGTTTTTTTTTTTAATTTTTTAATTTATTTGTTTAATATGCACATGAATTTTTGATTATATGTTATTTAAATTATTTACGTTTAAAACGTGTAATTATTTATATTTCACTTTCAACTTTTCTTAAATAGATAAAATACTTAATAAATATTTTATAAAACTTTAAATGAAGTTAAAATTAAGCAGTAATAAAACTTATAAGACAACATCAAAAAAATATTTTACAAATATAGTTGGTAGTAATGTTCATTTTCAGCTAAAATTAATTAAGATAATTACTTATTAGGTTATCAAACAAAATGTATTGCATGTATGTGCAAAGTTTCAAAATATTCGAACAAACAGAAATTATAACTCTACTGCAGTATAATAATGCTTATTATGCAAGTTTCAAGACTTGAACAATCCCAAAACTTTAGTGCACTTCAGTCTCTGATACAGTTCATATTCTACAGCTCACACATAGTATTCTCTTTACAAAATGAAAAAAAATGCTTAGATATATAACAAAATTCCGAATAATGATAAGGTATTTACTGAAGTATGGAATTTATTGCAAGAAAATAAAAAAAAGGTTTAGCGATAAAATACATGGCCGTATTTCTCGTTCAATTGAGGTAAATAAATTCCAAAATATAAAATAAAATTGTAATGACGTATTTTAACTAAAATTCATCGGTACGCTTATGGCAACAAATAATGTATGTATTTACAAAAATATACACATGCTGTGTACGTAGTTAATCTGTCATATTAAATTCAATAGAACAGTGTCATCAATCTCAAAATAATATAATATTCTAATAAAAAAAATAGCTTGAATATCAATTCATACCTACACACACAAATATATATATATATATATATATATATATATATATATATATATATATATATATATATATATATATATATATATATATATATATATATATAACAATTAATTTAATATAATAACTTAAAAGTTTTCATGAGTTAAAACTATCTAAACTTAATTGATAAAATTACAAAAAAGAATTGTTGTACATTTAAAAAAAACTAATTTTCTTTTGTTCTTTAATGTCATTGACTTTTTTTTAAATGAATTTTTAAAAATACAAACACCTTTGTATATATAAGATAATTGTAAATATCTATTTATTTGCTTTCAACTGACAACATTAACTTTTTTAATTTAATTAAGCGAGAAATACCTGTGATGTTTTGTTATTCATTTAATTTTCATTTAAAATTATTAAATTCCTCACTCGTATTTAATTAATTTCTTATATATATATATATATATATATATATATATATATATATATGTATATATATATATATATATATATGTATATAAAATTTTATTTAATATTCTAGCATAAAATATCTTAACACTTCTTGTAAGAATTTTCTTATAAATAATTAAATATTTAAAAACACGTTGTATCAATTGTTCATAGGAATATTTAATGACGAAAATATTTTTGTGATGTTACACTTACATTGATCTTCATCATAAAAGAGACGACAAGTGTGTTCTATTGTAAAAGTCATAATGTTGAATTTCTCAGTAAAAAACATCGACGTTATCTTTTTCTTACAAGTTTTGTGCGGTCTCTTAATTCACATCTGCGTTACGACTTTTATAAAATAATCACTGAACCTTTTCTTGTATTCAATAAAATGAATATTTTTAATGTAACAGCGATTTAATATTCAAAAATGTTTTATTCTCA
Source organism: Acanthacorydalis orientalis (assembly GCA_034766995.1). Lineage (NCBI taxonomy): Eukaryota > Metazoa > Arthropoda > Insecta > Megaloptera > Corydalidae > Acanthacorydalis > Acanthacorydalis orientalis. The sequence continues at coordinate 20,429,673 of CM068313.1, read as the reverse complement.
AATTAAAATATGCTGATAAATATGTGTATCTTTCAAAAATACAAATCAATAATTTATTACTGATTTTAAAATGAATAAAAATATATAAATATTCATACGTCTTGAAATATAATTTTACAAATATATACTATATATATAGATATAGATATATAAATATTTTCAACATACAATTAATATTTACATGAGACAATTATTTTAGCTGTCAACTATATAGTCATCTACCAGAGCTTTATCAAAAGTTTAGTGATTAATAGTAACAATCTCAGTTATTGCAAACATTCTAATTAGTAACATACAGTACACTTGTGGTTAGTTTGTAAATTTAGTTTATGCAATGGATTATGTCAACTAATTTTCATTATACACACATATAACAAATTGTCATAACAATAAGTTTTTACAATAAAATGTTTTTTATAATATAAGTTATTAATAAAATCAAAGTTTGGAATCATACGTAGGTTGACTAATTAAAATAAAATAAATATGAAATGTTAACATATGAGAGGTATATAAATTTTAAAAAAAAATTCTACCGCAGGCAATTCCTGAAAACTCAATTTTATTGAGATTTACATTAGAATCATACAATAAATTACACATTGTCAGTGTAATATAAAGAAGTATTATTATTTTTAAAAAGAAAATACTTTCTTTTATTGATTGAAATAATATTCATTATATATATATATATATATATATATATATATATATATATAATATAAATTATTTGTTATTAACAAATACTAAGACAATAACCTTTTAAGAATCAAAAATGAAAACAATACTTTGATTTGATTCAAAATTGAATTAATTATTCTATAATTTTTTTTCAGGAACTAATGAGGTTTTTATAAAATTATTATATTTTCTTATAAAAATTATTTTCTCTTCAAAACCATTTGTGCTGCAATGAAAATATTATACTTATGAAGAAATTTTAATAAAATATATATATATATATATAACGTTTTATTTTTTAATAATGATTTCTTCATTAAACTATTAATGAATATATAAAATTAATATATGTATTTTTTAAAAAATAATTATAAGTTTATATATAATTGTTTAGAAGACTAAATTCCATAGTAAAAGCTCGGAAAAAAAACAAATATTTTTTACTTATTTAGATCTTTAATCTAGGCTTAAAAGACTTTTCTGATTAAAGTAATGAATTTAATATATGGGAATACAATTTACTTCAGATATATGAGATTCAATGAAGCTCTACAAATAAATCGAACATTTACCCTCCAGCATTTTATAATTGTTAAATTAAATTTTAAACACATGATCATAGCATATTGTAGTCATTTTATGTATTAAATTACAACTATGTACAAAACGAAAATTGATATCTATTAAACGATATGGCATATTTTAACTTATTGTCTTAGTAATCTGTGTCTTTGTGAATTGTACGGATGTATATCTGGAACGACTAATTTTGACACTAGAGCTATTCTTAGATAGGTGTAAGTTAAACTCGAATTTATTTAGAAGCTATCTAAGATGGTTCATAAATAGTCAAAGAAATTAAAAAGATGTTTAATTCACAAGGACAAAAGTTATCAAGGAAATTCACTATGGGGGTCACAAATATAAATATAAACAATTATTGTTTTAATATTTTGATTTTTATAATAGTTACTAGGAAAGTAGTGGCAAAAATATCTATCAATTTTCAGTGCAATTTTAGAGAAGAAAAATATTTACAAAATATCTTTTCAAATAAATTATGAATGTATCATGAATGCATCATTTTTCGTTAATACCTTTTACGAACTTCCGTATATATAAGACAATAAGTCACTTTTAAATTTGTGATAAAGACAAACTCATGATCATTGCAATGATTTGTTGAAAATTCAGTTGATTAATTTCAACTGTGAAACAAGATTCAAGTATATTTCAAAAAATCTTTTTAATAAAATAAAATCTCTCTCTCTCTCTCTCTACATATATATATATATATATATATATATATTCAACTTATTAACTTTTCACCAAAACAACTTTCTTAATAATAGATGACATATGCCAAAAAACGGAATCAAACTTATGATAAATTGCTCAACGACTTAACATGCTAGTTATTTGCACATTACTACCTCTTAACCATTATATAGTTATTTTTTATAACGAAAGAAAAACTTCTCGAGTTATCGGGAAACACAGAACTTAAAGTAACATAAATCTTCCTCCTAACAACATCTTAAAAAAATCATCAAACTCATCATGAAAATAAAATTTATGTTAGTATTAAACAAACATATTAAATAATATTTTTTTTTTAATTTCATCACATATTTCTTGTGTTAAATATTTTTATTTACAATTATGTCTTTATAAAATATTTGTCTATTATTTTTTTAAAAAAAATATTTTATAATTTATTTCTTTTTATTAATAAATATTTTTTTTTAAAATGTTAAATGTAAAATTGAAAATGTATTTATCTACATATGTACTGTGAAAAATATAAATACAGATAAGCTACTTTAAATATATTATAATCTCATGAGATTTAGACATTAAATATAAAACTGGAGAAGACGACGTGTCCACCACATGAGTATTATATTTTCATACATACAAAGTATACGCACATGTATATATATATATATATATATATATATATATAATATTTAGTATAAAAACACAGTTTTGAAAAAATATACATTTCTACGTATTTTGTTGATGTATATTCTTTTGTAAAGTAAATCATTAGACGTGACTATACTGCAAAATTATTTAAACGTCTAATATTAAATAAAAAAGGATGACTGTATTTAGCAGAGTATTTTTACAATTCTATTGTTATATAAAATAAACTTAATATACAATCAAAGTATTTTATTCATAAAAAGTAAACTTTTTATTCAAAAACAAGTTTTCATTAAATTTCATAAAAACTAACAAGAATATCAATGTTTATAAAAATTATTATTTCACATTGGCTATATATAAAAAAATAAATCGTATATAAATCATAAATTCTCGATATTTTCTCTCCAAGAAAGAAATAACTGAAGAATGTTTATTATCTACACAAAAAAAAATTAATTAAGGCTATTATAGTAATAAAAAAAATGAATTACTTGAAGCAAACCAACGTTCTTGTTTTCTAAGCAAAGAAATATTATAATAATAGTTATAGGTGATTTAAAAAAATATTTTCATTAGATTTATTCTTATAATTAATTTTATGTTAAAGTCTGTACTGACATAAATGACCGTATTTATTTTCCAAATAAATCTGTCGCTATTTTTTGTGCTATGTTGTTGACAGTTTCATGTGTTACATTGAGACAGAAGATTTGTATATATGTTATTTTCTGTCTACAACTTTTCACCTCGATAGAATTAAAAGTATGCTGTTTTCGGTTTGTAAGTAGAATATATTTAATCTTTCATGTCTTTTTCAATCTTAATCATGTAAGTATTCAGTGTTCAGACAAAAATCTTTGTTTTAATAATATTATTCATGAATATGTTATAATCTAGGTCTTCAATATAAATATTTATCTAGTATATAAAGACACAAACCTACACACTCATATTTATTTATCATCATGCAAACATTAATATTAAAAAAAATATTTACAAAAGAAACATTCTTATTCCAACGTTAATTTATATTCCATGTTATTTTGTTTAATGTATGATTATATTTTTAAATCAACAATTAATCATTTATAAAAATGTTTTGCAAAAAGTTTGTCTTATAAATATTTTCAGTACCCCTTAACGTATAATAATTTATGAATTTTTCCAAAATTCTTCGAAACCTTTTGTGAAAGATTTCTGAAATTACCTGAAAACTATTGAAAAAAAAGAAAGTCACAAATTCTTCCGAAAAATCGAGAATGTAAGCATTTCACCCAATAATTCATAATACATTAACATCAATGAAATGTTCGTTTATATAGTATACTTTTTATTTGTTTTATTTCAAATTCTTGAAAGGAAACATATCACAGCAATTAAATAATATGTAGAATATTAGAAAATTTTAAAATATTACTTGTAAAATTATTTTTTTATTTGCAGTGCTGAGCAATATTCTATCAACATTTAAAATATTTAACAATTTAGAAATGAAACTAATATTAATAACAATTAATTCAGAGTTGAACATGCAAAATACCGAATCACTAACACGTTATAAAAACTCGTCTATTAAATTTTTTTCTAAAAAAGAAATAAATATAATTTCCAAATTAAACAAAACAACACGCTTCAATAATTATATTTATACTGAGATTATTTAAAGTATATTCTTAGATAAAGAATAATAATATTTATTCCAACACACAAAAATATATCGTTTAAATTCCCATATAAATACTTTTCTGTAATGTCCATTTCTTGCAAAAGGGGACAAAAGTTGTTTTGTAGAAGTTTTAGATAAAATCAGCATTCGTTGTACCATTAAAGAAGATAAAACTAATCCAACCTCACACCGTATATCACATTATGTATATCGAAAAACACACAAAAGTTTTTCTTTCGTCAATATTTTCTTTTTCAACACACTTAAAAGTTATAAAAATAACGATTTACTCGTTTAAATCTTGACAGGTTATTTTTAAATAAAACTATTAACATATATGTGTATATATATATATATAGTTTAACTTTTTGGAAATGTAACTACTGTTAATAGTTGTTTTCAATAATATTTGAAAATCATTTTTCATATCACTACCATTTATTCATTTTATTTTTATTAAAATTATTACATATCTTGAATTATACCTCCGTATTAATTGTTAATTTTTTAAAAATAAATATTTTAATTTATCATACAAAAGATTGTCTTAAATATTTTTATTATAATTTTTATAATTTTCTATTTATAATTTTGAATTATTTGCAAATATATATTTCAGATAGATTCAAGTACTAATATTTCCGAACCTGGCTGCTAAAAACCACAAGACTTCGTTTAAAATTCTTGACGAGTTGTAACATGAATCAAAATACATTTATATAAAGTGTGAGTTGTTTGTCAATTAGTTAATTTATGTATTTTTTTTCGGTTTAATCTCGTTAATTAAAATACGTAATAAAAATCTAAGAGAAAATCATAACGTTTGTTCTAAAAACTTAACATGGATATAGAACTGTATCAGATTCTTATGAATAACGATAATAACAATTCCAAACAAACAATCGTAATTTAATAATAATACCGACTCGGAAAACGTATTTAAGTGCTTATTAACTGTGCTTAACAGTAAACACTGACACCCCGTGTTATCGATAAAAACCGGTCTGAATTTATTGATTTCGGACTCTGAAAGTGATCTTTCTTGATGAATACATATAGTTAGACTGGTACGACACCGTGTTGTTACGTCTAAAATTTTACAGTCCAGTGGTTTCCCACATTTGATATACATAAAAGCCCAAAAACCGCTGACGATCCAGACTAGTGAAACATGAGTCATGAGCTCCATACCTCACTCAGAAAAAATTTATTGCAGCCATTGAAAAACTATACGTTAGTTTAGTATAAAAAGCCGTTATTGAAGATGTATGCCACTGCGAAAGAATTAATAGCTTCTGTAGCCTAGCTAGTATTCAGGGCCTGATAAAAAAACAACATACAATATCCGATGTGTATCTTGTCCGTTTCAAGATTGAGAATTTTATCACTAACAATGAAAGAAAATTTATTACCCTACAAAATAATGTTAACCAAAAGCACTAAAAATATTTTACGACGATACTTATTCAATCACACATTGTCACGAAGTGATATCAAGTAATGGTTTATAAAAATTAATGAATGAAAATCTTAAACTAAGTTTTTTAAAAAATTTATTTAAAACAAGAATAATTTAATACAATTTTAATTAATTTTCATATCTGTTTACATATATATATATATACAAACTTGAAATCATTTATATTTAATTTTTTTTAAAAAAAAAACACGTGATAATAAAAAGCAAACATACTGGTTGTAGAAATGACATGTGACCCAATAAACACACGCACATTTAAAAGCTGGGAAAAATATATTTCGTGCAATAATGACTTCATTAACCTAAAAATTCATTCCGACACTTATTTTTATTCCGTTTCTGTAAATTTTTTGCATGCCAACATTAACAGTAGAAGTAATCTACATAGTTTCATCAGAACTAAGCGCATGGTAAATGTTAAACGTTTAACACGCACAACTCAATAGAAAAGACTTTATATCGAAATAAAAAGTGTTTATTTTACAACTGTATTTTAAATGGAATTTAAAAATTATGTATTACAATTTATAATAGATTTTTTTATTAAGGTAATAAGATTTAATTTTCGTTTTCTATTGAATAATACAAATGTAATTATGTATGAATATTTTTTAGAACAAATATATAAAATCAATTTGTTAAATAATAGTTAGATTCGTTGATTTTTTTACTAAATAAAAAGAATATTTCAATATATATATATATAAAAAATACATTTGATAAAACTTTTTTTTGCTATTGATAATAATAATAAAACTATAAGTATTTTATTTAACGAAGTAAAGTATTTTTTTTATTTTATTTTCGAACAAAATCTATATTGTTCAATATGATAACAAAGTATATTAATCAATGTGACAAATAAATAGATTTACATAACACCACATTTCAGATCCTTCAACACTTTAAATCCTATTCAATTATTTAGCGTTCCATTATAATTTACTTATACGTTGAAACCAAAAACACAATCAATAAAATAAATCCTTATTGATCCATGTATTCAATTAAAGTTCGTATTCCATAAACTTCATCCATATACATACCATACAAATACGGATCAATAACGGCTCTAAGCAAGACCTTGAATGTTTATTCACAATTTCGATGTTCATTCAAAGTTCAAAACATGAACATGAGACTTGAGGGAATTTAGATCCTTAATCCTAGCACAATGTTGATCGAAAGGATAATGTGTCCGTGGAAAATCGAAGTTGCCAATATTTAAACCGGCATGAGTTTGTGATATTTTTTTAAACTTCCGAACAATATACTATAGCTGTATGTTTTCAACGAATTAAATCACACGGTATTTACAATTGTTTAAAAAGACGTTATATATTTTATACAATGATAATATAGTTCAGGTAATAATTAGTGCGAAGTGTTTTTGTATATATATTTAGATATGTTTGTTTTTTTTTTAATCTTTTATTCATTGTTGTTTTTAATCTATCAATCTATCATTATATTGTATAATAACACATGTAACAATTAATTATTGGCCATACCACTTAAAAATTATATTATTAGTAATTTTTGTTGATATTTTTATAATTTTTGATAACAAATTAAATTATAAAACTATAAAATTTATTATTATAATTTATCAAAATGTTTTAGAAAATAAAGAGCTAAGAATATATATAATGCACATATATACATTCATATAATACATATATGTAAGTTGAATAAAAATATTAGATTGGTAGAAAAATAATTACAGTTTTTGTTTTCTGAATTCTAATCTTAATTTTTTAATAAAAGTGTTATTTCATCATGTTCATGCATTTATTGGTCTGTATTTTAGTAACACCGACTTTGTTTTTAGAAAAATTTTGCTTCAAATTGAGGTATTGAATTAAAGGTGGAACAGAAGCTAATAAGAGCATTTTTGTATGGGTTCAAAACGGGTGGTAAAGCAGCAGAAATTGCTTGTAAACTAAACGATGCTTTTGGTGTGGGTACTGTTAAAGAATATACGGTGCAACGGTGGTTCCAAAAATTTCGTATTGGAGATGGAACCCTCGAAGACAAAGAAGATCGTGAGGGTGTCTTCAGTTCATAACGACCAACTGAAGGCGTTAATTGAAACAAAACCACGCACAATCATTCGAGAGCTTGCAAAAAAATTAGGCGTTAGTAATCCTACAATTCTAGACCACTTAAAATCACTTAAATTAAAAAATGTATATGAATTTAAAGGTCATAAATTGGATTATTTTTCCTATATCATGATCACTTGAATTATCTATTTTATTAGAAATAATTCATATTGTTCATAATATTCCCTTTAATTTAATTGTAAGAAGTCCTTATTTTTCTCATATCATTTCTATTATTTAATAAAGCAGTTTCAAAAAATTACTTATAAGGTCAGTGTGAACTTGAACAATATATTAGATGTATAAATTAATTCAGTGTTTTTTTTATGGAAAATGAATTGTTGTAGAAAATTGGAATACACTTCAATTCTCAAAATATTCCCACTTATTTTATACAACTTTATCTGTCGGCAAACTGACAAATTACTTGTCGAAAAAATATGACAGCTATGAATCGATGAAGTCATAAAGCATTTTTGGATCTCTTCCACGGATTTATCATTTTTAATATTTTTATGCGTCACGACACCTTCCCCTAAAGCTAAATAAATCATTAGCGTTACTTCGAAAGGATTTTTTTTATCTAAAATGCGAAATGTACGCAATCCCTAATATGCTACTCTTTGAACACCATCATGTTCACTACTGTTTTGTGATATTATACTAACTACTTGGCTAAGATATGTACTGTTTTTAAATTTTAAAGTTAGTATTTCGAAACCCTAAACAAAAAACCCTAAAAATATTTTAGCTCAGAACAGAGTTATGATTGAGTGAATTTAATGACAGAATTAATTTTTACATCTAATATTTATAGATTATGATTTTAATGTATGTCTAAAAAAAATCTCAATGAATTAAATATTTTTCTATAAAATATTCCAGATATGATATATATATATATATATATATATATATATGTAAGATTCATAAATATAAATCATTAAGTACAAAAAAAGACAATATTTTATTTACATTAGAAACAATTACACTATATCTGTATGTATACTGTGAAATTGTTTCAAAATAAAGAATAAAACACATATACGAACATGTATAAACGAGTATTTTGTATGAAAGTGTAAAAATACGAACGTATGTTCTATGTTTTTCCCCAGCGTGCTAACTAATTGTTTTCGTGCTAAATGTTCCTTACTCTTTTCAAATTATATACTATAATGATGTTCACAATTATTACCTTTTATTTAAACACGCAACATACATTTGTCAAATGATCATATGTTAAGTTGAATATTCAAATTGCTTTACAAATTACTTTTATTTATATTCGTTGATTTATATTGAGGTTTAAGCAATGTTTAAAAATTCTGTTATCAGATTACTCTTATTTAATTAATCTTCTCGATTTGGTACCAAAATTTATTAAAAATAATGTTTATAATGAAGTGTTTCAATCTAAACTTACGATTTTGTAAATAATATGCTCTAATTTATGTTAAATTACTACTGCAATTAAATTTATCAATATGAATTAAGTTTTGGTATAAAAGAGAACGATAAATAATTTAAACACGAATTTATATTCAGTCACATTGTATTTATAATGTAACTATTTAAAATAAATTAAATTGTTTCTCAATTTAAACTGATTTATAAAGGTGTAAAATATTCTGATATTTTCTAAAAAATTAACCAAAATATCTACTGCTATAATATTGTCTACATCTCTATTTATACATTGATATAAAAATTATGTATATTTACTTGGATTTGAGATTGACTTTATTTAGTTAACTTTAAATATTCTTATTTGTATTGCTATAAATAAAAATAAAAAATTAAAAAATGTATATGAATTTAAAGGTCATAAATTGAATTATTTTTCCTATATCTTGATCATTTGAATTATCCATTGAATAAGAATTTGTTAAATATTAAAAGTGTTATAATTATGATTTTGATTAGATTCATAATTTTTTAGTGTCATAATTAACCATAGCTCAAAGAAATATTATTTATAAAAATGTTGTTTAAAAATATATATAAAATACTGTTATGCACTACTACTGTAAAGTATATCAATAAACAAGTTAAATATTTGATTTTCGATGATTAAAATCCAAATTAAAATTCACAATGTAAACTACATTTACTATTATTTTACTGGAAACAGTGAAACTCTATAATAATGAAAATTTTAATCCTATGAGCACATTTTCAATAAAGATCTTATTGACTTTCCGCCAACCATTGTAATTTTATTTGTTACTTTCTGTCGCCTTATCTCCATATGCACCCCATGGAAAATATCTGTTTTCTGTTCGTTTGTAGGTCATTTTAGCAGGGTGTAACTTAACGTTTCGACAACACATATGTTCATTTATGAAGTTATTGAAATGGGTCAAAGTTTATGAAATAAATATAATATTTTATATCATATTCGATATTTGATCTAAATTCACATTCGGTGTTTATTTAAAAATATTTACAAAATATGCTTTCAAAATGTTATATTTCCTCTCTATGAACATACATACACACACACACATATATATATATATATATATATATATATATATATATATATATATATATATATATGTACCGTTATCGGCCAACAATAATTATTTTCATAGTATTACATATAATTGTTTCCATACAACATTATTTGAATCAGAAGAGTACAACAGGGGAACAATTCAATTAATTAAATTTGATATAAATAGTTTATAGACTGTTTGTTTTTATTCATTTTATATATAGGAATTCAAGAATAAAAATATTTTGTAGGTAAAAAAGTTTTTGTTTGAATTCGAATAGTAAAATCAAGTATTTTAATAAAATTTCAAAGATCGATAAAATATTAAAAAAATGTGCCAATCAGTTTAAGAAAATAATATTTTATAAACTATGAACACGAAATTTGATTTGAGTTGTTCATCTGTTATACATTTCTTATTCAAATGTTAAGGGGAAAAATTATAAAACAACACAATTATGCATACTTGCTATATATATATATAATTTGACAGATTCAATTTATTATGCATGAAACATAAATAATTTCAAATGCGGTTTAACATAGCAATAAATATGGACTAATGTTTTATAGAACACATAATCATTTTCATAATTGTTTGAAATAAACGTAATCTCTTTAATTGGTGATTCAATAATCACCATATTGATTAATGTCAATCTGTTACAGATGTTACTAACGATAATGACGTCCGATTTGCTTTAAATCAATATACTTTTTTGTAACTAATCGGTTATATTGATTTTTATTGTATTTAAATAATATGGGAATTGTGTATCCTATTCTCAAATTTGCCACAAACATTTTAATAGTATTAAATATTTCTCTTATAGAGAATAAAATTAAAATGATTTCGAAAAAGTATTTTTGTTATTTAATAAATATATACAAAAAGCCATACATGCACATATACACATATGAACATGAATTTAAATACTTTTTTCATTGAAAATTAAAGTAAGATCAAAATTGTATATGTATACACACACACACATATATATATATATATACAAAATTTTATATTGTCGAGAAATATGCTTTTTTATAGCATAAAGAATTCCATTATTTATTTTTATCCAAATATTTTACACAAGTCTAGTGTGAAATAAGTTCAGAATGAAATATGGAAACCTACTCTATACTCCAAGATCAACCATATATGCTCTCACAAATCCATATGACTTCAAATAGATTTAAGTTGACACATTCTGTACTCACGTATACGAATTTCACACTAAATTTATATTTCACTTTCAAAATAATTCGTGAAATCTTAGCATATATGCGTTTATGACAAGTAAAGTAAATATATTTTCTTGAATAATGTATATTATCTTCAATCACATTTTCAGGGAATTCAAATAAACTTTATTAATTAAATAATATTAGTTTTGTTATACCATGCAGTATTCATTTACTTTATTTGTTTATATTTAGAGGATTTATATATTAAAAATATATTTACAAAATGTAAAATTATGTTTGCATTGAGTGTTTTGTTAGACCGATTTAAAACGATTTTAGGATCTTAACTTACTATTTATTAAGCAATTTCATATATGGATGTATTGACTTTATTTCCAGTATAACCGTTTAATTATGAATGTAACTCATTAATAAAAGTTTATCTGTATATAAAGTCCATTAATATATATATATATATATAATTTTTTATACAAATAATTTTTAAACATTTCACTATAAACAAGTAATACATATTATAATATATACTTATATATATATATATATATATATAGAAATACTTAAAGAGAGAAAACTGTTAAAATTATTTCAGAATACACAATAAATCATTCAAACTATACGTTCATCAATTTGATATTACATTGTCAGTTATTCTGGAAAATCTACGTTGTTTGAAATTCGTATATTTTTCTCTTGACTGAATCAAACAGTCTAGTGAAAGCTATTATATATGAAAAAAAAAGGATCAGATTAACACTCCCTCCTAAAATTTAAAAATTCCATATTTTACATTCTATTTGCATTCAATCGGAACGATTATCGATGAGAGAATATTGTATGAAGATATATAGTATACGCTCATCCTTTACAATACCAACATGGTTTGGTCTGAAAGACGTCAGTTGGTATTGCTGTGAACGACCGCATCTTCCTGAGTGACATTAAATCGAACATATTATAAAACGCCTACATTTGACATCAAATAGAATGAAATAAAACCTCGATTTAAAAAAATATATATATTATTCATATTTTATTCAAATTCATAAACGAAAAAATTTACAATTTTTATAGAATAAAAATTAAATATTTACAAAAGAACATTGAAATATAAATTTAAAATAATCATTTTTTTTCTGAAACAATAAACAATTTCGTTACTCTCTAAAAATGTTTGCGTTTATAAAGTTTAAAAAAGGATTACCTTAATTTTTTTTCATTAAATAGCCACACACACACACACATATATATATATATATATATATATATATATATATATAAAAACACCTATCTAAAATATGAATAAATCCGTCGTATCAAAAACAAGCAATATTTTCTGCTTCAAAAACAAAAAGAGTTGTTAATATTTTTCATTCAATATTTCAATTTTACTATATGACTTGAATAATTTATTATATAGAAAATAAAAAAATCATATTTATTTTGTTTTGTACTTATTTTTTCGCACTAATATCTTTACATGTTTTTAAAAAATGGACATAAATACGAAAGTGAACCACATATAATTTATTTTCATTCACCACCAAGCACTACACAACTTATTATTTGTAGCTTACATTACAATTGATAAATTTCAAATTGGCACAGATCCAAATATTTCAACAGAAAGCGCATACAATATGTAACTCTGTACTCGTAATTAACGATAGTATATTCATTGTGACTATATGACTCCACATAAATATTATTCTACGAACGTTATTATAAGTTAATTTCTTGCAAGTATTGTTTGCTAATTTTATATTGCTAAAAAACTTATTTTTAATTTGATACAACATTTATCCAGAGAGATAAATAATTATTTAATAGAATTAAAAAATAAATATATTGTAAGCCTGTATTTAAATTAATGACACATTTATCAAAAATTCGACGTCAGTACGACCATCTTTTATAAAAAAATTATGGAGTAAATTAAATTAATTCAACCGTTATTTTTAAATGCTGGTAGCAAATACAAACAGCGTTATACCTAAATTTAAAACTCAATGAATTGAGGTGAAGTATCAAAGAAATTAAAGAAATATACAAAAGGAAATCTGACAGTACAGCAATTACAGTATTTTTTTAATTCGAAAATGCTTATTTTCATTTAAAAATATTAACATTTATTGTTCCTTTTTATCAAAAAAAAACATTCACTAGATTATATATTCAATAAAGCATGCATTTTTTTACATGTTAGTATATTAATAAAATTAAAACCTTAATCACTTGCAAAAAAATTGTTGATTTATAGAAGTTTTAAAATATTATTTTAAGAACGATAATAATATTTTTAATAAATCATATGAAATTCTTTAAATACTGTTATTTTTTTGTAGAATTTAAATATGAGTAACAAATTTATATAAAATTATTTAACATCACACAATACCTATAACCAACATGTGTTAAAGTTAAAATCATTATATTTCCTATGTTATTACTCTCTACGAATATTTATGCTTTTTTCAATAGCTCGGCACTGCTATTTTTTAATTAGAAATATTTTTAACTTAATAAAAATTAAGAATTAAAAATGGAGAAATATTGACAACTTAATAAAATTTTTAACAAACTCTTTTGAGTTTTTATTTGTTTTCTATAAAACATTTTAAAGATGGAAATTTCAAAATCGAATTTATTTTGACAGGATCTTATTTATGCAGAAAAAATATTTGAAAAATTCATGAATATCACAAATAAAGGTTCACCTATTCAAAACCATTTGTGTATAATATGTTTTTCATACTATGATAAAATGTCAGAAATAAAAGTAAAATTTATAAGAAATATTTTATTTATAGCAAAAGAAAAAAATCTTATTAACTAAAAGAGTATGTATATTTTAAATAATTTTTTAATTGTTTACAAAATATTTGTACACATTTATAGTTATATATATATATATATATATATATATGTATGTGTGTATGTATGTGTGTATGTTTTATATTTACTGGAATTTGAAGATTTATTTAAAAACCTAGTAAACATTTTAAACTACTAAAAAATGTTAATAAACTTGTAATAAACTTACAGTGTATAAACTTTCTCTATTATTTTTCTTCTTGTGTGTTCATAATTATTATTATTTATATTTATTTAAATTTATAAGTGTTTGTTTCTATACCTGTGATCCAATTCATGTATTACCTTTGCTGGTTGTAAAACACAAGTCTATCTGTCATGGATAATTTCAGTCTAGGTTATTTATAAACTATCTGGGAATAGCTCCAGTATCAAAAGTAGTCGTGAAAGTAAAGACCCGTATAATTCATTAAGACCAAAACCACAAAAACTATCATTACTATAATATAAAAATCCTTGAATACATTCTTGAATCACTGTTTTTTACTTGAAAGACAAGTAAAAATAAGGACATCAGAGTGAACACAAAGGTTTTTTTTATAAATAGGTATCTATAAATATTTTTTGAAACTGAAAGAATAAAATAATACAATACTTTTTATAGTTAATTAGATAATTCAATTTGTCTTGATTTGTTTATTTTCAATTATATTACTCAGTGAGTTCTTCTTAATAATAATAAATTTACAAAATATACCATAAAAAGCCAATGTTAACAGAAATAGATAAATATGAACAGCACATATAAATAATCAAATGTTAAACGAAATTTAATTATTTTACATTCATGATTAAATATTATGATCCATATGATTAAATTACAAACATGTTTTTGAATTATTTTGATTGTCAATATTACTTATTAATTTTATTTAAAAAGATATTGAATCAAAATACTACTCTTTAAATAAATTTTTATTTTGTTTGTAATTATATTACGGAAATAGATTAAAATCTTTGTAAGTCATTATACCATTTGCATCGTTCACATTTGTGTGAATTATTTTAATCAAGTAGAGTATTTCAGAGAATATGCTTCGTAATGAGGAAAGCAATGCTTTTGACAGGATAAACTTAGCATCAGAAAACACTTAATTAATGTCTTGTGATGACAGTGACCGAACACTCAACACAATAATCTGTAATTTATGACAACATTAAGCGTCCTCTATACTTTAATGAAAATCGTCAAAGATATGTTACACTATCTAAATGTACACACATCTATACATAGTTACATTAAACATATGTTCTAGCAATCAAATTAAACAATTTTTCGTGTATTATTAATTAATAATTTATTGAATTCGAAATTGATTTAACATATATTGTATTCAGAACATTGTTTAGAAAATCAACTTGTATCCTGTATGAAACAGTGCTGTATTTATTCGAGTGTGAATTATTATTGAACTCTGACGAATACAACCCAACAATGAGATAACGGAATTACTCAAATAACATCATTTAATAATCATAGTTAGGAACTATCTATTAAGCTGAATCAGACATTTTGCAAAGAACGGATAGAAAGCGTATTGCGAGAAATGTATTTGGTGCGTTATCGCGTTCCTATGTACCAAAATTATACACTTTATGGTTTAATTTATACCATTTTCTGTACAATATAGAACAGAAAGTTATAAGAACATTTTATACTCTAAGATAATAATTATTATAACAATTTTATAATGATATAATTAAAATTATTTATACTTGGGTTCATAAAAAATAAGACGATATATTTAAAATTTATATATGTTAAAAATTAAATTTCAAAATTTAAAAATAATAAAATGTATTTATTAAGCATATATATATATATATATATATATATATATATATATATATAATTTATACTGAGTATTATTATACATAATAAGTACATAAACATTACAATTTAAATATTTTAAAACAGAAAATATGAAAACATTTTTTTTGTACTGAATCTATTCTATTTATCTGTACAAAAATCAATGTTTTTAAAGTTATTGTTTAAAATGCATTTTAATTAAATGTAAAATTTTGCAATAATAATTTTTACAATATTTTTTTCAAAACAGAAATTTTTGTATGTAAAGTTTTATTCACATTTATATATTAAATATTACAATTATCACTTATTGTTAGTTTTACTACTTTCATAGAACACATTTGTGTTTAGTTACTGAAGACATTTTTTTGAGAATAGTTATTGTTCTATTATCATAAAAACATTCAATCCCAATTATCGATCCACAATAATGAAAAAGCAAGATTAATGAGATGAAAGTTCGGAATTGGAAAAATCGTATTAATCATAGAAACTTTGATGACACTATAGATTAAAGTTCGAAACCAGTAAAAGACATTTGTTTAAAAACTATTTTTCTCTCTTACTAACCTTAAACTAACATTCGTGATTTTAATTAAAGTTCTTTATTAAAATTTCACTTAAATATGTGTAAAACATTTAAAGGTTTGCTTTAGCAATTAATATATTATATAAATGACTAAAAATTGAAAATAAAACAAAATAAAGAAAAATTACTTTTACTCATATTAAGTAATAGTAGCTTAATATATTATTGTTTTTCATTTTATTATTATAAATAATAACATTAATATTTAATGTTTTATTAAATAATTTTATTTAGTTCATTTCTTCATTTTTTTTTTTTTGATGGTAAAGTATTTAAACTGTCTAATTATTATGTTTGACTTTATTTACAATTTAAGTCATTTCTATTCATTAGTAAACAGAAACAAATTCATCTCAAGCTATCATATATAAAATAAGTTCAAATGGAGAATACGTGTATAAAAAATAAAAATATCAATAAACTATAGAATATAGATCATCTTTTTCTTGCTGTTTCATTTTTTCTTCTTTATGGCACCTATGAGGCAAACATGAAAATGTTAGAAATACAAATCATCATCCGTATATAATGACATTTGGTTATAACGTTTTTTTTTTACTTTAACGTTGTTATAAACTACCTCTACTATAAACTATTTTAAAATATATTATTAGATGGTTTAGAAAAATTTTAAAAATCATTAGAAAATATATAAATTGAAGAAACAAAAAATCTGCAAATAATATATATATATATGTAAAACCAAGAGAAAAATAATTCATTTACTAAAATTGAAAAAAGTTACAAAATAAAATTGTAATTAGTTTATACACATTATTGAACATTGAAATTAAATTATTAATTAATAACATCAAATCTCTGTTTAATACTCTGTTTATTCAAGGTGTCGTGCTGTTGTAATATTATTGGACATTATACTCGTGTATGTATATATATATACACACAGTTTGCAAGAAATTTACTTACTGTATCGTCATATACCATAAGGTAATTATTGGAAAATGTAATAGAAGGATCACCCAGCGTAAGTATTTCACGGTACATCTAGTGATTTTATATTGTGTCTGGTCGTGTGGAAACTATCAGATTTCTACACGAATACTGAATAGAGTCACGATTTTATCAATGATTTGAAAATTGTATAATAGTTGTAAAACAATTTAATAATAAATCAAGATTTAAGCTATAGTTTTCACTTGTATATATATATATATATATATATATATATATATATATATAGATAGATAGATAGAATTTTAATTATAATATTATTATCTTTTTCTAATGATGTTTGTTTCTCTTTAAGAAAATAAATTTTATATTATATTAATGATAAAATTTTGTAAAAAGACTATTCATAGGCTGAATAATAAACAAGCTGTGTTGTTTTCTATAAAATATGATTAATTGTATTATTTTGTGTATAATCAATAAATGTCATTAAAATATTCAATGAAAATGTGATACTTGTCTATGAATAATAACGAACCAGTGAACAAGTAAAATTAATGTGATATTGTGCACGTATTGACATTCAATGTTGATGGCACATTCAGCAATTTGTAATCCAAGATGACTTATAGATAAATGTCATTCCATTTATTTCTTTTCAAAAATTTAACCTGAAAAGCGTAATACTTTATATATTTATTTACAAGTTCTTGATTGTCTTCTGAGTTACAAATATATTTCAATATATTAATAAAATATATATTTTCAAAATATATTTCAAATCAAAAGTAATTTACATAACACACAATACACATACATAATATATATGTGTACACATATATTATGTGTACATATATATATATATATATGTGTGTGTGCGTACATATATTATATATATATATATATATATATCAAACATTATATAGTTAGTATTTTATTTTACATCAAATCATGATTTAAATATCAGATAAAACATAATTGTAGAATATTTAAAAAAAATATAATTTCACATGTAATAATTTTATTGTACCCAACGCTTGAATAGACGAATAATTTATTTCTTATATTAAAATAAATAAACACTTTTCTATAAAACGATGAACCTATTAATAATAAAGTTTAAGCATTTATTCGTCTGTATTAATTATAAAGCATGATTTTATTTTGAAAATAACCCTTGAATAGAAATAAATTTTAATCTAATTCAATGATATACCTAGAATTACAAAATATGGAAAATTTAGATATATACAAAAACAGTAGATAAAAATTTTTAATACAAATAGTTTTCTAGCAAGAAAAAAAATGGTTTTTAAATATGTTTAAAGAGATGCTAAAATAATTCTCTATAGCGATTGAAACATATATCAAACGTTTAAAAATTGAAAAAAATCCAATATAAAAACAAAAACTAAACACAGAAAGAAATCATTTTTCTCTAATTCTTGATTAAAGTAACTATTAATCACAATAATTATTTTGCTTAAAATTCTTATTACAATCAACTTTACATATATATATATATATAGTTTAAATTTTTATTTCATATAATTATTTATAGTTTATATTTAGCAAATAAATATGCTTTAATCATAATCATTCAATAATATATGTATACTAATAAATCAAATTATATCAAAATAATAGAATCACAAAATCGGAAATAGGTAATAGGTAAATGAAATATAATTAAATTATAAATCATAACTATTTCATTAAAATTTTCAACTGAATAATTATTAACTCTAGAATTTAATTCGCATGACTTATTAATTTCAATTAGATTTAATATTTATAATAAACAACAAATTTATTCATACAGGTAAACTAAACATAAATGAGGACGTAGTCAAACATTTTATTATATATATATATATATGGGATTTAAGGGAAAGTTTACATTTTTTTTCTATCTCCTCCACAGATGTTTTCAATTTTCCTCGAAAATTGATAATGAAAAACTTATGATAATTAGTGTACATCCGCTCTAAACATCTATGAATATAGGTTGTAAACTCAACATTTAAAACCATGATATTAGATCACATAAAATATGTTACCTTTATTTTAGCGGTAAATGTATGAGTATCACCGAATAACATATAATATCAAAAATTCTTACATAATATCAGCGATATACAACACTAGCGTCTTAATCGATTTCAATTAACAAAAGACTACGGTTAATTAAATGTATATTTGATTTTACCTAATTTTTAATATATACATATATATATATAAATTTAATTGACTACTAAACATATAAATTAAGTCAATATCATTATATTCAATGTAAATCGGAAATTTAAAATTATATAGTTTGATTCAGTTTAAGCTTCATTCAATTGTATTTTAGTATTGAATTGAACTAAAATACTAAATATAAAATAAAATGATTTTTTTTAATTTTTGCGATTTTTTAATACTTTCATGCGGAAGCCTAAATTGAATCACCTTTAGATTTTACACAAATATTAACTGAATCTAATAGATAGTACTGACAATATATTTCTTTAATTCGTATGATAAATGTAGATAAATTCCAGTATTGTAATATAAAGTCTTTGGTACTCCACACTTAAGCAAAAAAAAAAAAAACTTAGATGAATGGATCGTATTTCAGCATGTTATTCTAACTTCTCTCGAAAGAAAATCGTTTTTGGATTGGATCGCTTACAATGGGTAGAAAGAAGACATTCACTGATACGTGATGTGATCTCAAAGATGCCGAAACTTCTATACTTTAGCAGTCTGGAGACTTTAGCAGTTGGAAACACCATAAAAATGCACATAACCACAAATGACTGATAATGTTTATTGAATTGTTAATGTTTATTGAATATTTTGATCAGAAATATATATTTAGATTTGTGAGTTGAAAGAAAAATATATTTATTAAAGTGAATTTAACCACAATGTTAAAATTATGTTGTAGATTTAATCAGTATTTTTTTTAAATATTACTAATTAAATTTCAAGGGTTTAATTTTTATTTTACTATTATTAGTTTTATTACTCATGTTCATAATTGTAATCTATTCCTTTCTCTGATGGTTTTCTTGAACATATTCAAATTATATATATATATATATATATATATATATATATATATATATAATTATACCATGCTTTCATTTTATTAAAATAAATTTCGAACAAAAATATCTGGAAAAGATTACTCACGTGTCCTTAAATATCATGAATAAAATATCTTCATTCATATAACAAAGAAAACGCACTTTTCAAAGATTCTTCAAGCAACTTTTGAAAACGTTTGCGTTTAATCTTTGAAAAGCGATTAATATTTCAATAGAACATTTTTTATTATATTTTTGAAAAGAATTGTCGCTCCGGAATTAAAGTATCATAGATATTTAGAAGATGTTTCATTCGATTGATAATTGCTAATTTTGAGGTTAGTTCGTAAACGGCTTTCACGCTTATCGATGCAAATCTTGTGATGCGCGAAACGTTAAAATCAATGGCACAACTGTGGCACAACGACGGATAACGGAAATGCTCTACGATAATTACGCGAAAGAGCTGGACCGAACTACCGACGAAAACGAGATCTATCTGTAGCCGGTGGTAGATAATTGCAATTAAAAATTACAGCGGGTTTTTTTTTCGTGGACGAAGCGAAATTATTACTTAACCAAAGTTAATTAAAACAACATAAATCGTACAAAAAATATAAAACCGTGCATATCTGTTCATCTTGTGCATTAATATCATTCTGGATGATACTATGAAAGCTTTTTAATATTTAATATACTGTTTTTTTGAAACGATAAAATATTTATTAAAGAATTATATTGTTTTATTTTTTTTAATATAGAAGTTTGATATTAATTTTTAATTAATAGTATACTAAATATATGACTGACCGCACAGGTTTCTTAAAGTAATATATATATATATATATATATATATATATATATATTATAATATAAAAAATATAACAAAACAGATTTAATTACAAAATCAATGAAATAACTCTTCTCTATCTATCTATCTATCTATCTATCTATATATATATATATATTACAACTAATCCTTGTAATATAAAAAAACAATTTTACTATATTAGAAAAAGTTGATAACATTCAATGTTAAACAGTAATACAAAATCCATATAATTAAATGATTATTATTAATAACAAAAATAAACTTCATACTTATTTAGTCACACTTTTCAAAATATTATAAAATAAATAAATAATAGAATAAATATTATATTTAAATATAACGCACATATATTCTTATATAAATGATGTGTAATAAAGAAAAAAATATGCTGTTATCCATATTGTAATTTAATTGAAATTTCAGCTTACAACCGTTTTTAATTAATCCAAAAATGAATATATATACAGTAATTCGACTAAGGTTTACACATTGTATTAAAAGGGGGAGCAGGGGTTAAAAAAGTAATGTTATTTTTTATTTAATATTTTAGTTCAATTCAATACTAAAATTCAATTGAACTACTAAATAAGGGATAACTTGTTTTTTTATGTTTGTATTTTTTAATACTTTCGTGTGGAAGCTAAAATTGAATCATCCTACATAATATTACTTTTTTATTAATACATAACATATTCTTTCTTATTATGTTTACAATATATCTGTATTATTTTTAATCAAAAATAATAAAACTTCACTTATCTGAAAATGTGTATATATATATGTATATATATATATATATATATATGTATATATATATATGTATATATGTATATATGTATATATATATATATGTGTGTGTATATATATATTATCTCTTGAAATAATTTTAATATAGAATTATACAAATAATTATATCACAACGAATTTCTTTTATAAAAAATAATTAAATTAAAATGGTGAATTTTTTTGAATATTTTAATTAATTATTTGTAAGAAAAATATTATTTAAATGCAAAATAATTATATTTGGACTATAATCTTTACACAATTAGTTACATGTAAAATATTTTTTAAATAAATTGATGTATTTATTAATAAATGTTAATTTTTAAAAACGATTTTATAATCAAATAATAAACATTTTATATTCATTTATCAATACTGAAAATTTTTAAAAACCATTTTATTTAATAAAAGTATATTATGAGAAGAAAATAAAACTGTTTCATATTTAGGTACAAAATTTAATGAAAACTTATGTTCATCGTAATTTTATTCAAGTGAGAATTTAAAATGTACTTCGCATCTCATTTATAATAATATAAACCCATAATGTAGCTTTTAAAAATGCGATTTTGGTACTTAAGATTACATCTACATTACGCATCATTTTTTCCTTTCCAAAAGGTCTGAAAGGGAAATATTCCTGAATCTCAACTTTAAAAATATTTTTAATATTTCCATTTCAAGTTCCATGCATTTCTTCCGCGATTTTGAATGTTGATTAATAAACAATAATTTAAATTTAATTATTTTTAAAAATATGTAATAATAATATTTTTTATATTGTTTTGTAATTTAATATTTTATTTTTTAATATGCTTTCTTTTCCTACTATTTAAATTAAATATTTAGCATAAATAAAATATTACTAATACTTTTTACTAAAGTACTGAAATCTAAAAGTGAATTTAAATAATGATAACATGCGAGAGAGAGCGTAAGAAAAATCTTATATTTCTATATAAGAGAAACATTAACAAAAGGAACGTAATTTAAGAATTAAATAATCAATTTTATATCAATCAATTAAATATAAAAAAATAGACCGTCTTTTTTTAAAAAAAATAATAATTTGAATTTTACGACATACAAAATGTAATTTACATTTTAAACTTAACTAAATAATGTGTCTAATGTAAATACTTTTTGTTCAATTGAATAAAATCTTTCATTTGTCTCTCTTAAATCTTTAATCTCCATTTAATATAATTTAATTTGTCTCTTTCAAATAAAAGTGTTAGGACACGTAAAATACGTGATATTTTTTATATAATTACATATTTATTTATTTAACATTTTGAACATATCGCAAATAAGTATAATACAATAAGAATTTTACATTTAATATTCTTTGATAAAAATCTCGAACTTATTAAATTGATGGCGTGAAATTATTAACATGATATTGTAATATTGAATATATTATTGAAGATATTGAATTAATTTCCATGAACGACTACAATTTGTAAAATTAAATAAACAAAATGATTTATCTAAAAATTGTTAGACTTCAAATATAAAAATAATTCGACACGATGTTGTAAATTATAGACAAAAACTGAATTAAATAATATAATTACACCGCAATATATAATTTCACAGAAGTAAGAACTTCAAAATATTTCATTACAATTTAATTTATATTTCCCAAGAAGTAATAAAATTTTACGCTTCATTCATAATTGTATAAAGTATCACTCCATATGAATTGTATATTTTCTGTAAACAATATAAAATTACCAACAAAACGTCATTTTACATATACCTTTTGTACAAACGCCCTCAAAGTAAATCTGAGAATAAATAAACGAATGTTTTTGATGGAGTTCCACGTCATTGTAAATAATATTGAAAATATCTAACAAGCATATCATAAAGTTAGTACTCGTGTTCTACTTTAAATACGTTATCTTCTTAAATGTACATTCAACACTTCTGCTAATGAAACAACGTGAAATGAAATTTACGTAAATATAAAAGCTTTATTGTAAATGAAGTTCAGAAAAGTTTGCTGGCACGTTTTAGCTACATATAAAAACTAATTCAGAAACTTAAATGTAATAAATGTGTATATAGTTATTATATTTCCATTTTATATCGTACACTTTATAATGTGTTAAATTATTATTGTTATGTACAAATTGTAAAGTTTTTTTTCACATATTTTTAATTCAACACTTGTAGAATGTTTGTTTAGAAAATAAATTACAAATTAATATATATATATATATATATATACATATAATAATTTCAAATAATTTATATATATATATATATACATATACACGTGTGTGTAGCAATAATTGATGAAAAGGATAACCAATATCCTTTAAAATACCCTTAGAATTAAGTTTTTCAATTTCACTTTCAATTGACTCTATATTTCAACTTTAAATTTCTATCAAACTTCACACATGCTAGACTTTTAAAAATCTTAAAGTTGAAACAGAATATTTCATTAAATTCAACTGAAACTTATTACAGATTGGTTATCAATCCCCGATTTCGTATTTAATAAATTACAATCCTTACTGATATATAAAAATTGAAGAAGATAGCAAAATAGAAAAAACTACATATTAATAAATTAATTTAAAAATAATTATGTTGTTATTAATTTATGAAAATCTAGATAAGAAAATTACGAAAATTTTTTTTATATTTTTAAAAATGTTTATTTTAGTGAAAAATGGATATTTAAAAATAAATATATAAATAATTCATATAATATTTAAACAAGTATTTGTTATATTATAAAATTCTAACATATAAAGATACAGTATCAGATTAGGATCTTAAATTCTGTGCTGTTAAAATGTATTTACAAAATATATACACCTACTCGTAATAAAAAATATACGTCTATAAAAAATCAATAAAGTTCAGATAGATATTATGAAGGTAAACAAACCCTTTTTTTTATTTTCGACATATAAAAATAATATGAATAGTATTACTGTAATGCATAATTTGAAATCTTTAACCAAAACATTTATTTATAATTTATTATTCTAACATTAATAACACTGATTATGTTTTATCAAAATAATATTTTAGTAAGAAAATTTTTCTATGATATTTTATATTATATATATATATATATATGTACGTTCTATAAAAGTAAATTATCAATACAGACCAAATAATTGTAAAAATTTACAACTTAAAACTAAATTAATATTTCTCAGGAAAATAATAAAATGGAATGAAATATTGACAGAATTTCACCAAAATTACTTAATAATAATTAACTTTAAAAATTACTTTATTCAGTTCTAAAGGACAATTCTTGTTATTTTTTAAAACAAATTTTAAATCTTATTTAAAAATAATAATTAGCTTCATTCTTTGTAGCGACTGTAAATTTCAATTAAAAAAAAATAAAGAAATATGATAAATAGGAAAATATGAATATAATTTTATATATTTTAATAAAAGATTGTGATGTTGAATGCTAGTATTCCTTTTTGTAAAATGAAGAAGTATTTGCGTCTGCCTCAATAGTTGAAAAAACTAATATGAAACATTATAACTCTTTTTCTCGACATTCTAAAATACTAACTAGCTCGTTAAGGTAATGTAATTTTATATTCTATTTTATTATTTTCTATTTCATAACGTAATAATTTCAAATTATATACTCAAGCTTAAAGATATTTTTATATAAATTTTTCCTTCAAAGATAATAGATTATTCTAATCATATATTTTTTTAATTTCATTTAGATAATAGCTTATCCGCATTTCATTATTGATGCCATCATTTCATAGTGTAGAAAATGCAGGAAAATCTAAGTGCTCAAATGATGTTTGCATTACCATCAAAAAACGATAAGCTACACATACTATGAAAATAATCTCTTTTCAATTATTGAAAATTTCAATCAGATATTTTTTGTGGTTATGAAAAGTGATTTTTTTTCTTAACTGAATTTAGTTACAATACCGTTGAATATAATTGTGATAACACTGAATACTAAGAAAAATATTTTTCAGTATATTTAATATTACAATTATTAAACATATTACATATTTTGTAAAGGATATTAACTATTTTTCAAATAAAAATATTATTAAATTAATTGCTTGCTTATTTATTGCTTTAGTACCTAAATACCGTCATCAGGTATACACTTCAATATACTGAAATAATGTTTTTTTTATATATTACTATTTACAACAAAATATACATGTGATATAATTCATAAAAAATTAATTTAATATTTTCTTAAATGAATTTCTTATTTAATTCCTAACAATTACTCTTTTAAATACTTTTTCTTTCTTTCTCTTTCTCAGCACATACACACACACACACATATATATATATATATATATATATATATATATATATATATATATGTATATCAAGAATATATTAAGAATCCATATTTATTCAAAGTTGACAAAAAATACTTGAAGTCATATTTACTGTAAAATGTCTGTCCTGAAAAATCATAAAATTTTATATTCATATATTGCAGTTTATACCACATGGAACGCTTACTTACAATCCAAACAAAATTGATTGAAAACAGCTATCGTTTCAAATAAATTTAATCAATATATCAAATAGTTTACTGTCACAAAAAGAGAAATTCGTGTAGCACGATATTTGGACAGCATATTAATTTTTCTTTCAATATATTAACAATATAATATTTTACAATAAAATATCCAATATACTATCCATGATTATATTGAACTTATCAATAGAAAATTTATGATGTGTAACATGATAACACTTTGATACAAGTTCAATACAAAAGCCTAGGGTCAATGTTCGGATCTAAACGAGATCAGAATTATTAATGAACGTTCTAATATAAATGAATCAAAGAGATTACAAGTGCCTTCAGATAAAATAAATCTTGATAAAGTGATACACCGCAAAAATATTTATTTATATACAAACTCGTTGGAAAATATTCGATATATCATCACATTTTTATATATGGAATTTAGGATATCTGACTTTTTCTCATGTATTAAAAATTAAGGTTGCATTTTTAAAATAATTCAAGTGTACTGCGATGTAAAAATATTTCTCTCGCATAAATTTCTCATGTAAAAATGTTATTAAAACTCCATTTAACTGACAATATTTGTTTTTGCGACAATATTTCCATATCGAATTAATATTTATGAACACATAATGTGCATATTTCTTTATATTTTTGAATAAAATTTGATTACAAAACCAAATACTCTGAAAAATATTTCAAATAAGAGTAAAGAAACAAAGTATTCTTTATATATACTAACTTGACTTTTAAATATGGTATAATAATATTTTATAAGAATAATATATTATTCATTGAATCAATATTAATAGAAACTAACCATTCATATTTAATTATTACTGTATTTAATTTCTAATTCTCTTATTTTATACAGATTTAATACAAATAAAAATATGAAACAAAAATATACAAATATGATATTAAAACTAGATATGACGAATTAAATTATAATCTACCTATCTATTTAAATCATCCATAAATAAAACAAATCTCACTTAATAAAAAAACAGACAAAATTTACGATCAGATGAAAGAAATTTATAGAATAATAAAAAGATAGAGAAGGTTCAGACAGTTTCGATTTATACAGCAATGAATCGACAACACTAAGTAGTTATTATATATATATATATATATATATATATATATATCAATAAAATATTCTCTTGTTATAAATTTCACCCAGCTTTTTAACAATAAATTGGCGTTTTATAGACCTTTCTCATTATTTCTAGCACCGGATTCTGTCTTATATTTCTATACTTAAATGTTATCGGTTTATATAGTATCTATATTTTTATAATAATATATATAGCTCTGTATTGTGAACTTTTTTTTTGCTTTCTCGCACAAATTTTCGGCCGTAAATAAATAATATAATTATTTCTTGGAATGTTTCACTTTAGATCAATTATTTTGTCATTATATTTTTTTGGACAACTATATTTTTATTAAATAGTTCAAATACCAAAACCAGTAGTAAAAATTAATATAAAATATAACAGAGCAAAACCTACCTATAATAACAAGATTAATATTATTTTTCATTTTCTACTCTTTGATGGAAATATTTTCCTCTATAATTCATCAAAACATAAGATATTTTTTTCTTTATCTTTATTCTTCACAGTGTGAAAAAACTTAAACACGTTCAATTGTCCAATACTCTTTTTAACATGCAAGTAAATTAAAATACTTCTATCTGTTAGTTTGAATTTCTTTTGTTCTTATATTATATTTAATATGTTTTTTTATCTAATAAATTTGTAATGAAAATCTCAAACACAAAAAACAAGTAAATCTCATATAACAACAGTAATGATATTTTTGTTTCTTATAACTCCATTTTTTTCGTATAAATTACAACGAAATTTTCAACTGAGACTTCTCTTAAATAAATATAATATATATTTTATTCAATAATAATTCAATTCAATTATATTGGTCAATTTCCACAATTCGAACAATAAATTAAATGTTACTTTTCAATTGACTGAGTATGATACTGAAAAATTTCTATATAAAATTGTTGAACATTTAGAAAAACTATTAACAAATCAATGGATAAAGAAATATGATAAGAGAATAAATTGATATGCAATAAGGAATTAATTCAAATTCTCGAAATCCAATCAAAATTGAATAATGTTTGTTTTCGACAAATTATTTCAAGCCCCTAGACTTATGTTAGATTAACTATTAGATAGGTCTAACTTACGGTCTCAGAATAATGTGATGATAATTTGAACGGAAAATTCACTGAAGAAAATACATTTAATTTTAGTTCAACATTTAAACGACATGTTAATGATCAGACTTAATTCTATATGAAATTTATATGAAACCTATATATATGAGTGTGTGTGTGTGAAGAGAATAATATATATTTATTAAAAATTTCCTAACATTTTAGTTACAAAAAATAAATCACATAATTTATTTTATAAGATACATATATATATATATATATATATATATATATATATATATATTTATATATATATATAGAGAGAGAGAGAGAGAATAGGGTTCGTCTAAAAAAAGTATAGCAAACTTTTATAAACTCAACTAAATTGATATCATTTTAGATATTGTTCCATCAAATAACGAAATTTTCAAAAAATTCATTTTTCAAACTATGTGGAAAACATTGAAACATTTATTATTTTGTGATAAATGAATCAATAAAAAAAGTCATTGTGAACCGTTGGTTTATTATACCCCTATCGAGTAATAATCATTTTTGTTATCTTCTATAGTACTAGTTTGTTACTTTTTTAACTGTATATGAAAGCGTATATATATATATATATATATTACAAAAATTAATAGACCAAAAATTTAATTTAGACTAAATATCTGCATTTAATATATATCATTTACTTTCAACACTATATTATTGAAAAATACTTATTTCAATATTTATATTTTAAAGTAATTTCTTGATGAATACATGTAGCTTTATATATACAATGTCAATAAATATTTATTGATATTCGAAAAATTTAACATATTTTTAAATATATATTTTTTATTCAATTTGATGTCAACCAGAAAGTATTAAGTATTTAATTCCTTTTATTTCTTTATTATGTTAAATGAGAAAGTTATTTGTTTTCTGTAATAAATATTTATCTTATCGCAATAAAATATTTTCATCCCTTCCAAAAAATATGGAAACAGAAAATTCTATAAAGTATAATAATTAATTTAATAATATTTTATTAGTAACAAAATTAACATATGTAACCGTAAATCAAAATATAGTCATTGACTATTTAATAAAAATCAGTATAAAACACTTTTTAATTTTAGTTTGTATGTTGCCAATTAAATTTGCATTTGTATTATAATAAAATAGTTTTAAACTGTGGTTGCCAACCAGAAATGTATACACTCTACATCGAGGGCATGATATAATATATACAAACATTATATATATATATATATATATATATATTCATATTTATGTTATACATGTCATCAGAATATCATTTATTTCATATATATTGACTCAAAAAGAATATTATATACAATTTCTAGTTACTGACTATTTTATTTATCATAAAGTATTCAAATTTCGATAAATAAATATTATCTTCTTTCGAATTTGTTTTATGTAAAAATATATTGTCTAAAATATTTCATATTCTAATAAAACTTTTAATATGCATGAGATAAATGAGTGTAATTATAACTATTTTATGATTATATTTTATATTAAAAACACCCATAATAATTTTTTTATTCTTTATTCTTTGATCTTTTAAATTATATTTTATGTAAACAATTGTTAATAATTCGAACCTTTATAAAAATGTATATTTTTTAAATTAAAAACTAATTAACAATAATGAAGAAGATTTTTAAAATTATAAATTAGATATATATATATATATATATATATATATATATATATATATATATATAACACTATAAAGTAATATCCACTTATTTACAGCTTTATATTAAACATGTTTGAAAATGTCTACTCAGCAATAATAAAAATAAAACAGCAGATATATATATATATATATATATATATATATACATGCAATTTAATATGTTTTTTAAACGAATTTTAAATCGCATTAAAGTGAAAATAAATATAATTATAATGTTACAAAGAATTTAATTACTCTTCCGTTATATTATTCTTTTTGTAAATTGTCATCAAATGTATTGAAAAAATTCATTCTTCAATATTTGAAATAGATTCAATATTTATTTAACATAACGCTACAAAAAATTTCAATCAAGATAGCCACTCATGCATTAGTTTAACTTTGAACCAACAAAAATCAGCTATATATATATATATATATATATATACATCTGTGTACATTCATATAAACTTTTACATATATACAAATATATACAACATATACAAATTTGAATTGAACTCTATATACTTTTAGAAAAAAACTGTATAACGACGTATATGTAATGTACTATCTAACTGTCTTATAAAACTACACTCATACTAGTATTTTCTTATTTCTCAAATACTCGTATTCTTCACTGACATCAATCAATAAGAACATTCTTAGTACTAATATCAACAGTTGTGCTTCTATTCAATTCTTTTGAAACGTCAAATTATGTTTGAAAAGCATTGTCCGAAAATTGGAAATTATAATTTTCTATTTGCTCTTCGTTAAATTTTAACTATACGTCATAGAATGTGATATTTAAATCTCATAAAACAATATTTAATACATCAACAGTGTCTATTATTATTATTTAGTTATAGCTACTTAATACTATATTTGTAAAATGATTCGTTTTGTATTTATTTATAAATACATTATTATTATTTTTCTTATAAATACTTAAAATGCATATCCTATGTACACATTATAAATGAAATTAAACAATTTTCAAATGTAATTTAAAGCGTTTTACAATCCAAATCAATTTTTGAACATATTTTTTTATATCTTGTAAAGAAATTAGAATATACACTACTGAGTATTTTAAATATTAATTAAAATGTATATATTAAATATCTACAATTTTTTACAAAAAAATATATATCAACTGTAATAAGTGAAATTTCTTTATTAGAAAATATAAATAATCATTTTAATGTTGCTTTAAATATTATTCGTATTGAGTAATATAAAATAGCCAAATATCTATCTGTTAAAATATCGCTACTGAATATGAAATTTAATGAAAAATCTTTATTTACTAATTCTTTTTTATAGTAGATATAACTTATCGTTACTTAAAACTTAAATATATATAAATATATATATATATATACACATATAAAGTAACGAACTGTGAGCTATGTTCCAATTTATACAGGGAAATTCATTTTATGTTATTATAAATTACAGACTTTACAATAATATTTACATAATTATATACTTGTAATTGTTTTTTACTAAAATTTACCCACATTAGAAAATATAATTAAAAACTCAATTGAAATTATCAGTTTCGCCAAATTTTTAATACATATGTATATAATTTCTTATATATATATATACTATAATACTTATATCATATATATATATATATGTATATATATATATATATATATATATATATATATATATATTAACCCCATGTTAATATAATTATTTGTAATTAATATTTTATATAAAATGGGAAAGAACTAAATAAAACTAATTTACATATTTTTTTATATAATAATTTAAGTAAAGAAGCTTGCAATTCTAATTAAATTGAATTATAAATTAAAATTCTTACCAAGCAAACGTGCTAAATTAGATTTTCTACAGACTGCAAAATTAACTCTGTGAAAAAGTATAATTTCATCATTATTCAATTTTATTTTATTTTAAATTATATACATATATAATATTTGTGTATACATGTATATATATATATAAACATATATTTTGTATATATATTATATATATATATACAAATGTATGTATGTATAGATATGTATAAATATATATATATATATATATATATATATATATATATATATACATACATATGTATATATAGAGAGAGAGAGACATTTATTAAAGTAATAAACGAGTCCGTTCTATTAATGTTACGTAAAATTATTTATATAAGTCATTTACAAATAAATAATTTTAAAAAAATGCATAATTTTAAGTGGTCATTAGCGGAGAACAGTATGATTTCAACTAATGTAGATTGAAAATATAACTTAATGGATTACTTAAAGAAACAGGTAAAATGATTAAGCCTGACAGGACAATAAGAGTTCAACAACAAGATCACAAATATAAACAATTTTAATTACAATTAAATTTTCTTGAAAAACATATTTTAAGTATTTTATTAGACATCTTTAAGATAAATAATTAAAGGTAATAATGCAACAAGTGGTCAATTTTTACAAAATATGTACAAAAATTTATTATAAAGAAACATTTATTTATTTATACATACATACATACACACACAAACACATACATACATATATATATATATATATATTACCAAAAAAAATTAAATCTATTCAAAAATACAACTTTTTTGTATATTTTTCATAGAATTTTCTAAATAGAATTAATATCCATTAATGTTATGTTTACGACACAATTTAAGAAATATATAAAATGGTAAATATTCTGACACTAATAGAATTTATATTACATTTTTATTTTATTCTACTGTGTAAATAGACAAATATTTAGATAGAATAGCCGTAATCAATACATAAATTACGCCAACTTTACCTAATTTAACATTTATCGGATATTCAATTACAATAATTTACTACATTTGTCTGTGACAAGAAAACTCGTATTCTTGCAAAAAAAAAATAGAACATACTTATCTGAAAATTATGTTCTAATGATCACATATAAAAAGTTTCCTTTTCAAAGATTATATTAATGCCTTAAAGACATGTTTGTGACTGTATTATCAGGAACAATTTTATAACATTTCTATAACAATTTCAATAACAATATTTATACAATTTAAACAAATTAAATACAATTTCTATAAATTACACGATAATATTTTTCATTAAGTAAGCATATACATATATATATATATATATATATACATATATATATATATATGTATATATGTATATATATATATATGTGTGTGTGTATATATATATATATATATTATAAATATGAAATACAACATTACATACTCTAATAAAAAAAAGTTTAATGTCTCAAACATCAATAACAATGATATGCGAATTTAAAATATAAATTTGTATTTTTCTTATTACATTTATTACTTGTTTTATAAACATATGTACACAATGTAATGTCTAGCTGTTGTAATGTTACATGCAATTTATACAATGTATATTTTAATAGCCACCAAAACTCACAGACACATTAAATGCACAATTTACCATTAGATATTTGTTTTGTACATAAATATCAAAATAACAAAAATGCTTTTTAAAGGATTTTTTGTATGAAAATTAATATAAAAAAATATTTTGCACATTCATAACTAAATGAAATTATTTTCATTTAATTTAATCAATTATTTGTTTTTTTTTCTAGTTTTTAGCTAAAGAAAAAAATAGAACAAACCTCTTATCAGAGTTTTTTCGGCGAAGAATTTTATAAGAACATTCACAACATTCATTAAATACGAAAAAGAAACGGAAACATTAATCAGGATGTCCGTTACGAGGATCGAATTTGGATTTCGTGACAGACTAATTCGTTTTGACGTTTCAAAAGTTTTACATTGGTTGGAATACAAAACAAAATTTATTGTTTCATTTAATTAAAATACTCACATAATCAACAAACACGATGACAATAGTAATTGGGGTTGTTATAGTTAGCAATGTAATCTATCAAAGAGGGAAAATTTATGGAACTATTGTTGAAACACAGTCAATAAACAAACACAAAATAGATTCCAATTAATTCCAATAGCTATCTTGACAGAATAATCGTTAATACATATTTTTAATAAAAATTATTCTAATTTAATTTTTGATCTAATTATACTGCCAAAGAAATAAAATATGAATCTACTTTTTAATGCAAATAGTGTGTGTGTGTGTGTGTATATATATATAATAGGACATATGTTTTGGCTGGTTTATTGAACATAATACAAATTTTGTGAATTAATTTTTTTATTTTATTAAATTTGATTCAACAAATATATTTTAATCCTCTTTTATAATCATATAATGCAGTTTTTACATCAATAAAATTTAAATGATTTTATATTCATCAAAAATATTTTGATAAACTTTAAAATATATTTAAAATTTAGATCAATTTGTCAAATTCATTAGTTAAAATTCGTGATTCTTTACTGAACATTATATTTTTATTTCAGTATTAATAAGCATTTATCATAAAAGTACTCTTAAAAATTAAAAATAAATAAATAATATTTGAAATTAATTTGCACTTCAGTGCATTAAAATTATATGTATTTATATTTAAAAGTTTATAATCATGTTTACGGTTATTTAAAACTTTACTTTTTGTAATTTTTTGTTAAATTTAATTAATTTTTCTTATACATGAATATATATATTCAATTATTAATATCATATAATTTAAAGTAATAAAGAATATTTCAGGAAAATAATCTTCAATTTGTACAAGTTGAAAGGTTTACATTATCGATTTTCCAGATTTGCAACTCTCTGTACTCAAATACACAAAAATATTCAGTCACGAAAAGTATTTTCATTTAATACAAACTTTCACTTCTAAAATAATTCACGTTTGTGAATTCATGTCCGGTAACATAAGATCTGGTCATAACATTGACAAATGTATTCGACACGGTAAATTGTATTAGCAGAACAATGTCGCTAACATGTAGAACAAAGATATGAGCGATAAAACGTAAAGCAGACGTTTGACATCAATTTATTACATAAAAAAATCTTTCCCTGAATTGATCTCAGAATATACGTGATTTACAACTTATATGTACGTGATTCGCTTAATAGATCATTTCATACAAATATTTTCAATTAAGTCGAAGACACAAGAAGTAGTTAAATTGTTCTCATTTAGTCTAACAAAAAAAATCAATTATTTTTTTCATTCTTTTCTTTTCATTCTTTTTCTTAAATTACAAACATTCAAACTTGATTGAACAATTTTAAGCAGAAAAATTTACTTCTATATACATCTTCTATACTGTTACTGATTAAGAGAATGTCAGCTTTTAATAGTCACTATTAGATAGTTTAATGGGTGTTCTTTGAGACCCTAATAGGAATATAATTTCGTTATTTTATGTTATCAATCTAAATCCCAAGGACATTATTTACATACCAACTTATATTTTTAAACCATAACTGGATATATATATATATATATATATATATATATATATATATATATATATTATAACACAACATGAATATTAAATACATAAAAGTATTTTTCAGTTAGAAGTTTATTTTTTTCTTGGATAATAAAAAATATCTCACACGAGTTGATAATATATACTTTTAAATAATTTAAAATTATCTGAATATTTCGTAAAATCTAACTCAATTAATAATAAAAGGATTTCAAGCTCTTACCAGTAGTACATTTAACATTAAAACTTAATATTGTCCAAGAATACTAACTTAATTGTATCATTACTCAAAAAAACTTAAAATACAAAACTGGGAAAAATTTCATTTGAAAGTTCTGTTTAATATTAAAAAATAAAATAATGAATAAATGTCATAAATAACCTTGAAATATAAACTACTCTCCTTTTCAATTATATTTAACTTCGAAAATAATAAACAAACATTATTTTATTTCTGTAACAACCATTTTTCTCTTCGTTTTAAGCGCGTTCAATATGTTTGGCAGTTTTTAACTCACCGATATTTAGTCTCCTATAAATTATATACATAAAAACGAGAAGCACGTATTTTTCAAAACAGCTGTCTTAATCAAGTGTCAGCTGTTAAAACGAAAAAAAAATGCTTTCAAGCTTTTAGACTACATTAATATAGTAAAATTATAATTGCTTTCACAATATATATATATATATATATATAAATTCCTATGTAATCATTAACAAAAAAAATTTTACTATATTATAGATATAAAAGGTTGAATAATATTTTATTATTAAATTAAAAACTAACAGATCGTTTTTTATATTCAATGATTGTTTCAGCGTCAGCTCTTGTACATATTCTTTAATACATTTTTTATGAAAATGTAATCTATATAATTAACTAAATGAAAATCTAATGTAGTTTTTTATAAAAAAATACGAATCATTGAATACATATATATATATATATATATATATATATATATATATATATATATATATATATATAATACAAACATATTTTAAAGTATTGAGATGGCATTAAACTTTATCGTGTAAGTCATTAGGAAAACATGAATGCGTTTTTCGATTATTAATACACGAGTGTCTCGATAAAGTGTAATGATACTTACAAAACGATATGACATAAAGGATGACACCTACATCACTACATTGTCTATAATAAACGGCTGAATTAATGTAAAACATTAACTTAATGTAAAATGAAAACTTTGTCGTTTGCAAGTTCGAAATTTGAAATCAGTTTCAATATACATATATACAATGTGATATATATATATATATATATTTATATGTATATATATATATATATATATATATATATATATATATATATATATATATATATATATGACAAAAATGTACGAGGAATTGAAAAGAAACTAAAAAAGATCATTTTGTCTTTTCTTGGACTTGGCCATAAAAATTTAAATTAATTCATTAAAAATATTAATGTTTTTAATTAATAGCACTGATTTTAAGTAGTTAAAAATATTTTGGATTAAATTTCAGATATAAAAAAAAATCAGATCATTAATTTTGCTTTTTTTCGAAAAAATAATCATTTTTTTCCAAAAAGTTTTTTCAATTCAAATATCATCACCACTTAGAAAAATATAAACATTTTTAAATATACATCTGATAACATATTGAACTGATAACATGATTAACTAACATTATTTTTTTTATATTTTAAGTTTAATCCATTTATATTTGGTATTATATAGAGTATATTATTTTAAAAATTTTTAAAATATACACAAATGAATAACATTATATATTATTTTTTGATTTGAAGAAGAAAATGATACTCTATTCAATTAATTAATTCTAGTTTACATTAGAATGTATTATAAATAATTAGTATATAAATTAGTTAAATTTGTATAACATTTTAATAAATTATATAAACTCACTCAAATTAAATTTATATATGATTCAAAAGTATGTAAAAAAATTTCAATAACTTTTAAATTTAATTATTTACTCACTTTTAACAAAATTGACCAAATACATATAATTAAGTCAATATAATGAAATAATTTATCAATTTATCTAGATTAATTCGAACAAATTACAATAAATTAATGTAAATACAACAATGAAAATGTTTTATTGTCAAAATGACATCAGTAGGATCATTATAACTTACTGTCTATTTAGTAATTCAATTAATTGATATCACAAGTATTCCACTAATATATTAATACCTGTTTGTAATATAATCCGAGTTAAATTGAGATTAGCCTACTTTAAACAATGTTCTACACAAATTTGTTTCACGTTATTCATCACAACGTATGCAGATAGTCACACGCATATAAAACTCATATACACAGACATTATATATATATATATATATATATATATAAAATATTATTTCGTCTTTCATGCAGCATTTAGAAATGTTTCTTTATGTTATGAAATGTTTTATATAAAACAGTTTTATTCATTTTTGAGCTCCTTTCCATCTTTTTTTGCTTAAATAAAATTCAATAATAATAATTTCATTGATAAAAATTTCAATTCAATGACGAATAAGCTTTAAACTTGTCTTTAGTCATATCACAATTCTTCCTATCCGTGTATTATTTCTCTCTAAAAAATCAAAATACACTATCGTATCAGACATGAAGAGAAAATTAATTTTTTATAGAATAATGATATATATATATATATATATATATATATATATATATATATATATATATATATGGGGGTGTGTGTATCAGTTTTTGTTGCTCAGATTATAAAAAAGTTTCGATTTTCTTTTGAATTAAGTCACATGCGCGCCCACATAAAATTATATATATGTATATATATATATATATGTGTGTGTGTGTATGTGTGTGTGTGTATGACAGAGAGAAAAAAAGAAAAAGAAGGAAGTATAAAAAAAGTA
Organism: Acanthacorydalis orientalis; assembly: GCA_034766995.1. Lineage (NCBI taxonomy): Eukaryota > Metazoa > Arthropoda > Insecta > Megaloptera > Corydalidae > Acanthacorydalis > Acanthacorydalis orientalis. The sequence goes on along the minus strand of CM068313.1, from coordinate 20,390,520 downwards.
AATAGTTCAATTTTAGGGGTATCATGTACCTATCAATTTTGTTAAGAATTGAATACAATGTTTTTCTGTCATACCCAGTGGTACAAAAACTGTCTTATCAGGGTGTAATCTCAAACCGTGTTCTATTGCTGCTGACATATCGAAAAATATACGATGCAAGTTCGTAAAATATTTTATTTATATATATATATAAAATTCAAGAATAATATAAATATATTTAGACATAAATAAATGTAACATGATAAAAGAAAAAACATTGTCATTAAAATTTATGAGTTTAAAGTATGAGTGTTAAATTCGTCTATTTATTAAATTGCAATTAAATGTGTTACTGTATCTGACATTTCAAATTAGAAATTGGTTGGCATATCTAACCAACACATTTCCATTACACAGTTATAGTAAAACTGAACTTTGTGGTTTCTTTGCACATACATACATACTTTTTCTAAACACTTCAATATGCCTATAAATAATATATGTATTATTTGTATAAATAATATAATGAATGACATCAGAAAATTCAGTAAAATTTTAATTGAGGGTATAATTAAATTAGTAGATGCGCACTAAAAGTAAATAATAATTTATTAAAAAATTTTTTTTGAAAAAAAAAAATGCTATTTATCTTTCCTTACCACTTGTAATTTTTGTATTTTAAATATGTAAATGTAATTCAAATTTTATTATTTAATTGCCATAACTTAATAATTTCAAAAAAAATGCTTCTCTCTCTCTCTCTCTCTCTCTCTCTCTATATATATATATATATATATATATATATATAATATATATATATATGTAGATAGATAGATAGATAGGGTAGTTAGGTTAATTAAATAGGGTAGGTAGAGTAGATATGGTAAATAGGACAGATAGATATTCACACATATATTTTTTGGAAAAATGTATTCAATAAGAATAATATAAAGAAAACATATTCAATAAATAATGGAAACAAGTGATACTCATCCTTAAAAAAATTTAAATTACAGTATCTGCTTTTTCAATTCCATTTATTATTATTCTATTGAGATTTTTTTTATTTTAGAATAAATTGCAAATACGATAACAAATAACCTTCGATTTAGTTTATCAACAGACTAATTAATTGCAATAAAATATATAATATATTACATAAATAACAATATTTTTTTTATTTTTAAAGAATTAAATTTAAGTAGTATAAAGTTAATACTGTAATTAATTTTTACTTTTATCTAATAAAATGTGATTATTTTGAGTATAACCTCATTTATCAAGAAGTTAACTTTTTATTAAAATATTTTTTGTTTTATTTTTTTATATAAATCAATTCAATTTAAATACCATAATATTTAAATATCATGTTAAAAATTACCTCATTTTTTGCTCTTTTTCAGTTTATTAAATTTTTTCAATTTCGTTTTCATTTGAATATTTTATAATTTTGAATTAATCTGTTTCCGTGCATTATTTTTTAATTCATTTTTTAAAAACAAAATTTCTCAAAATAAATATTTATTTTTAATATAACAGTTATTTAAACATGATTCATTTCAAACTCCCAGCATTTTTTTTGTTTGAAATCATAATTAATTAAACACTCTGCAAAGCATAATATAAACTCCAAACCACTTTACATATGTTTGTACATTTGACTAAATGTTTGTACATATCCACAATTCTAATCAAACAAATTTATAAATATTCAGTTAAAATAATTTTTATACGAATAATTGTTACTAAATATTTAATAAAAAGAGAAAACATTTTTTTAGTTTTTAAAAACAAACATAAATCGTTTACTAACGCATAACCACTATTTCAGAGTAAACGTATGAAATAATTTAATTAACAGAACCCCAATTTATACCTGTATTCTGGCCAACAAATTCCATATCCCTATTCTGATAACATATTTATAGTCTCAATTTTGTTACCTTATTATATAACAGGTTTCAATTTTATATGTAATAAATAGTGTATACATAGACATTCCTAAATAACAGAATATATAAATAACTATCCTGTAATATAACTACTCAATTTATAATAATCAACATAAATTCTTCTGTAAAAAACATATTAACTATTATTTATAATCAGTATATTGTGTAATACTTTTATTATAATATAAAGGAGTTTAAAATCAAAATGAATTTGTTTATATAAAAAAATACAAAATATATTAAATGTATATTAATGAAAATATCTTGCCTTAAACATTTTAAATATTAATTAATTTCAAATTTTTTTACAGACAAACATGACATTAAATTTGATATTATTTTGAAAAAATATTAATATTTTATTACATTATAATTAAATTCTTTTTTATAATTTTACTGATTGGAATCAAATCCCATATACTTTTAAATAGTTGTTATATTATACTTTTCCTTGAATAATAATAAGAAAATATTTCAACCAATAAATGTTCCTCGTAATCTTTTTTTTAAATAACAACCACTGATATTCTATATCCTATTTCAATAAAAACATTCTGATGGAGCAATAATGTTTTCCATTTTATTCTCCTTTCCCAGAATTTTCATTTTCCTTGTAACTGTATATTTATGTAAGAAAGCATTTCCTGTCAACTATTTGTTTCATCTCATAAAATTCAACTAAAATAAAATCTTCATTTAAACATTGTACGATAAAACGTGTTTAGTGAACAAGAAATAATGTTATATTTATTTACTTCGATTTTAAGTAAATGGTCTATGTATATGTACTGACTGTTAACATTTTTATCGACTTTTCAAAGAATGTTTAACGTAAAACACTATAATCTATTTTTAAGTTTTATAAAGTATATTCTCATATATGTATGTATGTATATATAAATATGTGTGTATGTTTGTGTGTATTTTCATATGTATATATATACGTACATAAATGAGAATACACTTTATAAAACTTAAAAATAGATTATAGTGTTTTACGTTAAACATTCTTTGAAAAGTCGATAAAAATGTTAACATTCAGTACATATACATAGACCATTTACTTAAAATCGAACATATATATATATATATATATATATATATATATATATATATATATATATATATACAGGTTGATGATATAACATTAATGAGAACATCAGGCGCAAACGACACCATAACAGAGAAATTGCAAGTACACTTTATCTTTCTGAAGTGTACTTCAATTTGTTTGCATATGATTGTCAATGAACAGTGTATAATTCACTATTACATGTCAGCTATTTTCAGAACAGGAAAAAAATTTAATATTTCTTAATTTGATTTCCCTTTAGAAATCGAAAACACAACCGTAGTTTCAATTTTTTAATATAAATTAATTTAAATTAAATAACTTCAATCATTTTTCATAATATCTGTAGTAATTTAAATAGAAAAATGTTAATATAATAATTATTATTTTAAAACAAGATTATTTCAATAAATCAATTTATATTTATATATGTTTAAAAAATAAAAAACTGTAAATAATAGGTAAAATTAAATGTATAAACTTTAAACAACATGAAAGGAAAACCCCGCTGGTTTTTCTTGAATTAATAGTATGCGTAAGATTAATTATTGATTATTAGTTTACAAACCCAATAACTTATATTTGAATTAATTAAAACCCAAGCATTTATTCATACATAATAGATAAATTGATATAGAAAGATAGATATATGTAAATATATCCTACAGATGTAAAAAGAACTGAAAAATATACAGAAATCAAGTATAGCATTAATAAAACAAACACTAGACTTAACGAAGTTCTTAAACTGTATGCTAGTGAATTGAAAATCAATTTCCTATTATAAAATATAACACACACAAACAAGAAGATCGATTCACAGCTTTTTTCACTCAACCGACTAAATTGATATTTGGCCCGATATTGTAAAATGAACAAAAGCTAATAAATGTTTCATTTTTCAGAAAAAGAAGATCGTTTACTACACATAGAAAAGCATACGTTATTTTAAAAAGATTATACTCTATTTCAGATAGAAAGTAACAAAAATAATTATATATATATATATATATATATATATATATATAAATTTCGTTTTTATTAATATACGAAGAAAAACAATTATTATTATTTTAATTTCATTTTTATACATTGCTTAGAATACTTATCTATTTTAAAGATGAATTGAATAAAATGAAATATAGATTAATTAATAACCGTTGTTTAGTAGCACGTTTCTTATTATTTTTAAAAATATTTTTTTAGTCTAAATGAAATTGGACTTTTTTTATTTTTGTTAAAACTAATAATTGTCGCAAATACTAATGTGCATTTTAAACTTTTACTTTTAGTTACCTTCTTAACTAATTATTACTATCTTATTGGATAAAATAAACTTCAATATTCCTATATTTTAACTATGGACACATACATTAACAAAAAGTTGACGATAAAATATACCAAGAGATTATTTTTAAACCTCTATACAATTTTACAACTCATATAAATAATATACAATAACTTATCAGAACAGAATAATGAAATGAATAACAAATTTAATCTTTTCATTCCAAACATTCACAGTTAGCATAAAAAACATGTTAACAAATATTGGATTTACATATTATGTTTCGCCTTTGTTTCTTATGGAAATATTTCGAAAATTAATTTCCGTTCATTTTGTGATTTTGATTACTGCCATTCAGCATGTATTTATTTATGCATTTTTTTATTTTAAATAACATTTTATAAGGCATAATATATTTATAAAATATTCATTACTAACAAAAATAGTATCAGATTACTGTATAAAATATTATCAATCTTTCATTTAGAATGAAATATGGTTTCCAAATCCATTTATTTACGTTATATTGAATCAGTGAATTGAAGACAGTCTTCAAAATAGATTTCTTCTGATACATTTCCAATGAATGACTTGAAATTATTTGAAATGGCACGTAAATATTAGATTTATATAGTAAATTCCTCTCAGTCGACTCGTTATTGATAAATTTCTCGGAACTTACAATAATGAAAAAAAACACTTAAGTAAACGGTGAAATATACACACACATACACACACAAATATATATATATATATTATATCTAGCACTCATATTTCTGAAAAAAATAATTTTATGATAAAAATGTTTTAATGACAACAAATATAAACATATATCAGATAAAATTGATTTGTTTCTTAGGAAGTAAATAATTAATAACACAGAACGAGTATTAAATTTAAAATTTTAAGAAATATAATACGCTATAACAAAAAATATGTTTTTTATATATTTTGAGAAAATCTAATAATAAACGAAAGAAAACTGAACAAAATAATTAATTAATTTTAATTTCAGAAATTATTTTTAGCAGAAAGTTTATCTATACGATCACTTTTATTTAAAAACTAATTATTAAATTCAATAGCCACTCATATAAAACACTAAACTATCAACAAATGTATCAAAAATTAAAATACTGTCGTAACATATAACATGATATGTTTCAAGTATTTAATGCATATTGAGGGTCAAAATAAATTTAAATCCATTCTAAAAAAATATTATCTTAATAATAAATAAAGTATTTCAACATGTTATTGGTTTATGAAAAAGTGTTTTATACATTTTGAATATATATATATATATATATATATATATATATAAATCTGTTAAAAATTTCGACAAATTGAAATAGAAAAATGTATGCATTTAATTTTTTTATAAATGCTACATTATAATTAAAAATGTCTTCTAAAAAAATATTTCTATCCATTACATTAGAAGTATTTCTCTTTGTTTCTTTTAAATAAATTTAATGCATTTTTTCAAAGAAAACATTAAAAATACAAATACTTCTATTAATATAAGAAAAATCTCAGAAAAAAAAATATTTATTTACACAACGCATATGAAATACCCACATTTCTTTTTATCAGTAAAATCGTTTCTATGATATATGTTTTCCAACAGGTGTAACAAGAAAATCTTTTATGATAATCTGTCATACGTGCGATTCCCAGAACCTTAAAAATGTGGAAGAACATTGTGACACTGAGAAATTTACAAATCAAAACATAAAAAGAATGTCCTTAGTAAATGTCTTTTCGTTTCGTTTTTTCACAAATATATTCATTTGAATACCGAATTGTTACATAAATGTTATTATGTCTCTATTGTGATGTGTTTTTTTATTCTTTACAAAAACATTTGTAAAATTATTCGACAAACAACATGATATTTTTTATTATATACGTAAATAAGTTATCAAAGAAAAATATTTTTTTATCCTTAATACCTAAATTTATACTTAGACATAGTTTTTAATTTTTCACAATTTTATTGATTTTTCAAAATACATTGTTATTAATATAAATCGAATATATCAAAAACTATTCAATCATACTAGGAAATAACATTTTGTTTTATAATTATTTAATTATTTAGTTACATCTAATCAAATATATTTTTATAACTAGATATTCGACACACAAAGGACAATTGTTATATTGATGATTATCAGTAGAATTAGACAAATATAAAGAATTATATATATATATATATATATATATATATATATATATGTAGCATATCATTATATGTGTAATTAATGAATAAATATTTTTTTAATAAATCAAAAAACGAACTACTTCATAGGAGAGCAATATATTCCTGTACAAACAGTATAAACATTTGTGTATCTTTAAAAGGATAAATCTGATTCTTAACTCAGATCATTCATTTTAGATGTTAATACAGATACTATTACTTTAAACTCTAGTCCCACCTCAACACGAAAATATAGTTTACTCTTTACGGTTGTTAACTTTGAAAATGTATAGCTTCGCACAAATACGTTGAATAATAAAAGGAAAGTGTTCAGTAGTAATTGGAGTAAGTCCGAAATAGTATTTTCCTAAATAGATTGAAATTTCGTGAAATATTTCGTTTTTTTAATCAATTTATTTACATGATCGACTTTTCTTAATCAACTAACGAAAAAAGATTTTGTTATATATAGTTAAATTAATATATTTTTTATATCCTGCACACAAAATATTTAAATCATAAACAAGCTATGATATAAACGAATTTTAAATATTAGGAAGGATATATATATATATATATACAGAAGACATAAATATGACTGACAAATTATATGTTAAAAAATGTATATATATATATACTCAGATCGTTTTAAATTTATTAAATTAAGATCTTACAAAAAAAGCTTAAAATTATATATATATATATATATATATATATATATATATATATTAATTTCTGAAAGTTTGGTTTTAAACATAAATATGAGTTATTTAATTAATTTAAACATTCATATATATTCGTTTCAAGGTAAGCAAACATAGACCACTATTTTTTATTGTTTTTGAAATATAATTACCCTTTTATTGTTTATTGAAATTCTAGAAAGTTTTAAAGTAAAACAGAAAACAAATATAATTTAATCTGATTTTAAATGACATTTTAAAAATAAAATAGATATACACAAGATACTGCTAAAGAGTAAAACAGAAATTCTATTTCAAACTGCCAGATCTGTTACAATAATTTTCATTCATATTTCTAATATTGTTCAGATGACACTTATAATTAATTATCTTGCTAATTTAACAGTACTCTATTGTTTTCAAATGCATGAAATATAAAATGTTTGAAGATTATTTATTCAATTTTAAATTATTTATTGTATAAATTATTATTTTATTTAACTCAAGATTAACTTTTTCAACTACATTTTTTATTCGATTTACTCAAATGTTTGTTATTAATTCAAATTTAATTGTTAATATAAAACACATAATAGAGTTTCCTTTGTATTTTAATGACTTCATTTATGGTTTAATATTACTAAATAAGAAACTCAAATATTGTCATTTTTAGTTAAATTTTTTTTTGAATACGAAAACTAATTAGTAGAATCAACGATTGAATTTTTTGTATGATTAAATTAAATATAGATTAGATATTTTTTAACATTTCATAGTCAATTAAGATTTGTCCTTAACATTCTTTTATACAAGAAAGATAATTTAGGCTGCTGTACATATATATATATATATATATATATATATATATAATGTGTATATACGCTCTCTCAAATTTCATTATAGCAAAATTACACTTCAAAATAGATCTTGAAACTATTTATGCGGTGAAATTTATGCATTCGCAATTATTTCTAAGCACAATATGTTAACGGTGCATGTACACTATAATTAATTAAAATGAAACTTATTAATCACTGAATATAACTGTTTTATTTGTTCATGTCTTTGATGTGATACATATATATATATATATATATATATATATCATTGGGGTTTTTAAACGATTAAAACCTTTACGACAGTCACAAACTTAATATTCATTTTATAAGTTATAATATATTAAAATATTATAATTAATAAAAACTTACTTTAAGAAATCAACAAAATTTTTTTCTTAGTTTAGAAAGCATTCATTGCTAAATCTAATAGTTTATCTAAATAAGATTTGACAAAGTTTTGCGGTTTGAGCAAGTCGTAAAATGAACTGATATGAAATATATTCGTTCTTCGGTAACTTATGTGGTGTTCGAAGTATTGAAGCAGACATATTCAATAAAACAAAATTCTAGGACGTAAAAATATTTTGAATAGTTCAACATATATGTATATGTGTACATCTATATATATATATATATATATATATATATATGTGTGTGTGTGTGTGTGTGTGCATTTATACACAATACAGATGGTAAATTCAAAGGAAATGTATCTTTTCTTGACAGTACTTTACATTCTACAAATCGTATAAGACTATATTATTGTATAAATAGTTGCAACGTTGCGACAAATGTGTTGAATTATTTCTGCAACAAAGGTGTTTTGGAATATGATGTATAACATATTTCATAGAAATTTAAAGGACAATCGTACGAAATTATATACATATATATATATATATATATATATATATATATATATATATATATATATATATATGTAAATAAATACAAAGAATGTATATTTGTGATATAGTTTGAAAAGTTATAAATACAAAGATATAAGAGAAGAGCGTGCATGTTTTTAAATAGAATGTTCAGTGTCTGATAATATTAAAATTGGAATGTATTTTCAAAATAATAAAAGTTTTTAATTAAAATCTTAATATATTTAATTTTATATACTAATTATATTTAACAGGTAATTATATCTTAAAACAAAATTAATTTTTTAAAGATTTTTATAATTTTTATAACAAATCTGTAAGAAAAATTTATTCAAATATTCAGAAATTGTAAGTATTTTCTTAAACAGTTAGGAGTTAATAAAAAGTATGTATACATACATATGTTTATATATATATATATATATAAACATATGTATGTATATAATATTAGGTGAAAAATGTTCATAAATATTTTCTCGTACTTATTTATAGTCGTCGAAACTGTTGGTTACAAATAAAATATTTGATCTCATAAAAAAATGTTACTGAAAACTTAACGCCGGATTATTTTTTATTCAGTTCTCAAATAAAGAATGTCATTCAGTCATACTACTTTTTGGAAAATAAATCTTTTATAGTCTTACACACATGTCAATATCCGGAATTGTTTGCAACACATATGTCATAGGAAAGAGATGGTTAAATATTAATCTAGAAATTTTATAAATAAAGTACTCATAAAAATAACTTATTTTTTCATTATAAAATATCAATATTATAAAACATTTTTAATACCATAAGGCTTATTATTTTTATTCTTAAATAATGTTCAAAATATATTAGAATATTATAATTGAAGTAAATATATTTTTTTAAATAAATAATATCTAATAATTGAAGTTAGTTATGATTAAAAAATTATAATAATTATAAAAAAAATATTGTATGTATTGATTTTATATATTATAATTATTTATTGTCTAATATGTAAAAGGTAGCAATAAAACTAGTGAGTATTTCAATGCGAACGATTAATGTGATTATAATCGAATTACTTGTACACTGATCTCCTAATCAATGTAGTTGTGTTTCAATATGGAATTTTAGTATATGTTATGGTTCTCTAATAAACTTCAGTTTCGATCATATTATAAAATAGTACATTATTCTTTATACAAAAAAGTTATATAAAAATTAATACTGATAAAAATTAACTGATTTGAATTTGTTCTGATTTTTTAATATCAAAATCATATTTAAGTTAAAAATTTAATATAAAATGCTTCATAATTTCTCTCCTCTCTTTCATATCTATTTTGATATAAAAAAAATATGATTAAAAATAATTCTAAACTTTTTTTTATAAGTTAATACATTTTTCAATACTGTACTCAGAAAATTATTCAGAAATACAAAGTTGTTGATAAATGATTTCTTAGTAGATTTGAATAAATTTAAAATTATATTAAAAGGGGATAAGATATATGTTTTTATGATGAAAATTATTTTAATGCACTTTATAAACTCTCACTTTAATAATTATTTGTTAAATATTTGTCTTTTGGAATAAAAATAAAATAAACATAATAAATTCTACAACACAATTATAAAGTATAGTACCGTTAATAACGCCTACGTAGTAAAAATTTCAACCAAACTTCAAGTTCGTTATTTTATATTTCGTTATATCTTAATCTCATTTGGCCGTATCAATGTAAAGTTGAATTGTTATTTCGTCTGTTATTTCTTTCGCAAATGAACAGAAAACGCTAATAAATGTAACTTTTATTTTATTTCTGTTTTTATACTGCTTTTATTGATTTTTTCAATCGTATTGTACATTTTTTTAAAAAAAAATATTTTTAAGGAAAAATTTGTTTTAAAGTTCCATAACGGTATAAAGGTAACCGAGCTAAATAATTCCTCTTAAGGCAAAAAATTATTTTAATTAAATTTGAAATTAATTTATATAACATTACTTTATATATATACATATATATATATATATATATATATATATATATATATATATGTATGTATGTAAAGTATACAATATTTATAGCATTTCATTCTATTGATCTGTTTATTTATGATATAAAGCTTGATACTAGTATAACGTTATCTTAGCCTCTCGATGAAATTCCAAACACCAAAAGCTGGTATTAGCATAAATTGAAGAAATATTTCAGGTATTAGTGAAAAACATAAATTATATTTAGAAATATATTATATATATATATATATATACATATATAAATTAATAAGTTTACATAATAATTCAAATATATCGACACATATTGTTCTTTTGAATAATTTTCTTTACCAGCATCAAATATATATATATATATATATATATATATATATATATATACATACATACATACATACATACATACATGTATATATATATATATATATATGTATATATATATATCGATCTATGTTTTGTAATTGTTTTTGTAAATAGTATTTTGTAAAAGTTGTACTAAAATGTCCATTTTATACTAAGTACACTGCCTATACTGTAAATTAATCATCGTACAATAACATTAGATTTGAATATATAAATTTTAATTTACAATAACTATTTTATTTTCATGGTCCAGATATAATATTGACAATTTATCCACTTGTTTTATTATATAACAAAGTTACTACCATATATCTGTATTGTCATTCTTAAAAATTAATATAGAATAAAAGTACTTTTTTTATAAAAATTATTTCACAAAACACACCGAAATTGAAAAATCTCTACACGTAAAACAACATTATCAACATAGACTATTTGTAAAAAAATAAACTCTGATAAAAACTGATTGTTTGCTAGTGCGGTTTATTTGGAACAAAATTTTGCTGTGTCGTAGAATTTTATTAAAAAAAAATTGTTCAATGAAACAGAAACCGGTAATCAAGTGAGAAGTGCAAATACAAAGGAAATAAAACAATAGGATATTTTTAAAATACGTTCGAATATCTTTGCAGGAAAACTGTAAATATGTGTTTTGATTTCTTTTTTATAAATAAATATAAGAAATATTTTTCTAAACTTAGAAATTCTGTATATTTAATTCATTATTGTTTATTATATTTAATATTCAACTATTTAATATTTGGATTAATATAAGTTTGACTTAAATAATACATTATTAGAAAGCTGGCCCGTTTCTTTACAATAAATAAAATTGAAAATTTGAAGTTCTTAACTAAACATAAATTTAATATAAACTGCTTACCACAATTGTACAACTTCCAATCCACCATACGTCTTTAATAAGAACGATTGCCCACTGAAATAAAAACAATGAAGTTTGATATTAATTATAATTTTAAAAAATGTATTTGTTTTACACTCTTGTGAAAAATAGATACATTTTTATTGAAATATAATTTAGTAATACCTTTATTAAATTATATAATAACGTTAAATCATAAATAATATGCAATCGAACATTTTCTTTACATTATTATTTTATTTTTTATTTTTTAAATATCTATAGAAATATAATAGAAAAATACTATTGTTGTTTAATCACAAAACGCATTCACAAATAGAATCACAGCTATTTATTTTTTATGAAAATGATGAACAAACGAACGAAGAAAGCCACGAGAAGGAGAACATTCGAAGTCAGCGAATCTATTGTAATTTTTGGAACTGTCACTATATTCACTTTAAAAATTTATATTTCACTTGCCCATAAACCACAAAAAACTATTATGATCAAATATGTTCAATAATTAATAGTTGGTCACTTTTGATTGTTGCTTAAAATGATTTGAATGGCAATGTTATCATCGTCAGAGCTTTAAGACAAGGAAGACCTTTCTGTTCCTTAATACCCTGAGAATAATGCGTTATAAACATTGATACAAACATTTACAGCACTTGAAATTAAGAAACTAGAGTTTTTATTTTTGAATGAAAATCTATAAAAATCGATTTTTTTTTATAATTGAATCAATAATATGTTAAAAGTAATTTCCTAATTTAAAATATCATTTAAATTAATGCAACTGCAATTTTCATTATATTTGTAATACATTTTGAATGTATATTAACTATTAAAATAATAACAAATTTAAATTTCTTAAAAATAGAAATATTAAAAAAAATTTTAACACTGACATTTTATTAAAAATGTTTATTCTAGTAATCTAAACATTAAATTTCAAACGAAATATATATATACATTATAAAGCAACTATGTGTCATATGACAAACACATTTTAAAAACTGTACACTAAACTAAACAAGTTCATCCATCTTTCTGAAATTTATAGTCATATGTATATATATATATATATATATATATATATATATATATATATATATATATGATTATATATATATATATATGATTATATATATATATATATATATATGTATGTATTTTTCAGAATTTGGTTTTGATGGGGTTTGTTTTTTATCATTTTGTTTTGATTTATTTTTCGTACAAATAAAATATATTTCTCTATTATTTATCGTCATAGTTACAATTTCTTATATGTCGTATTTTAATCAACATAAATTTACACTTGCAAGCATGTAATCTAATTATATACAATTTAATAATGTAATTAGCTTCAACACACAACAAACACAAGCCGCAATATTAAATACACAGTAGCACAATTACAATCTCACACACATCGATATTATTTATGTACTAAATAGTATATATTTACTTTGAATATTTAATCTAAGGTTCAACCAAAGAATTAATTATTTAAAATTTTTTATTTTAATTACTTTAGTTTTAATTAATCGTGCTAACAGAATTTTATAAGCAATTGTGTAAATATTTCAGATAAATATAAATTTTATATCTAAAGTGTATATAGGATAATGAATTACATTAGAGATTGAATACCTAAAAAGATTTGTTCCAATTTTACTTTTCCAATAGAACAAATCAATACTGATGACACAAGTATGACGTTCCATTGACATTGAAATAGTCTGAATGAATTTGTTTTAATTAACATCGACGTACTTCTGATGTAATTGGTTTTTGGAAATGTTTACCCTTTCACGACAGTTTGTTCTATATAAAAATGTAGTTTGTTTTTTGTTAATTTTACATTCGTTATTTTCATTACGATAAAACTAATTTAACATCCATACTTTACAATATCTAGAGAAATATGTTCATTTTTGTACATTTGGATACTATTTTCCAGTCCCTTTATGATTTTTAATTATTTTTTTCTAAATTTACAGTAAAATATAATTGATATACCAAATAAACAAAAATGCTCTATTATTAATGAATGCCTATAACAAGCTTTTACCAAATTAAAAAATGACTAACAAAAATATAAATAAATTAATAAGTTATTTATTATCGGTCTGACGAGTTAATCGAGGAAAATCAGGCGCTACTAAGTTCAATTTTATTTATAAAGTTATCAAATAATAATATCATAAAAGATTACTTGCGTACTTAAAATAATGAATGCACTCTAGCGGTTTAACCGACAGTGTAATATTACAATCTGTTGAAAGTTAGCTTTAAAATCGTAATGAATTTGTAAGTAGTAGCATTGACCGACATTCTAACCCAAAAATAATTAAACGAGCAAATTTAACATATGATAGCAGTTGTATTCTAGTTATTTGCAAATTATGAAAATGTGTGATATTAAAATATATATTCAAAGTTTCACTTTTAAGTTCCCTTGATATATATATATATATATATATATATATATATATATATATATATATATATATCAAAAATATAACACATCTATCAAATAATTACATTATGAATCAAAATATATGAAATATTGAAAGCGTAATATTTAATTAAATTTAATAAAAATGCATTGTATTATTATCTATAGCGAGGAAAATATTTCAAAAAGTAAGTTTCAATACAACTTTATTAAAAGTAAATAGACTGCAATTTTCATCATACAGTGACAATAATTCAATATCAAAGTCAATACAAACACAAGAATAAAAGTAGAAAACGTATATAGGTGTGAATGTAAAAATCTATAAAAAAAAACTCATTTATTTTTGCTTCGAATAAAATTCTTATCTCATTTCATTATATATATATATATATATATATAAATTTTGTATATTATCTAT
>CM068313.1:20325511-20370511 GCA_034766995.1 Acanthacorydalis orientalis | reverse complement strand
ATTATATTTTATTTTAGATGGTTATAAAACTATTAAAATGATGTAAATATATTATTTGTAAAAAGTATATTTATATGTTATATTTTTATAAAAAAAAAATATTTTTATCTTCCTACCCAATTTATTTTTGAACGGTAATAAATAATTACATTATATTTAATTAGAAAAAATTATAATATGTAATTTTAATGCAAAGCACTTTTAAAACATTTCTTACATCTACTTTTAATTCAATAATATCAATTCAAACAGCAAATACACTCTTTTAGCCAATTGTTGAAAAAGATCATTAATTTTATTTCTTCAGGCATAAAAAATACAAATTAATTATATAAATAAATAAATATAAATAATATAAATATATATATATATATATAAGGTGTACAAATTAATTCGGTGCCTTTTATATAAAATAACCGTTTATGGAAAAATAAAATACATTTTAATTCTCAAAATATCCCTCCCCCATTATTTTCTATATAACTTCTCCGTCTAGTATCTGACAAATTCATTGGTGAAAAAAAGATAGTGGCTTTGAGTCGAAGTCGTAATGCATTTCAGACCTCTTCTACTGTTTTAGCATTTTTTGCATGTTTTACGCATCATAACACTTTTTCAAAAAGCTCAATAAATCATTCTCACGGCTTCGACACCATTTTTTTTAACTCGAAAAATTCAGTGCCTAATATGTTGCTTTAAGGACGTCATCGTGTTCATTAATGTTTTATGAGGATATGCCAACTGCTTGATTAATAAATATATATATATATATATATATATATATTATTGATAGCTTTATTTACTCATTTTAAAAGTAGCTATATTAAATATTCATGATATTTATTTTTTTACATCCAACATTTTTCATTGTTGACATTTAATTAAATATAAAGACAATTAAAACTTAGGATTTTTATTGTACTTGAAATCTATGTTATTCTAATTAATGTTTTCATTAGCTATGCGTTACATACATGTTCAAAATTATATCTTTTTGTTAAAATTAGTTTACATTGTAAATTGAATAATAAAGTACTTTCATTATTTTGATTATTTTTTTTAAATTTGTTTTAAAAAATAATATTTTTTCAAACTTAATTCTATTTTTTATAACTTATCATTGAGTGAATACACCTACATATAATCTCTCACACACACACATTTATATATATATATATATAATTTTTAACTTTTCTTAGTTCATTATTGGATAAAGTTTTTTTCCAAATTACATATAATACAGAAAGGTATGAGAAGTCAGATGAACAGATGATATAAAAATATTAGAAAATACATTGGAAATGTGTAAGGAAAGAGACACCAGGTCATTGAATATAATAAATTAGAAAATAATTTTAATGATGATAATAATGATTATGACATGTGTGTGTGTGCGTGTATCTATCTATATATATATATTAATGATCATATATATATATATATATATATATATATATATATATATATATATATATATAATCATTAAGAAATCAATTCAAGAAATGTACTTTTTAATTAAATGTATTTATTGTTACAGCTGCGGTAGTTATTGCATTTTTCGTGTGTTGGGCTCCATTTCATGCTCAAAGACTGTTGTATACTTATATGAAAGAATACGATTGGTTTAATTCTATACACGAATGGGTGTTTCATATCACAGGAGTCCTCTACTACGTTACTTCTACAGTAAATCCAATATTATACAATGTTATGTCAAATAGATATAGAGTTGCATTCCGAGAGACTTTATGTGGCGGTAAACGTAACAGCTCAAACGGTTTTGTTAGGGAGCAATCAAGTTTTCGAGAAACAATGATCGGTACGACGTATGAAAGTACTCAACTTGTTCGAGCACGTTCTGTTGCAGGTGATCGTATACACAACACCGGGAGTAACTATTCTTCTAGGTACAATTCAATCCGTAAAGACATGAGTGGAAAAAATAATACGATTCAGTGGCAAGAAAAATTGATTAGTTGCGATGTTGATAAAGGCCTTCAAGAAGAAAAGGACATAAAAGTAAACAATTTGAGACCATCTGATGTAGTAGTAATTGTATCGCCATCATCTAATAGTAGAACTAAATGTTTTACCACATCTACTAATTTGAATCAAAACGATTTTCAGTCCGAAAGTAAAAGTATGGCTAATTGTGAAGAATGTGATGTTTCAGAAGACCGCATTTAGAATGTAACAATTCGAAGAACTATTGAGTGTCTTGTAAATATATATTTGTACTTCTATGGTAATGATCGTTAATTAATCAAAAATTATGACTTATATTTGTAACTATTTTCATTAATTAAATAAATATTTACAAAATATTTTTTTTATATTTTTAACCCTATAATACTTTAAATTAAACTTGTTTCTACTCTTTCAAAAATTTTCATTTTATTTTGTGAATAGAAATATATACTTATTAATTATTTTCATTTAAAGAACAAATAACATTCCCGTTTTTCACCTATAATATTTGAAACCTTCCATTTTCCAAAAAGTTAAGCAACCTTTTATTTATGAAGAAAGTAAAAATGATCTAATACTAACATTAATACGTTTAATATTCAGGAAAACTTAACTGCTGTATAAACTAGTGATGAATATTTTTGATTCTCACAAAATAAAAAGTATAATTTAAAAATAAATTACTTTTATATATTTTCACTTAATGCCGAAATACAAAATATTTTCATATGAAAGTATAAAATTTACACGCACACAAAGATATACATACTTTTAATTTAAAAACAATAAAATTCTTACCTCTATTCTTCTTGAAGTAGTTTCATTTAAATACTAATTTTTACAAAACACTTATTGACAAGATAAGACTAAATGCACACTAAACACAGTCACAAAGTATCAAAACTTAACAAGGTATTTACAAATTGTATAAGAGACTAACAATTTATATAATTTATGTACTTAATTTAAAGAATGTACAATAACTAAAAGTGGATGACATCTATGTGTATATATATAACGTTTTATTCGGCTATGAATGCATTTTTCTAATAATCATTTCAATATATGGTGACTGTTTATTATCTCACTTGCACATCTTTTGTGTTTATATAATTTTAAAAGATGAGTTATATTGTGGATATTCAAATCAACTAAACATTGAAAAATTTTTGAATACATTTTCTTAAACAGTGTATATATATATATATATATATATATATATATATATATATATATATATATATATATATATATATATATATATATATATATATATATATATACATACACTATTTGTTTCTTCAGTAGATTTAAATAATAAATTATAAATATTACTGAAAGAGAAATTTAACCAATATAAATATTAAATAATACTACTTTATTTTTATAAAAATACATCAATATAAAATTACAAACTATTTTATAAAAAATTAATTTTTATATACATCAATAACAAATGTATGCTTAATAAACGTAAATATACTTAAATGAAAATGCAGTGACTATATAAACATTTCACTGGATGGATATATATATATATATATATATATATATATATGATTGAGAATATGGAAGAGATCAATATGATGACAGAGAGAGATGAAAAGAGTATAATAAACAAATTTATACTTAAATTCTGTTCATGAAGGAACTTTGATTTTAAAACAGTTGCAAATAAAAATTGAAGTTAATAAATTAAAGATGTTGCACACAAATTAAAATCTAATATTTAAAAAAAATTATATATATACAAATACATATTTTTAATTTATGAGAACAAAACGTTTTTGTTTTAAATAATATAAGATCAAATGTTTTGTAACTTGATTAATCTTTCAGATTTATAAACGAAAAGTAGTTTATTTACAAAATATATTTTATAATAAATATAATTCATAATTATATTAACTTATTTTGAATTTTCTTCTAACTCATCAGATGATTCAGAAACATCAGACTCACTCTCTTCTGAACTACTACTGACCATAGCAGTAGGTCGATTTGTATTAACAAAAATATCAGATTCTTCACTGTTATCATTGGCCTGATCAGATTCAAGTGCGAAAGGCCAGCAATTACTTTTTTTGAAATATTTTATTTGTTCACTTGTAAGAATTCTAACCATTTCAGCCTTCACTTTATCACCTTCAGATATTGGTTCAACAAGAACAAAGTCACCACGTTTCACCCAAACATTTTTTCGAAACTTTACAGGCATTGATACTAAAAAAGTCGAACCATCACTAGATTGAACTTCATGCAGATTATTACCACGACTAGCAAGTATTTTAACTATTTCTTGATTTTCTACAGGCAACTCGAAATCAGTGTCAAGTACTTCTTTCATAACATGTTTCCGTTTTGTAGCACGTGACATTTCTGTAAAAAGGTATTATTATATATTTTAAATAACTTTACATACCACACTGAGCAAAATACTATTATATGTGTGTGTATGAATGTATGTTGTGAATTTATATATACTTTTATTTATATTTAACATGTATAATTTTTTATTTCACATAAAAAACATTACTTGGAATATTCACAATAAAAATTTGAACAGAATAAAAAAGAATTAAAATGGAAATTTGAGTAGTTATAATTGTCTCCACAACTTACCAATAAATAAATTAAAAGATTTGTTTTAAGCAGTCAACCTAAATAATACAAGTGGTTTTTTTTAAAAAATCAAAACAAAGAAGTATATATAGTATTTTAAAATTGAACATTTCTCCCCGTTTTTTCTAAAACCTGAAAAATATTGAGTGATTCTCCAAAAGGAATTCCATAGCCTTTACTTAACCCATGTGGATTTGATGGTGTTTTGCAATCCATGTGACATTCTTTTCTTAAAACTGTATCTATTTCAACTGATGTAAAAAATGCTACTGAGAGTGGTAAGTCATAAATTCCTAAACAATGAGAACAAAAAGCTCTAGTAAATAAATTTGTTATGTGCATAGCTAAAGCACCTTCATAACGATGTTTTTCTGGTATTAGATATCTTATTTCATCATGAAAACTCAAAATAAATCTTGCTTTATCTTTCATTAACCATCGCATACAAACTAACATTAAATGTAAAAAATCAACAGCTCCGCTTTGAACAACCCAATTAATACGAGTTGGCATAGAACGTTCATCAAACATATTTTCAGGTTCTAAAGCTCTACTAAGTCTTCCTTTTAAGAAAGGGGTAACTGGAGTGATACTTCCAGCTATTTCTTCTAAACGATTAAACATCGCTGATTCAGTTCCACCTTCCCATTTGGGCTTATGAAACATTTCTATTACTTTTTTACCATGAGCTTTCGATATTTTCATTGCTTCCCAAGAAGTATACAATCTATCAACAAAATCGTCCTTATACTCATCACGAATTCGATATACTCGTTTCCCTTTTGTTAATAAAAACATTTTTGTTGCTTTACTTTTAGCTTCACTTTCTGACATAGAGGGGTTAAATTGTTTCAATAATTGCTCTGCAAAGTTTTGCCCTGCACCATAAATTCTTGCATAATTTATAACCTTTGCATGATCTCTCGATATCCCTATTGCTTTTGCTGTGATGCTATGCATATCAGTTCCATCTGATTTATTTCCACTAAGAGTCATCCAACCAAAAGGTGTAGCACCATGTAATTTACAAAAACTTGCATCACCAATAACAGAAGCAATCCATAGTTCTTGTGAATCTACATCAGCACCAACAATGTAATATCCTGGAGGAGCCTGAACCATACCCCTTAATTCAGAACCAATTCTTTCTGCATGAGCATTAGATGCAGTCATCCATGTTGGTTCCATTGCACGTCTCGTTAATGTACCACAAACAACTACTTGAGGTAAAATTGCACCATAATGAAAATGCATTTTATATGTTATAGATTTTAATAATTCTTCTTGATTAAACCACACTACAATTTGTTGTGAAATTCTATCTCGGTTATTTCGCCAATAAGATAACATTCTTGCTATCGATAAAATTTTTTCAGTATTTACATCATCTCCAGCAAGAACATTTTCAGAAAATTTTATTAAAAAATCTTTGGCAAGTGGATTGCCAACACGATGAGATTTTCCATCTTTATGAGGTAATTTCATAAAATAACAACAATTATCAATTTCTGTATTACACCATATACCTGTGCCTTTATAAGCTCCATGAGTTTGATCTTTTTGTATTTTCTTATAATATTCTTTCTTTCCCAGATTATCTTGTATATCTTTCAATAGTACATTCATAGTATAATCACTTCTAGATTTTTCCTCTCGATCATGGAAAAGTACAGGGCACTTCTTAATTAAATGCTCAAGAGGTACACTTTCAGCTCTTTGTAAATCATCTGAGAAAGGTACCATAAAACCCCAACCTTGATCTCTAATGTAATGTAAAGGATAACCTTCCCATGTTAAACGCAAAAGCTTAGGAGCTATTTGCATTGATGTACTAATTAAATGGGGTCCTGGAAGCCAATCTTCATCCTTTTCATACTTTGAGCATAACTTCCTATACCACAGAGGATAACCTGGCAACAAAGGCATACGACTAGGGAGTAATGATTTTGTTTCCATTAAATATTTAAACTTTTCTTCATATTTATCATCATCATCAAAAACATTAATTTCTTGATTTTCAGTATTTTCAACATTTTGTTCAGTATTTGATGTTATTTCAATATTTTTTCCCATTATAATATTATGTTTAGTTTGGTTATTTTTTAAATTTTGTTTCTGCCTATTTTTCTTCAATTTAATTTCTTGGATACTCCAATCTTGATCCCACATCCATAAATCTTCTCGATACTGAAAATCATGTAATAATTGACATGCATTATCAGCATGACGAGCTAATAAAAATTTTGATTCATTTTTCAGATCATCATAAGTTTGTTCTGCATCTAAAATATATCTATTCCAATTAGAATTAACAGGTAAATATGCTGTACTCATTTCTAACATTCCGGCTAATGTTACAGGATGTGGAAACCTTTCTAGAAATAGTGGAAATAATTCTTTTAATACATAATAGGTAGCAGCAACATCTTTTGAACAGTAATTCATTACTATCTGAAAATTGTCTCGTACGTCATTTAATGTTCCTTCAATGAATATATCACGAGTTTCTTTTTGTAACTCTTTTCCACAATATAACTTATGAACTTCAGCTAGACTATTTAAAGAGCTACACCCTCGCCATTTATCATCTTCTGGGTCAAATTTACCAGATTTTAAAACAGCACGTTGATAACTAGTTATGCCACTAACACAAACATGTAAAGACATAGTATCTATAAATCTAGTTCCAGTTCTATTAATCCAATACTGTTCTTTAATTCGAGCTCGATCATACGATACATTATGACCTATAACAACTCGTGGTCTTTTTAGTTTAGAACTTAAATCATTACCTTTTTCTGAAATTTCACTTTCTAATGGAATTAAATCATGTGTTGTGTATTGCTGAGTTTCAAGTGGTTTACTATTACCAACAAAAAGAGTTTTGCTCACCCAACCATACCATGCTTTATCAGTGACTGCAGTAGCAAGTATTGGAAATTGTCCTGCATTTACACACACTTCAACATCTAAAACCATGCAATTTTCATGGGGAAAAGACACTTTTTCTGGTTCTAAATTTGGAGCATAGCGTATCCATCCAGGTTCATAAAGCCAATTAACAGGTTTATCAGGAATTCCTTGCAAGATTTCATTGATTAATAATTTATATGGTTCTGATTGATCTTTTCCAATATTATAAAAATGCTCCTCAAGATTATTTCCTTTTAATTTAGGCAATTCAAAGTCAATATCTTTTATATCCACTGCTTTTGCAATTTGTATATTATGTTTTTTAAAATTCAAAAAACACTCTTCTATTAATTCCTGTGATGGTGTAGATTGCTGACATTTATTAAAAATTTTATTAAACAATCCACTTGACAGCATTTGAATATTGACATGATTAAATCGGGTTGAACTATTTTTCTTAGTACTGTCTTCAATTTTTGATATTTTATTGGAATTTTTCTTAAGTGCAAATCTTTTAATTACACTTTTTGGTAGTATTTCTCTTCTTACAGTTGAAAAATATCGATATAAATTTAAATGCATTTTACAACAAATTTGATTTTCCATATCTACATAATTATAACAATTTTACAAATATTTACAAACGTTACTTTCCTCTCTATGAATGGTCACATGGATTGCTTAGTAATACATTTAACTATACATGTGAGGTTATAAAAATACATTTACCTGATGAATTATTATAATCAAATGCAATAGAAACGAATATTTTATTTACAATAAATCAAAGAAAAACAATTTATAAACAAAAGAATAAATTACAGAATACGATAGCTCGGCATTAATAAAAAAAAACTTGTTTGATTGATACGTATACTTATTATTACAACTTTTTATTAAAAAAAATAAATATCTATGATAAATACACTTTTCTTGTTTATACTGTACCTGATTAAAAACTAGTGTAAATTAAATGATGGAAAATAGAATTTCAAGATACAAAAATTGTTTTTATACAATATTCGTACCAATATATAGAAATATTCACGAGTACTATTTGCATTCTTCTCTTGTTATATATATATATATATATATATATGGAATTTATTAAAATTAAATGTTCATGCCAGATTATTGACATAATTGTATTAAACATATTTATTAACAGTTAATTTAAACAATTCCTTTTTAGTAATATTCTAAAGTTTACAATATAGTAATAAATGATAAAAACGTGGAATAATTTTTAAATTATTTTTCATATTTTTTTTACTTTAAAAAATATACCTATTCTTTTAAATTATTAGTACAAAATCAATAATAGAAATTAAAATTATATCAAGATTGTAAATAACATTGTAAATTAGTATGCTTAACAAAAAATACTGGTTTGAACCTTTAATATTATTAGTTAAAAGTATTATAAATATAGTTAAATAGTTATAAATATATATATATATATATAAATTTGATTTACGACTACATGTCCCTTTCGATAGATAAGTGTCCATCTGTGTCCATATATCAAAATATTTAATAAAAAATGAACAGGGATTTTTATTCTCATAAATCTATTGAGAAACATGCTGACAGACAATTTATTTACATAAGTTTGACAAAAATGTAAATTTATTATTTTCATGTTGGTATGAGTAACAATAATTATTGTCAGTGTTTAAGCTGTTCTAATTTTCTTTGAAAAGTAATATTCACGCCCCTGTCAATTTGACATTTAATGTCAGTTATTAAAAATAATTAGTCATCCTTAAATAAACTTTACAAATGGGTACGATATAACTTTTATTTATTAGCTTTGATGGTCTAATTTACAAATGAGCATGAATGTTTAAAATGTAAATGCTTGAGGAACTTTATTTTTGGGTATACTTTTACCATTAATAACTATTAATTTCATTCACTTCATGGAAACATTACTCATATTAACATATGAACTTAAGAAACTTTACATGCATGTTTTCAGATGAAAGTCTTGATACTTTGGATTTATCAGGCCATAAACTCAAAAAGCTTAACAAAGCACAGCCAAATGAAACTGAAATCACTACATTAATTCTTGATGAAAATGAATTACAAAAATTAGACAATATTGATTCATACTCAAAACTTCAAAAGGTACATAAGTAATATATGAAAAAGTTATCTTTTATTAAGATTACAAACATTTCAGCTTTCATTAGTTCGAAATCAGTTAATTCGAATGTACGGTATATGCCGCTTACACAATTTGACAACATTAAATTTAGCCAATAATGCTATAGTGACGATTGAAGGTTTAAAAGATTTAGTATCATTAAAATATCTTTGCTTAGCAGGGAACAGTATAAAGGTATAACATATTTATTCATAATTGTATGACTGGAAACTTATAAATAATGTATGTGTATTATAGGTTATTGAACACTTGAATAGTAATGTAAATTTAGAGCATCTTGATTTATCTGAAAATAACATCACTCATATATCAGATATTTCACATTTAAGAAATGTAAAGGTATGTAAATACTATAAAATTGATTTGTGGTAATTGTTTCATGCTTTGGTTTTGTATTCAAGGAATTGCTTTTACATGGAAATAGAATTGGTCATTTACGAAATTGTGATCGTTATTTACCATCCAGTTTAGTTACATTAACACTCGCTTCTAATAGTATTAATGATCTTAATGAAATATCACAGCTTGTGCATTTAATTAATTTAAATAATTTTTCTATAACTAACAATCCATGTGTACTAATGAGTGGAAACAAAGTGTATCCTTTATAATATGTTATTTTAATGTGCTATATATATATATACACACACATATATATGTACATATATGTACATATATATATATATATATATATGTATGTATGTAAATAAGTAATTTTAAATGAAATTGTTTTTTACATTTAATATATCATAAAATATTTATATTCATATATTCTTAATAATATCAGTGGTTTTGATTACCGTCCATTTATCATCAATTGGTGTATGAGTTTGAAAATCATAGATGGTTATGTGGTAGATGCTATTGAAAGGTAATTGTCATATATATTAGACATATTTTACTGTATTATTAATATTTGTTTCTTATATTAATTTCATTCATAGCCTTCGAGCTGAATGGTTGTATTCTCAAGGAAGGGGCAGACATTTTCGAGTAGGTGATCATCAAGAATTAATTCAGTATCTTGCAAGTGTCTGCCCATTATCTGGTGAAACATTGCAAACAGAAGAAGATCGAAAATTGCGTTTAATTTTAAGTAAAGCACAACATCATCAACAACAACTCAGAGAGCAACTTACTGCAAATGGTAAGAATTTAGTGTGATCTTTACATGGAAGTTTCAAATTAAAATATGATTGCAGGTAGTCTTCAATGTTCTCCCACTCCCTCGCCTAGTTTAAAACGAAGAATGAATCCTAGGAATTCCCCACGTCAGATTAGTAATTATTATTTTTCATTTAGTAATGGTTACTTAAGAAGTATTTTGTATTGTTTACATTTATAAGTTTGTTTTCTTTGTTGTACTTTTATAAATGATTATTAAATTAAATGAAGCATTTCAAGCAATAAAAAATATTTGTGTCAATAAAAAAATATAGCATTAAGACTTAAACATATTTGTAAATATTAATATTTTTCTCATTTTTGTTTAAGAGTTTAATATTAATATAATTAATTTAGATTCAACACGTATAAGTAGATTAAAATCACCAGACCGCATGACAAGTAGCTGTATTATGCCTGAAAATATGTCTCAAAGTATATGTGAAAACATTTCTTCACCATTAATGACTCAAAGTTTAGATCCAAATATGTTAAATGATACAATAACTAATAAAACATCAGGATATAATACTGTTGGTGAATTAAATAACATATTTGGTGAAGGTATATGTTAAACTTCTATAAAAAATTTGAAAAAATGTTCATTACAAAAATCCTTTCATATTTTTAGGGCAAGTGTTAAATAGTCCATTGCAAGCTGCAACAAAACTTGTTCCTGTACCAGAGTCACTGATGAGTCCAGATTATCGGCCTTCCAATACAATTACTAATCGTCCTGTAGCTACTCGTACTGTTATACCAACTTCAACAAGTAACCGCAGTACAAATGTCACAAAAAAAGAACCATTAAAAGGCTCACCTAAGCTTAATAGAACTCCTCATTCAAGTCCAAGGCAACAGAGATCAGTGATTGCTAAAGGAATCACATCATCCCCACTACGTCAACAGAAACATAATATTGATTATCAAAACTCTAATAAAACTTCAAGTGTTTCAAATGGTACTGATTTAGCTTTAGGTACTAACACTTCTACACCACAAACAAATAATTCAGCAAGTACGAATTCAATGGTTCATAGTAGTGATGAAGACAGCGAAATGTGCGACTCGAAATTACAAACTATAAGAAATTTAGCTTTGGTAAGATGTAAAAGAGAACCTGAGCAATCTGTTAACTCAGTAGAAAATAAAAATGTCAAGAATGCTGCAGCTACATTTATACAGAAAATGTGGAGAGGATATTATACAAGAAATTTAGATAAAGTAACTATCGAAAAACTAAAGACAATTAAGGACAAGAGAACAAGAGAATATATTGAGTATAATATTACTATATTTTTATCAAACTTCTGTTTGAGATATATTTATATTTTCAGAAAATTAACAAATGACATGGAAACAACAAAAGCAGCATTGGAAAGTGAAAGAAAGATTCAAATGTTACAAATGCAGGCAATAAATGCTTTATGGAAAAAAGTGTCTACAATGCAACCTGGTGAAAAAGGAGATAGTAGATCTAATACAGATACTGCAAATGTCAATATTACATTAAGTAGTAATGAAATAATGACTTTAACACAAACGTGCACAGTTTTAAGTTCCCAGGTAATAAAAATACAAAAAGATTGTATAAAAGTAGATGCTTTTATAGTAATTAGTATTAATTTGTATTAATTTTTTTACTGTATTTTATTTTTATATGTAATAGGTTCAAGAACTTCAAGGTTCAGTACAAGAAATGAGGGAATTGATGAAAAATTTGTCATTGTTCTATAATGCATCAAGTGATAGTCAAACACAAGATAGTGGAATTGCAACTCAGACAGAAATAAGTGCTGTGCACACACCACAGGTAAACATATATGTTCATAATATTCAATTATTATAAAACTGTTTTAATTTAGATCAGTGTCACTAATCTTATTTCAAGGGTGAAGCTGGAAAACAATTTCCCTTCCAAAGAACTCAACAGAGACCATCTTCTTTAGCATTAACAATAGTGCAACGCCGTCGATTAAGTGATCCACAGCACATGCAGTTGGATCAATCTACATCTGATGCACCTGAAGAGGTGCAACAATTTGTTGGAAGTCTTGTTAATGATGCAATTAAAATTGTTGCAGAAAATAATGCTGATACAGATTCTACAGAAACAGTTACAATTTTAAATGATGAAATTAATGATGGCAAAAATCCAAAACTCTGTACAAATTCTGAAACTACTGAATAGTAAATAGCATCAAAAAAAATTGTGTGCATGCTAACACATTTTATTAATTTTTCTAATGTTGCAGCTTTTTTTTAAAGTGTTCTATTTTGCAGTTAATTAATTTACTCATGCACAAATATAACAAAATGTAGAAAAGCTAGTCATTATTAATGTACTTTTGATTAAATTTTTATATTTGTATTTTCACATATAGAACTAAGATTGGAGTATTTGAATCTAATGTTATTGATTTTTATTTTATATTAAGGAAGATATTGGAGACAGTTAATTTTTTATTATATTTATTGTTAGTTTGTTTTTCTTAAACTCTTTTTATTTTAATAATGAATTTAAACAAGTTTTTAATGAAAAATTAGTGGTTTATTACAATAATAGATATATTTTAAGATTCAGTTCGATTTTAATCTATTTTTATACATGAAAATCATAATATTTTTTTCTCCAAATATCTTGTTTTCCATTAATTTTGTTACTATTTGTTAATAAGTATATTAAACACTTAATTAATTTATGCATTCAGAGCTTCATGGTTGTGAAAAAACTAATCTATAAAGTTAACAACTGCACCTACAGTATGTGTAAAAATTGAACCATACTATGCTGCCGATTTTTCTAGTCAGGAAACAAAATATTTTGTAAAAAAACAAAGTATATTTACTCACATAATATTTCTACAATTAAATTTATAAATGTAAAAAAATATGTATGAACTGCCTGTTGAAAATAAACATGTCATTAAAAATTATACATGAAATGTTTTAATCTCAATAGTGCCTTAAAATACACATATCATCGTATATTTCACTGTTAGCACATGTGATGAAGTTTTTCACTATTTATTTGATCCATTTTTTGCTTATGACAATAATGGACGAATTCACTTTATATTATAATAAAATATTAAATCCATATTTTTCTGTACACTACTCACGTTTTTAAACAAAAACTGTGTAACTATTTGAACATCTTTTCAAAAACTTTCTTTTCGTGAACCAAGTAACTTTTCATTATCATTTTCACTGATTTCAGTTCATTTAAAATGGTTTTATCATTAGGAACTAAATACAGGGCAGTTTTGAGATCATCTATAGCCATCTGATGATCATTTAGTCCCAAATAGGCTTGTGCTCGCCGATAATATGCCTTTCCATTTTGAGGATTAATCGTTAGCACCTAAATTACAGAAAAATGAACACGTGAAATTATTTTTAGTAGTTTGAACTTCAAACAAATACTCTTTAGAGAATTTTCATTGCTAATTGTTTCAAATACAATGCTTTTTTCATTTGAAATTTCCATGCTTTCTAATAATTACCATCTAAATTTTTAGAATTTCAAACTAATATACCAATATATTACAGAAATTCACTTGATTATTAACATAATTTTTTTAGATACAATGAAAATATTTTTTATTTATAAGTAAGATTTAGGATCTTGAGAAACACTAACAATTCAAACTATATACTTCTGTTTAAATCAACAGAATATACAAAACTAAACATAACATTACCAAAAAACAGTTTACCTCATTACAGTACTTTAATGCTTCGCGGTAACTTCTTTTTTTTAATTTAACAGCTGCCAAATTAAGTAATGAGATCATTTTAACATCATTAAGTTTACTGTTGTTTAAATTTAATTCAATCTTATCATTTTTCATAAACCATGCAATGTAACGTAATGTTTTTCGGTACTTTCGATCTGATTCAATATAATCTTTTCTTGAATAAAAATAGTTTCCAGAATCTTTTATTTTTATAATAACATCTTCAATAAAATTTATGTTACTATTTTCACAATTATTCCAGTCTTCTGGCCAAGGTGGGTATATATCTTCTGTAGCATCTTTGTCTTCTACACCCCAATCATCATTTCGTTTTAATTCCCCACAATTATATATTTGGCATTTCTGAAAAACATTTATTGTTTATATATATATATATATATATATATATATATATATATATATATTTATTACTTACTATGACAGGTTTGTCATTTTCAGTCTTAACTTCACTAACTTCACGAACAACTCCCATACCTTTCCGAACCTTACCGAATACAACATTAATTTCATCTAAATGTGAACATGGAACTGTTGTAATAAAAAATTGTGAACTGTTTGTATTTGGTCCAGCATTTGCCATACTTACAGTCCCTTCTTCATTGTGCTTTAATGTTAACATTATTAGATTAATTCAAAGAATTAAAATGAAATAAATATATCACATACTAATAATGTTGATTTTTCATCTTCAAACTGGAGACCATATATACTCTCTCCCCCTGTTCCATCATTGTTTATAATATCTCCACCTTGAATCATAAACTGTGGCACCGCTACAAAAGTAATTTCAGAATTATTTATACTTATCATTATTTAAAACAAATTCACACCTTTATGAAAAATTGAGCTTTTAAAATGTAAGGGCTTTGACTGTTTTCCAATTCCTTTTTCTCCCGTACAAAGAGCTCGAAAATTTTCAACTGTTTTTGGAGCATAATTTTTAAATAATTCAATCACTACTCTACCAACTGAAATAATATACAAAACACAAATGAATTATTTCATTGGCAATACACCACAATAATTTTGTAGAAGAAAATAATAACCGTGTTCTTCAGCAATGCTTATATCCAAAAATACAAAAGGATTATTATCTACACTTTCGTCTTCTACCATATTCTTTTCATGGAAAAATATATAATTATAAAAGTAAAATGAAAATTACATAAACTTATTCAAGTTGACATTTCAAATGTCTTGTTTTTATACACACTTAATCACAGAATTAACCAAAATAGAAAATGCATTGAATACTTTGCATCACATAGAAAACGTTATTGTTATATTGGTTTATTATATTTTACCCGACACCTATATTATGCAACGTTGTTGATCTGATAATGTCAAGGTTGAGATAAACAATGAGTAAATAGGTTTGTAGTTATATTTACATGAATATTGCACATGCCTACATTTGCTTATGAATACTTTTTTTACCTTGTATGTATGCATGTGTATATATATATATATATATATATATATATATATATATATATATATATATATATATATATATATATATATATACATGTATTACAATGTTTTAATATATTTCATTTACATTCGCCTTGAACGTATTGTATTAATGTAATTATGAAAATTTTTTTAAAAAAAACGAAAAATGAATTTCATTAATTATTAAACAAAAAGTAGATAATGAATTTCATTGAAATATTTAACTCAAAAAATTCTGTTCTTAATTTAAATACTTTCTTTGGATTTTCAATGGTAAATATTTCCTAAATTTAAATATTTTCCATTGAGAAAACTGAAATAATCATTACGAGAAAGTTGGTGATTTCATTGTATTCCATTATGAGTTTAATCAATAAAAGTTTTAATGAAAATATAACGATTATCATTTTTCATCAGACAATACTTTGTTATCGAATTAAAGTTTATAACAAATTTGAAATTATAATTAGCTAGTTGTAAATAATCAACGTTTATATATTTCAGAACGCAAACTTTTTAGCTTTGCCATCCAGGACAAAAATATACAAATTTAATGCCACTACTTTGGAGCAAACAACATATAGCTGTTCAGGTAAATGGTATATTTTTCTAGGTTAATGTCTAGGATTTTATACTAAAGAATATCAAAAAATAGGTGTTTGCAGAAAAATTGCCCTAATTTAAAATGAAGTTGTCAATGGCGCTCCTGCAAATTCTTTTTTTATTACCTGCAAGATCATAGGGAATAAGTTTGCTATCGATAGATCGAACGGCGTAAAATGTATAGGAAAAAACAAATAGTCAGTTTGAACAAGTTATAAATGACACGGAACCTGTTAAATAAATTATTCAAATCATTACTTTAATTTTATTTTTTTAATATATAAAGTCAAAATTATTTTAAATCTTAATTTTGAGTAAAAATGTAGTCGATCGATTTATATGAAAATAATATTATTAGATTTACAATAATTAAAAACCATAATTCATTTAATTATAAAATTGTTTGAAAATTATCCATAAAAATATGTTTTATGATCATAACTGTAAATTAAAAAAAAAAAAAAAAAAAAAAAAAAACAGAAAAACTATTTAAAGTTGATACTCAGTATTAATGTAACTATTCAAAATTCTTTTTAATTAGTATTCCAGGAATTTTAATCTAAAAACATAATCCTCGTAGCAATCATAGAGACAATTAAAATATCTATAATTTTCACATGGAAGAAAATAGTTTATTGACTTTAAAAGTACTGATTAATATGTTCTAGGTTTGAATTTGGGGACAAAGAAAATTGTTCAGTATACAAATTCGATGTTAATAACTTTCTAACATTTTTTATAATGATGAAAATAAAATGTATTTATTATTGACTGCTCTTTATTTGAGATATTTTTGTATAATTAAATACATAATCTTACTACAAATATTAGCATATTTTGTAATATAGATATAATTAACAATAAAAACAACAACGTCCAGCGTTAAATACATAATTCAGCTATGTCATTCAAGATGTCGATATAAAAAATTAAGAGTAATGGTAACAATATTTTACATGAACAATTATATCTTGAAATCACATGCAACTATATACATACATATATATATATATATATATATATATATATATATATATATATATATATATCCAATGTATGTGCACATGTTTATAATAGAAATGGTATATTACCACTTTATCAAATATAATTTTCAGTTCTGTTTTTTATTGTTCCAAATTACCAGCAGCTCCTCGACTTAAAATTACATATCTATATATTAGATAAATAATTATAAATGTTGACATTTAAATTACTGGCTCTCAAAATAAAGATGAAGCACTAAATTTGAGCTTTCAAAGTCTTTTATTATTACAATATATACGTACATAATCTATGTACGTACACAATATACTTTATATACATACATAATTTGGAGCCCTGCTATACCGATTAAAGATGTTACTTATTTTCATTTGAAATAGAAGTAGTATTGAAATACAAAATATTTAATGGCAGCCTTTGCTCGTAATATATTTTATAGACATATTTTTATTTAAACGCAATATTGACAAAAAGCTTCTAAAATCATAATGAGTTGTTTCTGGTTTATTTTCATTAAGAAATAGTACAATTATTTTCATTTAACTTTTTTTTTAAATATATCAGTCATATATTTTATTTTCTCATTTCATTTATTAATACAAATTATGCCCCTATGAAAGTTTATAAATTCATTAGGAACATTATATTTCAAATGTACAAATATTTTTATTCTTGTTTGATATAAATATCATCAATGCCATCTTCAATTACTCGCTAAATGTGTAATTTATTTATTTAATTTTATTTTTTAACCGCAATCTCTTACAATCCATTTTACTGGCCAATCATCTTTAATTTTTTTTCAAATCAGTACTAAATTCTTAAGTTTGTTTTTAGACAGCCTGTGTTTATATATATATATATATATATATATATATATATATATATATATAAATATATATGTATATATATTGTAGTACAATAGATATCTAAGTATATTTATATGTAGTACATATGGATACTTTTCTAAAGACCTAGTATTAATATAATGTTATGAAATGATTGTTAACACAAGTTCCTTTTGTGTACATATTATTATTATCACATTAAAATGACGAATACTGACAATGCTTAAATAACCATAAAGTGAACTCATTCATCACCAATAAGAAATTCCTACTTTATTGTAGGGAAATTTGGCCATCAGTAATTGATATATACCAATCTTGCAAGTTTGTTATTTCGCTGTCCTGTAGAAATTAGCACAGCAATAAATTTGATCTCAAGTCGGGCAGTATTATAGATTTTCACCTAAAATCGAATAAAATATTGTATTATTATATAATTGTATGCATTTTGATAATTTGTATAATATTTTAATATTTTTTATAAAATAGTTGCTTTTTTATAATTAACGTATAAGAGAAATTATTCCAAAAAAATATTAAGTGATACATTCACTTTCTTAGTTTTTGCTAATATAAATTAATAAGTTTCCAGACAAGATATATTTTTAAAAAAAATGTATGAAATATTTACGATAATAGCAAATGATTACAATTTTTAACATTTGAAATTTGTATCATTGATAGGTAAGTCGTATCTATCTTATTCTTGTTTGAATTTTGTGTAAAATTAAAATACCAGTTCTTTATAAATTGTTAGTTGTATTCAAACAAAATTGATGCGATAAAAATTTATTTTTTTAAAATTAGTTTTGTTGCCGAATTAAAATAAATATACCCAATAATTGAATAATATAATAAAACGCATTCGTAATTAATATTACGTTAAGATATTATACAATTATATTTTACCTGCTATTTAAACAACTCAGACTGAGTGGAAGGGGTTCGGCTGATGTCGACGGTATATGTCCAGGTATTGTTTCCAATAATGGATACCACTGGGCAACAGGTTTTCTAGGATTGTCAAGCATTTCTAACCAATGATCTCTACCAATTCCTATAAAGCTTGATCCAATTGCTGTACATCCCATTAGTTCGTTTGATCCAATCCTTAAAGAAACAGTTTGTTTCATTTGTTATTTAAAAGAAAGCTCTTTTATATAAAATTAAATAAATAAGGAGCCTACCTATCATAATCAATAACCTTCACAATTAAGCTTACATCTTCAACATTATCCGCAGGTACATCAAATACAAGTGCTTCGTTATAAATGGGGCTTAATGTAGATTTCTTTACGGATGTTTTCTTCTTTTTAATTCGTTTGCCTTGACATAAAAGATATACTTTGACATATGGATCTAAAAAAGAATAAGATAAAATACAATTGTATGGTTATATATTGAATTAACATCTTATCATTGATTTATCTAATTACCAGATGAACCGCTAATGTCCATAGCTTTAAAATTTCTTCCTTTGATGATAGTGAGTGTAAGTCTTCCAGCAGTTGGTAAATAGCAAAGTGACATCATCAGTTCTCCCAAATCAATTTTTTCCTAAATAAAGTAATTACATTGTTTTAATTCACGCTTTTTTAAAGTATTTAACACATGCAAATAAATTCTGAATTATACATAAATATTGAGCGATTTTTCATCATAAATGACATTAGCAGATTATCCGTAATTTATTTTTGAAAACATATTTTTAATTTATTATTGTTTTAAATTTGTAATATATAAA
Organism: Acanthacorydalis orientalis; assembly: GCA_034766995.1. Taxonomy (NCBI): domain Eukaryota; kingdom Metazoa; phylum Arthropoda; class Insecta; order Megaloptera; family Corydalidae; genus Acanthacorydalis; species Acanthacorydalis orientalis. The sequence continues at coordinate 20,350,258 of CM068313.1, read as the reverse complement.
TGATATTTTTCAAACTACTTTTAAAATATGTTTACTATATAATTGATCATAAAATAGCTTAATAAAAAAACATACACATATTGAGTATGTAACTATTTAATGAAAGTAATTCATTCATTTTCATCGTTGATTTTATTGGTCATTCATACTTTCCTTATTAAAGTATACGCAAAACGATATATAGGTCATTCTGTAATGACGTCATCAAATATATGTTGACGACGAGTGACCCACTTGTTGCAACTGTTTCCAAATATAGGTCAAGGTAGATACCAAGGGGAAATAATACGGTAACGTTTTAGAGGGGTTGTTTTCAAGGTAAAGAAGTTAAGGTTATCATGAATGTATTTGATATCAAGGTCTGATATAAATTCCCCATCACAAGAATGATGTACTCCAACAATATTACACATTTATTTTTGATGTGTAACATCAATGGCTGTGTACATATATATTATATAAAGTATTTTTAGATCGACTTCATCTTTTTTATATTTATATCTATTTTACTTTATTTCGGTTTTACTGTTTTGATATTTAAAACATTATTTTACTTGCCTGTGGCGGAGACAAAATATTCATAGTGTACTCAATTTCTTGATGCAAATCTGTTGTCTCTAGTAATCCTTTAAGTACAACGTGTCCAATAAGGTCATGCCGAGAGAATCGATCAAAATCATATACAGAAAATTGTAGATATCGTTGGCGTAAATCTTCGTATGTGACACTATTAAATAATTTATGTATAAATTAATATTGTAATAAAGTATTACAAACATAATAAACAAAAACATTCATAAATATTGAAAAAGGTGTTTTTTTTTAAAAAAAAAATCGATTTGATTCAATGACGTTGTACAAATAATAAAAAAATACATATTACTAATAAGGTTAGACAAAAAAATACGAAAGAACAAAAATGTTATTTTTTTATATTAAAATCCATTTTGATAAAAGAATTGATTAATAGTTGTTTAAATACATTTATTTCGTAATCAATACGTGTAAAAATATAAATACTTTGTATTCAAAATAATAATTTTTAACTGATATTGAGTGATATGGCACTAGAAAATGAAAAGTTGGAAAGATATATTGAAATTTCTTATTTTCAGGCAGAACTTTTATTAAAAATGTTTTTCTATTGTCGGAAAATATGCATTTTATTAAAAATAGTAATAAACTATTTCTTTGAAAAATTAAGACTTGATTTGTACAGGTGTTAAAATACAGAAAAATAATTAAGAATGCATCAAAAAGAATTAATAAAGTACGTAAATTTTTCAAAAGAAAACATATATTTACTTCAAATTAGTGTTTAGAAGTAAAACATTTTCTACAACCCTAAATAAATTAAAATGGACTTCATGGATATTTAATCAAGTTCAAAATCATTAAAAAGTATATTAAAATATCCAAAACCCAAAATCTTATTTACAAAATTTAAATTATTAAAAAAAAACTTTGGAATTAAAGATACTATTAAAAGGTATTATCGATTTACTTTCTTATTAACGTAAAATGATTCAAAAGTAGATAAAACATTATTACATTTATGGTATACAAGGTACTGAAACTATTCGTAAGTTGATGTTATAAAAGTGAAGAAGTTAATCAAAAAGATGTGGTAAAACGTTATTTGTAGCACGTAGATAGCACAAATTGGATTTCAAAGTTTGTAAAGACGATATGTCCAATCATAAATTGTTTTAAGAACTTTTATCACATTTCCTTTATTACAACTTTCGCAATAATTTCTTTATTTCTTTATAAAATGTCAATAAATTTTGATAAAACATTTGTACATTTGTAAGTTATTTTTTTATTACATATATATATATATACAGAGAAAGAAAGGGTACGATTTTGTTTCTTGCCATTAACAGAAGGCAAGCTATATAGTTATGACTGAAAAAAAATCGGTTACTGAATATCTGAATTTAAAATAAATTAACGAGTTACAGTTGAGAATAAAGAGTTTATTTCTATTTGTTTAACTCGAAATTAACATGTTTCTATTGAAATTTTAACAAATATAAATTCCTTTTCGCAAAAATTAAAAAAATATTCAATTTAACTCAATTTTTCAGAAATATTAAAGTCAGTTATAAATATTGTCTAATAGATATATCAATAAAATAATATATATATATATATATATGAATTAACTATATATGTAAAAAAAGCTTAAAATTATTGAAAAAGCTTTAAATTTGTATGTACATTTTTTTAAAAAAGGCAAATATTTTAACTGTTTCTTAACAAAAAATAATGAGATTCAAACGTTATGTACCACAGATATATTGATTTTTATTGACGTGACTAATAAATGATTCATATGTAGAAAACTCAAATTTAGTTATTTTTTTTCCTTTTTTGATAACTATTAGAGTTGATATTTTTTAATTAAATTAATATTAATAAAAACACGCTTAATATTAAATAGTTAGATTTAAATTGATTAGAAATCGTACTTTGGGTCTAGAAATATTTCAAGTAGCAAGTAGGTTAATAATCTGTAACCGTCGGAACTTGAAATAAATATATCTCAGTAGGAAATAACACTGCCCCTTTGTATAATAAAAATGTATATAAATGACAAAATATAAAGTTGTTGCATTTACAAAATTATTTTATTAAATTGTTAGAAATACACAAAATAATTAAAATAATAATGAAAAAAATACTATTGTTAAAATTAAGGAATTGCAAGAATTGAGTATAGTGAGAACTGAAGTCACGCTATATATATATATATATATATATATATATATATATATATATATTTGTATCAGTTGAAAAAAGTATACAAACAATAACATAAATTGCATGAATCTAGTAAAATAAATATTAATATTTTCTAAACAATACAAAAATTCTACAAAAACTTCTGATAAAATAATAAAATTTTATTAAAGTGAAAAAATGATAATATTTTACCTGAATATAAATGTTTCGTTGAAAACAGGGTTTAAATTTTTTCGGTGTACTTTCGTCTGAAACTTTTTTTTACGATCAGGAAGAAGATATACTTTAATATAAGGATCGCTACTTCCGGATACATCTTTTATAGGTAAATCACGGCATTCTAAAACCTAAAGAAAATATGACATAAATTTAATAAAATCTAATATTCAAATGTGTACAAACATATTTTCAATATTAAATATATGACTATATGATGAAGCGAAAGTACATTTCTATTTTGTGCAATAAAATATTTACCTTTACGATAAGAGCCTCGATCTCGTTGTCGTAACGAAGAGCGAAATGAAGTTTTCCGCAGTATTCCATTTCTCCAGTACCGGAACTATCTGTTGAAGATTGTCGCACCAACTCTTTTTTATACAATTCCGGCTATTTCCGAGGATGCGACAAATGGAATAAAAAATGAAAAAATGAATTTGTTCATTGAACTTTGAAAATTTAAATTAAGTGCATTTTTACATATTTTTTTTATATACATACATACTTTTATTTTGAAAAAGACCCGACATTTATTTTCTAAACTAATTATATTTTTTAAAATGTATAATAAGGGTCACTTTTGCATATATATATATATATATATATATATATATATATATATATATATATATATATATATAATTATTTAACGTTTACATTACTTCAAATAAAGAATTCATAAAAACAGCATTAAATATTAAATAATTTCATAAACTTATACGTTTATATATAAAATTATATCCTCTGAAAGCTTCTTTGATGATTATATTATATAAGAAATATAAAAACTAATAAAAAAATAAATAAATATCAAACGTTTTAAAAATTAGATTTTGAAAGATGTTTAATACTTTAAAAGGGTAATGAGCACAGATTTGAATGCATAATTGTTGATTTTTTTATATGGAATTGATTATCTCATGTACTTAAAAATCATCTAGTCACGATTTAAAATAACCGAACAAAGAAAAGTCAAGAAAGTTCTGACGTCATTTGAAAAGACAAAATATTATATATAAATATATAAGAACATTGTATGTTATTTTAAGAATCTTGTTTCTGTATCTACGCATCAAAAGTTAAAGGTAAAGAGAAAATGTAATCTCGTGAAATATTTGTTCCTAAAAATAGACACAAAGTGTATATTCGTAGTATTTTGTTAAATCCATGCTTTCATACGTTATTTACAATAACAAATTTCAAAACAAATAATTATTTTTAAGCTAAAAATAATTGTAAGTATTTTTATTTCTGCTAGATTACTAATATATATATATAAATACATTTTTATGTACATATATATATATATATATAACTTCTCCATTATATAAATTTTATAATCATAATAAAAAATAATAATATCATTTAAAAGAAAATTAAAATAATTTTATTCAGAAAGGTTGAAATTAATGCAAGTATAACATCTAAAATTATTTCACTAATATCATAAAAATATTTTCATCCGTATAAAAACATTTCCTATTTATTACTTTATACTTTTGGAAATAAAAAAGAACAACGAATTAATGTAGATGTTATATTTAATTTTTATAATGTCTAGAGTCTTAACAATAATATATTTTTTTCCAAAAAACATTATAAAAATTATGTGGATAGATTGTAATGTACGTTCGATTTAATATTATATCTGTACGTTAAGGTTGTGTATGTTTTTCAGAAATGTAGATTATTTTATATGTAAAAAAATTATACAGAGGTTACCGTTAATTAATTATATAATAAAAATTAATAGCATGGACTTATTTTGTCAAGTATTCAGAATTTTTGATAAATTACAGACAAATCACGTTGATACTGGAAACAATCTTAAAACGGAAAATCAAAATTTAATCCAGATTCTAGTGTCTACTATAATCTTATTTATATTTTAGGAATATTTCTTAATCGAATACAGATTAGCTTTTCTAAAAGTTAAATAAAGGTAGATAAAATTATTATACATTTTTTTTATTCTTAAATTTCTTTAAAGAGATTATAATTTATTTAACTAGATAAAAATATCTTAAAAAAGTTTAAATAATGATTGTTATAGTAGGAATAACGGTGCTTTTTTTCAATTAAGATTTATTCATTGAAATTAAAACTAAATTTCTCATCTTTTAATATATTGTAAATATATTTTAGATTTAAAAATTTTTGTACTGAAAATATGTGTCTTTTGTATTGATATTTATTATTTGTTAATTAAAATTCTACTTATTTGAATTATAATTTTCATATTCAGAAATTTTTCATACTATAAAAAAAAATACATTTTCTGTTCAATTATTTATGCTCAAATATATTTATAAAGTGATTAAAAATAAGATTGAATATCGATAAGGAAATGTTTGTACATTGACATATTATCGATAAATTTACATCGATTTTAAAAATTGTGTTATGAAAAATCGATATCTTTTTTAAAAAACACCAACGTTTTCAAAATCGATAACTATGGGTGTAGATACTATACATTCGGGTTGGTTAGGATAAAGCAAATTTCTTATTTTTCTGATAGGAACAGGATTACGATATCATTTTTCAGTATCTTTCACTATTAAAATTATTTTTTTATATATAAAATAACCTGTTTGTGATTTCTAATAACCTGTGTTATTAGAAATCAGTAAATTTCGATGACGAAAAATAAAAACATCGTGATATTTCAAAAAATCTTAAATGATTAAAACTGTTTCATATAAATTACTGGTAAGTAAAAAATTAAAATTCTGTAATTCGATTTCTGTGAAAAGTAGTTAGTAAACGAAACTCTAGTATTTAATTTTGTAGTACATGACACCTGAAACTCTCTGTTATATAATACTTGTATACATACATAAACAGTATATGTTTACAGTTTTATGATAATACTCCAAGGCATTTATTTCCAGCAAATTGTTTGCTGTGAAATTGGTAATTGGTAGAAAAAAGTTTATATACATAGTTAGGTTTCCAATGATTTTGATTATTAAATATAAATCGATGAATGTAGCATTTTTATTTAATTTATTAAAAAATTAAACTTAATATATATTTATATATATATATATATATATATATATATATAGTATACAAAGAATTTACTTATTTCAATGGAAAAGAGCCGATGTATACAATAGTATTTAAAAGCTGATTTACTTTTGTTTTTTGAATTTTTATTGTATGAATATGCGATTTGAAAACGTTTTAATTAATACCTCAAACAAGTTTTTATAAAAATGTTCAATTATAATGAAACATGCTTAATTAGTGTAATTTCCAATTAGAAATATATATAAACAATACCGATAATAACAATGATCTTTTCTTACAATTCGTTTTCGATAAAGAAAAAAACAATTAAATTAGCGTACGAAATGAAATAATGATACGGTAAATATTTTCTTTTTAATATAAAATGTTGTTTTATTTTCCTTAGTACAATATAATTATATTTGTGTCTTTTTTATGTTAAGTATCATTATTAAAATTAAATTACTTTAATTATATATATATATATATATATATATATATATATATACATATAAACATTTTAAAAACAAATTAGTTCATATTTTATAAATGCAAAAATAAATTCCTAGTTACAGAATTAATTTTAGCGATCTCAAATGAGCGCTAATGACCTTCGCTGTCGAAGTGCCCCAAAACCCCAATAACCAACCTTCAGCGATCACTATACTCGATGGTTATTTAACAGTCGAGACACTATTTAAATTATATTAATTTCAATATTTAATTTGTAGTAATCGAATTCTAACCTTAATTAATCCAATATTAGAATCACTTCGATGTTCCAGACTACATATGCTGAACTGAATGCTTGGTAAATCTAGACGGTGTGAAAGTTGTCTTTGGAATGTCTGATGGCGTGTGGGTACAATTGGCAAAGTTGTTTGTCGCAAAACCTAAAATTAAAAAAAAATATATATTAAAAAATGGAAATAAAATCTACTTCTTTTATATATGAGATCTTTTTTCTTAAATAACAGTTACGTTAAAATAATTTTCTGTTAAATTGAAACTAAGAAAATATTAAATTATACCTTCTTAGACAACTTGTAATTTATAATTAAATAAAATTAATTATGAATGTTAACTCGTTAATTATTAAAATAAAATAATTTTAACAGTAAATTTATTTTTGAGAGTAAGATAAAAATTAAAAGCTATTAAAATTTTAAATAGCAATTAGATGTAATTCAATATTTGATATAAAATATCAATAAAAATTCAATAAAAACATTAATAAAAAGCATCAATAATAACTAAAGAAAATTAGTATATTCGTAATTTTATATTATAAATGTGTGAAGTTGTGTATTAAATATTAAATAAAATACAATTTACTTTCATTAACAGAGTAATTATTTTTTTATTAACTAATATATTTTTAATTAAAGCATTGTTATATTTGAAAAATGATATACATATATGATTATATAATTGTAGAAATTATGAAAACGTACGAAAACAATTAAAAAGCCAAAAAAATAAATATTGATACAATTAATTTATTATATGATTTATCAAACAGAAACGTTCAAATATAATTGAAGTTATCAATAGCTTTATTAACTTTTATATCGAATTATTTATAATTGTTTTCGTTGAGTACATTTTATAAGTGTATTCGGAAATTTCATTTTATGTACAAATAAAATATTATAACATTATTGGCTAAAGAGACATTAATTTTAAACATAAATTATTTTTCGCTGTATGAAAATAAATTTATAAATGAAGATTGTTAATTTTTCACTGGAATATTGAATTGCGCATTAAACGTTTTTTCCTTTGAATGAAATCTGATGAAATTTATTTATTAAAACTTATAATTCAGTTAAAATACATATTATATGAGGTACATAAATAAGAAATTAAAATAGGATTAGCTAAATTATGGAAATTTCTATGAGCGGATATAAATTATTACACCTACAAATGATCGAAAAAATGAGATATTATTAATTATTTGAAATAAATTAGGAGCTAAATATATTATAAATATTAAAAATCCCTTAAAAAATAAAATATTTAACTATCTGTAATTTTCAGGGATGACATATATGAACATAAGTAAAATTTCATATTCTTACCTTCTTGGTATCTTTATGTTCTTGAATATATTCTTGTTTGAGTGGTTCTGTTTGTAAATCTGGTAATGAATGACTGATTCGTATAGCTGCCTGCTTGGCGAGCCCATCTTCAGTAGAATCATCTGATCCACCACCTAGGCGTGTTCGGCCCATTAACCACCGCCAAGTTGCGGTGAATTGATAACTAACAGCCGCAAATACCACAAGAGCCATAGCAGCAAGGGCCACGAAACCCAGAAATTGGTATGATATGCCTGTCCACTCTTCTAGAACAAATGTAATCATTAAATAGGCACGGTGGTGTCTAATAAATTATTAATTTTGAAATATAATATTTTGCGAACAAAAAATCCTTTTATCCGTTGATTAAAATATGTTTAATGAAATAACTTTGTTATTTGACGATATTACAAAATTTAAACTTTTATTCAAAGCTAACCTTCCAATAAAAAATGATAATATAAATTGATAGTTTTATGTTTTATATTATATTTATTAATAATTAAAATTTATATTTTATAAAAACAATATATGAATTTTATATATAACTTTCTCATATATACTATTTTTCTTTAATGAAATTATTGATTTATATTAAATTAACGTAATTAAGTAGTATAATATAAACTTGAGAACAATAATGTACACTTAATACAGATGTATTTATTAATTAGATTATATATATATATATATATATATATATATATATATATATGATAGAATTTCTTATTTTTTTATATTTATATTACCATATAAAAGCTTAAAATATTTTCAGAAAAAATATTTAACTTTTAATAAATTTTCACTAAAATTAAGAACGTAAAAAAATTAAAATTTATTTTAAATATTAATTTTGATATTTGCGTGTTCGTTTTAAAAGCATATATATTAAATTGTAAATTATATTTTAAAATCAATTTACTTTTATAAAATTTGCTTTTTGAAAATTAGCACGAATGATAAATAACTAATTATTTCTAAACGAAAGGAATTTATAAACCGAAATATAAAAGGGATACTGAGAAAATACGAAAATAATTATAGGATACAAGCAATATAAGGTGACAGAATAAATATCAATTTCAAAGGAAGTTAAGAGACAAAGATGGAAGTGAATCTACTACACATAGAGTAAAAAGTTGTTTTTTGTTCGAATATATGTAGCTATCCGTAAATTTTTGTAATACAAACTTACTGATAATTATTATATATATATATATATATATATATATATGTATATGATATGTAAAAGATATTTATATTGTATGAAATTAAATCGCAAATAATATTACAAAATTTTAATATAAAAAAGATTTATTTTAATTGGAAATATCATTTGTGTTCAATGTTGTTAAAAATACAGATTTTTGTCCGTACTATTTATAAATATGTTTTTATGGTTCAAATTATGATATTTTTTATCTGAGAACATTGCAAGAATAAAATTTATAAACACAAAGTGAACAAAAAATAACATATATATATATAAATATATATTATATACATAAGTATATACATATGAGAATTTATGTTTTTAAATTCATGATACAATCAATTTTATACATCTTTTATCGCGATTCGAATGTAGCTTTTTAATGTAAACGCCACGTGCCGATATTTTTCTAAGAAAAATAATAAAGCTCCATTCGGACTGCTTTACAAATATTTGTAAATAAATAAAAAGAGTTTCCTTTTTAAATAAGAGACATCGAAATATCGTATAAAACACATCGATAAATACATGTGTCTATTTATAAATATATGGAATAAAAAAATAAGAAATATGTTGTCCATAATATTCATTATTTTTGAAATATTTTCAATGAAGTGTGTCTTTTAATATAAATAATTATATAAGTGTATATGTTTTTGCTAAATTTTAAAATCATAATGAATATTTATAATCATATAATAATATTTATCATGGAAGTTAGAATTAACTAGTAGCCTATTCTATAGAAGAGTAATAGAGGTTATACTCTTGTTCACAATTTATTGTCATTAGAAATATAAAATAATATATATTTAAAAAATTTAAATGAACACAATATTTAAATTTTAAATACCTATTTTAACATTTGAACTGCTATTGTGTGGCCAACAAGACTAGATAGCGAACAAAATACATATGTATTTTTTAAATGCTACCTTATATTAATCTAAGCTCGTAGACCGGATTCTTCTTTGAAATTTATAGTATTTTTTTAATATTGTTTACGTTTCTATTAAATTATATTTATGTTTATAATGAATATTAAACAGAATATGGTGAAAACACTTTTAAGATAAAAGTTAAAATGCGAATAAAGATTTTATTACAGATTAAAATTCGTTTTGATAAGAATTTAATAAATTAAGGTAAAAATTGGAATAGAAATTTTTTTAGTTAAATAAAAAAATACACATATTAAAAAAGCGACAAGAAAAGAATATTTAAATAAATACTTTTTATATATTGGACAATTGCAAAATATAATATTTAATGATATAATCTTATGCGAAAATAAAGATTAACATATTTTTTAATAAATGATATTTAAAGTTATTTGAATATATTTTTTCTCTGTATCAATTACTAAACTTGACTCTATATATACAAGAAGATATAATAAAATTAATATTTCTCAGTGGAGTGGAAATTGTTCTCCAGAGTACGATTTAAACTCGTTGGAGGTATTTCATCTATTTGATTGTTTATGGATATCTACTACAATAAATTGAAAACTATTTCAATTTCGAACCACGAAAATTTAACTGATTTATATTTAAGTATAAGTAAATAATTATCTTATGAATTCTGTACGCCACGTGTGAGTTCATTTTTTCTATGATCGGTTTAGATTTTCGTCATCTCCTGGTATATTTTGATTTCTACCTGAAGTTGATGAAAATCTAATTTGGCCATAGAATTGTGTCCTACAAGATTCATTAAGAATAATGGACAAGTACACGAGAAAAAAAACAGAATCTCATGAAATTTATTTTTTAAAAAATAAATATTTATAAAAAACAATATTAAAATTATTTATACTCTCTTTGCAGTACCAATTATAAGAGTAGAAATTAGTAACATTCCAAGTTAAAATAATATTTATCAATTATTTGTATAAGTACATTTGCCGGTTTTGTTTTGACAAAAAGGGCATACAAATTTAAGTAAGATTTAAACGATACAATCATTTTCGTATATAAAGTTAATTTTAAGTAATGAGAGTGGTATAAATTATTGTATTTAAAAACATGAAGTTTATTTCGCTAGGATCGGAAAATATTGATTTAAAAGAAATAAACTACTTTTTAACTGATGATATTTCGGCATATATATACATATATATATATATATATATATATATATATATATATATATATATATATATATATATATATATATATATATTATCAACGTAGAAAACTATTAAAATTAAATTAAGTAGAGTGAAAAATATTTATAATTTAATTTTAACGGAAGGAAATATTTTTGTATATATAAATAGATGACTAATTTGAAATATTCAAAGAAGATGTAGTATTATACTTAATTATATGATTATACAAATATATATATATATATATATATAATAATAATAATAATAATAATTGTACTTACGTTTTTAATAATATTATAAAATTTATTACCCAACTATATTTTCAGCAGAAAGCATTATTTTAAATAAAAAAGAAAAGTATCTTATAGTACTTTATTTAATAGAAATTCTGCAAAACTACTTTAGTATATATTTCCTCGTTTTCCTCTCGTTCAAATTGTTTTCGTTTTTGTCGTATAAACAAATCAAGACAATAAAAACTTCTAATATAAAAACCTACTTCTACGTATTTCTGTAAATCAATTTATAAGAAAATGTCAACATTAATTTCAAGAAAATTTTATTAAAGTTCATGACTTTTTATTTACTTGTTCAAGGTATAACCTTAGGGGATTAGTTACAACGTCGCAACATTTGAAGTCATTTTCAAATAAGCATTAAATACTTGCTTGTTGAGTTTAAATGTGCGTTGAAATAACTTTTTTTAATAGCCGTCAAGTTTGTAAGTGAAGAAAATTTTAATAACTCTATGTAAATCTGGCATCTGGAAATTAAACGGCTAACGAAAATGTGACGCAGTTTTTTCTGCTAAAAATTAATTAACAATTATAAATATACTTACAAGACGTATGATTAAATAATGAATTTTTCAATAAGAATTTCTTTTTATAAAGTGAAGCATAAAATTAATGTGTAATAGCAGTGATCTAGAACGAGTTAGAATGAGTTTTAATCGAAATTTTAAGAAAAAACCACTAATGAGATGAAGCTCAATAAGTTTTAGAAATATTTTATTGACCTTTAAATTATGATGTACTTTTGAATACAAATGTATTAAATATAAAAAGAACTCCATTTGTTTATTTATATGAAATGAATAGTCAAATAATATATTTAAACATTCGAAAGAATAATAAAAAAATGTATAACTAAAATTATCTGGTTATTTTAATTAATATAAACATCTGTGAATGGCAATAATGTTATTTTTTATAAAACGGCATATTTCATATAAGCTCGAAGAAAAAAATAATGAAAATAAATATATTACTTTTACAAAAATTATAGATTTTTATTAAATGTGGCGATGAATGTATTTTGAAAAATTAAATCAATTACCATTAGTGGACAATAAGTGACTCAATTGAAATTACTTTAATTAAATATGCTGTAAATGTTCAGGTTGTATCAATGATAAACAGTTCATAAAAAAAATCAATACACAATATATATGATTAAAACAATAAATTCTATGAGAACTGAAATGCTTCGGATGAGAAAATAAAAAAGCACTTCACAACTTCAATTTGTTTACATAAATACGAGCAAGCACTATTCCAAAGCAGAATGAGTTTTATGTACTTCAAAATTACTGTAACTGTTAGTGGAGAAAAAAACTGGTTGTAAATACTTGTAAATTTCATAGATGTCTATTTTATATTATTATTGATTTTAGTATTTTATTTCGGAAACTGATTAGTTTGTTATAAAACAATTATATTAATGTCAATTAAATATATTGAACTTGTATCGGAATATAAATATAGATATTAGTAATAAATGTTTACATGACAGTTTCAATTATTTTATTACTGTATAATTTATTATACAGTAATAAAATTATTTCATATTTATATATCTATATAAAAAAATATTCCATATAAAATATAAAAATTGATAAAGTCAATAAATGAAAGTAACAAAATGACTATAAAATATAAAAATAAATTGTATAAACACATTTATACAATTTCTCATAATATGAACATACGAGTATATGGAATGTCTCTTGCAGCATACATTGACAGTTAATATTTTATATCTATTTATCTACCGATAGTATATATATCGACAGATGTTATCTTTATAAAGGTCTAGAACATTTTTCAAAAAAGAGAAAAATAGATAAAAATGTGTGAAAACTTAAACAACAAAACCTGTTGCGTTGGGTATTTGAAGCTTCTCCCACATCATCAAATGTTTTGAATTAAATTGAGCAACAAGTTGGTTGGTAATGTTCTCGTTATATGATCCAGTGAATGTCTCATTTCTAATGTCTTTTATAGACTATTGTGACGTTGGGCGAATCGATGTTGGCTGAATTGAAGTTTACTTCAACATCTCATTGTAAATATTTTACTTCAGTACGAAATTGTTGAACAGATACTAGTTATTTTACACTTGTTTGTTTTATTGAAATACCTTATATATTAGTATATTATAATATGTAATTGAAATAAATTTTCATACACTTATTTTAAAATGAAACTCTAATTTACGATTCAAAATACCCTTACAATATTATAAAACTGATTTTGAAACATTATTCAAACAAGTTCCCATACAAACACAATATATATATATATATATATATATATATATATATATATATATATATGTATATATAAATGTTATGTTTATAATGATTTGTTTTCAATAATTTTATTCAATTGAAATTTATAAAATGTATACAAAGGCATATGCCTTGAGTCGCGTATTATTCCTTTTTGCTTTATTTTTTCATACATTGATATCTAATCTTATTAAATACCACTCTATATTATTTTTAAAATTAGTAACATGTTATGACAGTAACATATTACTAATAAATTTTCAAATTAACACTTTTCAGTATTATTCAAAAAAGTAATGAAATTATTAAATTAAAATGTAGTTATTTAATTATCAATTTTTCTAACCTCAGGTAGACGTTGAATGGCTTTCCAACATTTGTAGATTTATCTCAGGATGAAGAGAGTAGGAACTGATTGTCGAAGAAAAGAACTTGCACTTGATAGAAGATTCATATAAAATAATACTATTTTGTAATGAAAAACCAATTCAGAAAAATAAGATAGATATTTAAAGTTTAAGGACGCGTTCCAAACTGTAAAAATACATGGCCGAAATAGTATATATTGTTTAAAAAAATGGTTTTTCAAAGTCTATATATTAATATTCTATTTAGTATTACAAAAATACTTATTGCATTTAAATAACACTATCATTATGATATATATATATATATATATATATATATATATATATAAACGCACACACACATATACGTATAGGATATACTACGGAAATGTGCAAAATCACATGAGTATTCATCATTGATTTAAATGGGCAATGAAAAACAAACGACCATGCAATGTTAACATTGATTTTTCGTAACGGCAGACAGTCAACCAAAACCAAATAAGAGTATTATTTTTAATTTGTGAGACGTTTTCAAAAATGTTAATATTATAACCCTATATTTAACAGCAAATTATTAATTTGTATTACATTTATATATATATATATATATATATATAAATTTTAAAGTTAAATTTCTAAAAAAAATATATTTAAAGAAAAATAAAATATTTTGGAACTTAATCGATATGTGTCGAAATTCTTCGATTTAAAGTCCAATTTAATGTAAATTAATTAGAATTTATATTTATAGACCACTATATACATATTTGTAAATGTATTTTTCTTATAAAAATTGAAATAAAAAATAGTTTTTCAATTAGTATAACATAATATCGGAGAAAAAAATATATAAAAATAAAAAGTAAATATTTTAAGAGTGAAATGAGAAATATAGTTCAATTGAATTGTATTTTTATAAAAAAAAACTTTTTTTATGAAATAGTACAGTTTCAAAAATAATAAATGTAATATAAATATTATCGTGTAAATATACAGTATACAAATATAAGGATACAAATATATTATATTCTCTTGTAACATTTCTACATATATTGACAAAATTTTATGAGATATTACATATGTACAAGTTAACAATTTCATGTCTTAATATCATTTTCTTACCTTAATATAAAGCAAAGAACGAATCGAGGGTTTAATACAATTGGTTATTGACTAACGTGTCATTAGATTCATTCTGAGTTTCTGAAATGTGTTATTTTTCACAAAGAAAGTGTTTGTCACGTTTGGTTTGGCTAAGGGAGTAAATCTGACAGAAAGCCTTTGACTCTCCAAAGAAATGGAGTATACACACAGAGCTAACAATTCTGTCAGAAAAAATAATCGTTATTCTTGTCAAGTATCAAAGATTAAAAAGGTCAAGGTTTATCCAAGCTTATTGGATTTACAGAGGAGTTATGTGAAAATATTGTAAATTTTTATTTGAACATGAATATTCGAAAAGTTGTATTATTCGTGTTGAGATTTTAACAATATAATTTTGTTGCAAGTTAAATTTCAGCTTTTAATTATTATTATGAACTAAGATTTCCAATAGAATATTAAAATAACGGAATATATAATAGAGTTAAACTTTTAAAAATATTTTTTAGTTTGAAATATTTGACAGGAAGAATGAACATTGAACACGTTACCAAATTTATTAAAAAAAAGAATTATCAGTAAAAAAATATAGAGTATTTTGATTAGAAAAATTATTATGTAGATTGTAAATTTTATCCGTTATATAATGAAATGAATGGCAAGTTGTTTTTCTAAATAAATAATTTTTCTTTTAAGTGCTTATTATTATATATTTAAGTATCAAAAATGGATATAAAACATTTTTAGAATGGATAAAATCAAAAGAAATATTTTATAAAATATTATCTTTATGCTAGGAAATAAAGACAATACTTAATATAATTGAAATATAACTAGAATCATAATTTTCCTCCACTTAAAATTATACGTTTTTTTATACTATTTAATTATCTTTCATTGTCTTATTTTTATTCAAAAAACATATATATATATATATATATATATATATATATATATATATTTGTATATTCACATGTACACATTTTCAATAACATGAAAAATTATCTACTAATATTCTACTTAGAATATTGTAGTTTTCTGAAAACAATTATAATTATTTTAGAACATGAACATGTAATTTTACGAATGATGTTTAATAGTCTCTTGTTTTATGATATGATATAATTTTACAATAATCTATTTAATTAGTGGACGAGTAGGAATTTCATACACGATGTTTCACGTTTACTATTGTACTTAATGATTCGGATAATGTATCATGTATTTTACAAAAAAAAATGAAAAATGTAAATATATTTTTTAATCCATTTATTTTGTTTTAGCGGTTATTCCCCTTTACAAATTTACTCATTAACTTGATTAGATTGGTATATTTTTATTTGCATGGAAATAGTAATTACTGGGCGTTGTCAATGTATTTAGGGTAAGTACTTGTTAAAAAAAATGTTTCACTTTAAAGGAAAGCTCGTTTTAAAATATCAAGTAGAAGTAAAATACATTTGTGGGATTATTTTATTCTCAAATTCTTTAACCAAGAAAATAAATTATAAACTACATTTTAATAATTACCAAATACAAAAAAATACAGGTTACTTTTATATTCGTTTTTATTTTCATCTTCAAAATTAAAATCATAACGTGTTATTACAACGATTTTGAGTTAAGATAAATGATAAGTATACATATATATATATATAGTGTTTCAATTTAATCTAGAAATTACATTTGTTAATATTAAATTTATTTTTGAAAATTATTATTTATGAATATTTTTTATATCTACTTTTTCAAACT
The DNA here is from genome assembly GCA_034766995.1 of Acanthacorydalis orientalis. Classification (NCBI taxonomy): domain Eukaryota; kingdom Metazoa; phylum Arthropoda; class Insecta; order Megaloptera; family Corydalidae; genus Acanthacorydalis; species Acanthacorydalis orientalis. The sequence continues at coordinate 20,333,088 of CM068313.1, read as the reverse complement.
TTAATAGCTTTATAAACAAATTGATTTTTATCAATTTACGATATGAATAAAAAAAGTGCAGTTTAGTACGTACAGTAAAATAATACAAAAGTAAATATAGTATAATAATAAAAAATAATTCTAAGAATTTGCTGCTTAAGATAGTGTAGATGTTGAAATAGATTTTAAAAGGAAACAATGGCTTCCTACAATTTTTTTTTTATATTTGAAGGTTTTATTTACTAAGAAAGTGAATTTAGCATACAGGAAAGTAATTCAATCTAGTCGTTATATATATATATATATATATATTTATATTTCCAGTTATTTATCCAATGTTTTGTTAAAAAAAACTAAATAACTAATTTCATTCTTAAATCCCGAAAAAATAATAATTTTTATATTTATAATTTAATTTAATATACTTTATCACAAAAAATGAAAAAAATATTTTAAAAAGTATGTGGAAGGTTCTATATGTTTTTCAGCTTCTTCAGCAACACATATTATATTTATCTAATAGATTCATTTCAATACATGAGTGGAATTGAGTATACTTCGTTAATACATATTCATCAATTTTTTATTATTTATTTTTGTTGATTCATAGTTTATTTCTCTTATGATTAAATAATATCAATGTGAAGCATGTACAATTTTAAGAAATACAGAAATGTCAAATAAGAATTTTTTAAAAATTAGATTTTATTGGTGATTGAAATTCAACTTATGACCTACAACTTACAATTAGTTGGGCGCTAATGACCTCGGTTGTCGATGCGCCCTAAATCCCCCAAAAACTATCTAACTTGCAATTAGTTATTAAAATAAGTCTTTTAGTTTAAAAATATTCGTAATGTCGAATAGTATATCGAATAGTATTCATTATTAAACTTATTGCATGACAAACAATTTAAGTTGAAAATTATTAAGTTTAAATGTAGTACTCTTATTGTTATCAATGTACAAAAATATCAAATATGCTTTAAAATTTGAAAAGGAAATATTTAGATTTTTAGAATTTGTAGTATAAATTATACAACTTAATAATAACGGATATATGTTACAATATTGTAATTAAAGTCTAATGGTTTGATTTCTCGGAATTCATGAAGTGCTAAATTTTATTTGTACGACTTTTATATAATATATGCCTAATTAGATAATTTCAATTTTGATTAATTTGTTTCAAATATATATATATATATGAGTGTGTGTATTGAAGAGATATTACATACAACTATAATAGTAAAATTTAAATTCAATTCCATAATTATCCTATAGGATCAATTAGGACATAATTATAAGCTGTGGAAAACAGAGAATTTGTCTGGGTTGACCTTGAGATCTGAACTTGCAGTTCATAGTCGTTAGTTCGATAACCAGTTATTGGTCTGCGGCGTTATATCTATTTGCTACTATCAAACACATACATACTATCATGTGTATACATATACATATATTATATTATATATATATATATATATATATATATATATATATATATAAAACTAAATCTTCAAGAATAGATTGCAGAGGAATTAGTAAATATTAGTATACTGTCTTCTGAAACGCCTATCATTGGATTAGAATTCTAAGTAGCTTCATTTATTATTATAATTATGCATATATATATATATATATACATACATACATACATATATATATATATATATAATGCATATTAATTTATACAGAATTAGTTAAGTATTTAGGAAAGGTAAGAAAATAAACTAATGTTATTTAATTGTGTACATATAACTTATAATATATAATCGACTATTATATAAGGAATAGATTTAATTTTTTGTTGTGTTGATAAATAAATCTGTCACTAAATGAATCCATTTGGATTTTATTTTTTTATTGTTTACAAAGTGCTGAGTAATTTATTTTTTTGGTATATATATATATATATATATTCGTTTCAAACAGTGAATTCACACTTAAATAAATATAATTTATTAAAATAAATTTTATTTTGTCTAAGTAAAAGTATTACTTTCTTTAGAATAAAAATTTTACGTTTAATACATTTTAAAACTTAAAAATATTGATACAATTATTATAAATTAAAAGTTATAAATATTTTAAAATCAAAGTTTTTCTATACTGAGCAATGCTTTTTTATGCTTTTATCATGTTTAATATATTTTTTTTCTTAGCAATAAATATACTTTAAAACAAATGAAACATTAGGACAATTTAACAAAAATAAATCGCCGAAAAAGAAAATGTATGAAAAATATATTTTGAAATAATACAGAATTTATTCTTCTTATTATATAATCATGAATGAAATAACTTCAAATATTTGTCATTTTTTCACAAGATCACATTAAAATCTGTGAGTGCATTTTTTTCAGAAATGAATAATACTTAATAATATATTTCTGCTCTCCATAGAATTTTTTGAAATTTAATTGTGTATATATGTATGTATATATATATGTATATATATATATATATATATATATATATATATATATTTGAAGAAGTAATTATTTTGGATTTAGTGTTTGAATCTGTAAATAAAATACAATCACATTATATATTAAGAAAATATTTTGTGATATTTAATATAGACATTGTTATTTTATAATATATGTTTTATAAATAGAGCAATGCTTTATATTTAATTATTTCAGTTTATAGTTATACTTTTAACCATTTTAGAACATTTTTTCACTATTAAATTTATTAGCATATATCACTAAATTACATTTTGATCGTCGTTTCGAATAGAAAAGTTTCACATTCTTCAACAAACTTTTGTGAACAATTCGAAATCAACAAACAAGAAACAAACACACAATAAACGAACATAAAACTTACCGGGATCGTCCCCAGACTGTGCGGCAGAATGATTTGCTCCTTCACTAGGAAAAACGTCACTCCTGGGAGCAGCAGCTGTCAACGCGCCTGTGATCGCTTGTGGTTGCGGTAAAGGATCCAGAAGAGTTATTGTTTCACTTGTCGCTGTTGTCGAAGTGCCTGACATACTCGTCAAAATCATAGGCATACCGTTCACCACTCCCATGACCAGAGTCGATGGTGTCACAATCGCGAATGTTACGCACATCATCCGACGTCTGTACAACCACCGGAGTCGGGATGATATTTTCTTTCTCTGTTATTGCTTCACGTGTTGCGTCCAATTTATCGCTATCTCTATCGATCGAACGTTCTGCTCTACTATATTCTTGTCCAAAAGATATTGTATTGTTTAGACTGTTAGACGACTGTTTGTTTTTTTACTATCGGTAGCATAGTATTAGTCACTGCGCATCTTATCTAGAAATTATATTTTCTTTGTTTTGCTTTGTTTTTACTTGGATTTACAAATATTGTTTAAATTAACAAAAATTGAAAAAAATTCATCAGAATTTCAGCTACTTACATAATTAATATTTGTCAATAATATATTTCTCAATTTAAAAAGAAAACATATTTATTATTAAAAAATCCTTGCAGTCATTAAACTTGCCAATATTTATTATTTTAAATGATTGTATTCTTACAAGAAATACAAAAGATAGACAGTTTATAATTGATTATTTTTAAAATATGGTATTAGAGTTTTAAATATGAACCGTATTTAAAAAAATAGAAAAAGTTTACGAGTATATTTTTACATTAGAAACAACGTTTTTTTTATAAAAATATCTCAAAAATCAGATATAGTTTTGTTAAATAGATTATAGCCTTGTATCTAATTCTATCGAATGATTAAAGAATGTGTTTAAATTCGATTTCGATTCGAATCTGATGTTTTTCAAAAAAGTAATTGTTTCAAAACACAATATTAATTTATATATTGTAAATGTTAAAGGATAGCGCGATCATTTCACTCACACACTTCGTAACATGACAATTTTAACTAAGTGAACATTTTTATAAAACAGTATTTTTTTAACAAAAAATGGAATTAAGTTTACTACGCATTTTATAAATAATTTATATCTAAACATATTTATTTAAAAGTATAAAAATATTTTTTAGTCGTTTTCCAGAAAAAAACATTTATTGGTCACTATGACTAGTTTTAATATTTAGATAATTTTAAGTATGTTTTATTTTATTGTAGTGGCCATGAAATATTAATCATTTTTTGAATATACTTCTAGGAATTTCATTACTTAAAAACTTTAATGATTGTTATACAATATAATTTGTATAACAATGTATACTTATTACAGGAAGAAAATCTTTTCATGAAAACAGTTGATCCTTTAAAATATTCTTTACACGTCATTTTAGTAAACTTCGTTATATATATATATATATATATATATATATATATATATAAAGATTAACAGAGATTTCTTATAATTAATGAAAAACATAAATATAACTCTTTTCGTGTAGTCTCACATTAGTAACGTGAGTATATAAAATTTGTGTTAAAGAATCTCTTTATATCTAAATTTTGATTTAAAGTATGATCGTACACCTAATTAAAAACTGTGTTACAAAAATTTAATATAAAACCTTAAAAAATATATTTTGTGATAATATCATATAAAAGATTCTGTATAAAAGTGATACAAAGTAATATAAGTAGAAGTAGAGTAAATGTTCAAATAACTTCTCATTTTATGAAAACTTCCTCTTGGAAACCACGATTAATATTCGGTTTTTGTAGGTTAAATTTATTGATTAATGTCAGATAGTTTACAAAGACGTTCATTTCATGTGAAAAGTATTGATGAAATCATATTTTTCATTAATTTTCTTTTAAACCAAATTCTCTTTATTTAATATATATATATATATATATATACATATATATATATAATAAGAAGAGTAAAGAGTCTGAAATGGAAATGGGCGGGACATGTCGCAAGAAGAGAAGACAACCGATGGACAAGAGAAATTATTGACTGGGAACCAAGGAATATGAAAAGACCGAGAAAGAGACCAATGAACAGATGGGATAAGGATATTAAAAACTTTATTGGAAAACTGTGGAAAAGAGAGGCACTGAATCGAACAAAATGGAAAGTCATGGAAGAGGCCTTTATCCAGCAGTGGATTGACAGGGGCTGAAGATGATGATGATGATGATATATATATATATATATATATAAACATATGAATATATACATATATGTATATATATATATATATTTATATAATTTCAAATTATTATACATTTAAATTTTATAACTAAAAAAAAATAATAAATATTTTTTATCGATATTTAATGTTCGGATAAATTTGAATAATAAATAATGAATTATTTCACAAAAGTGTTAGAAAAATATTAATGTAATTATTGAAATATATTTTTATTACAGACACAAAAATGAAATAGTATTATTCACAATGGAATAATTTAAACATGTTTTACTGAATAAATCTAAGGAAAAATTTGTTCTAAACGTATTCAAATAATTATTTTTAAAATTTTCTGTATTGCAAATTTTGATTTGACTCTTCAAATTAACTGTTAAAATAAATGTAGCAATTAAAAACAATAATTAATAAAGAAATTAGAGTCAATTCATCCATAATTGAAGCTTTAAGTAATGTGTTTGCGTTCGAGTTCTATTTCCTAATATATGTTATCGTATTTTAGAAAAATAATTATATCTGACATCTAATAAGTCATGAAAATGTAGTATGCAAACATTTATTTGAAATTGAAAAACATAAGTAGATACTATCACGAGAAAATATCTTCATTGGCAATAAAAATTGAATTGACCCGTTAAGCTCATTAGGATAGATTTGGATTTATTTTAAGAACAATAAGAGCAACAATTTTGAAATTTTTTTCACATTTAACAGATGTATACATATTTGTTTTTAAACAATTAAATAAATAGTAGAAATTTTATTTTAATAACATATGTTATGTATTGAATTCTTCAGGCAACGTTTACAACGGTCCTAGAAGAGATGATTTCCAACTTCACTTGGAAGATTCAAACAAAATAACCATGAGCAACGGTTACTAAGGAAGATAAAACAATGACGATAATACATTGTATATGTTATTTTGAAATTAAAAATCATAACATCGTTGCTGAAAAACAAGTATAAAAAACCTTATTTAATGTTTTCATATACTTAAATAAGAGTAGTCTTGTGTTTAGTTAAAGAAAGAATTTCTTTATATAATAAAATAAAAGAACAAATGTATGATTAAATTTTCTATTTTGTTGCTTTATATATATATATATATATATATATATATATATATAGGTAATTTGTTTATTTTATATGTCTAATAATAATAATATACAGTAAATACAAAGATAATAAAAATTCTTCAAAGGTAAATTGAAACATAAGTTGCATTTCAATATATTGAAATAACGAAAGATAGAAATAACTCACTATAAGATATATTTTTCAGCAGAGAGACATTTTAAAAAATAGATTACAGTTCAGCAACTACATAAATATATGTCTTGAAATTGAATTTCATTCGAATAAAGTTCGTTTCTTTTCCAGTTTTTAAACAAACTCTGATAAAATTATGAATTGTTGAATACTCACATGTAATTTTTACAATAAGGTACATTGACCTTAAACAATATCACTAACTTTTTCGGAAACAACACTTTAGCATGGCGGTATAATAAATCAGTGAACTGTTGAAGTTCTTAGTCCATTTAAAAAAAAAATGTTTATATTCGATGCTGGAGAACTTTTACCTTTATGATTTATTTTTATATAAAATTTACAAATATGTATTTTAAGTTAATTAGTTAGAAAGATATATTTAAATTTACTTTTATATTCAATTAAAGCAAAATAATATTTATTAATCAACTTAAATAAATGGAAATCCAAATCAATAAATTTATTTAAAAATTGTAATGATTTTAGAGCACGGTCATTACAATTAGTGAAACATATATATGTATATATTATATAACAATTCTTATTCAGATATTTTATATATATATATATATATATATATATTATTATTTTGTTCACTGCATAGCTATTACTGTATAGAAATGTATACTGAATATGAAAAATAAAAGACTGAATTTGTGATATAAGAATTAAACCATTTTTGAGCAATTGTAAACACGTGTTTTATAAATTACTTTATCTTTTACGTATATATATATATATATATATATATATATATATATATATATATATATATATATATGTTAAAGTAAAAATAGAAACTGTTTTCTAATTTTGAATATTTACATGCGTATCATATAAGACATTGAGAATTTAATACTTTCCAGAGATTAATAAGCCTTAATAATTTCATAGCTGTACATATAAAAAATATGATGTGTTTTGAGAAAATTTTATATTAAATTTTAATTTCTCTTCAAACTTTTGTAATATATAAAAGTTTATAAACTTATAAAATACGAATTTTTGTCAATGTTTTATTTTAACAGTGTATTGACCTCGAGAATAAGTTCTTTTAAATATAATAAAACAGATTTTGATAATTTTCTTATTCTATAAATATAAATAATATATATATATATACATATATATATATATACATATATATATATATATATATATATATATATATATATGAAAATGAAAAAAATGTTCCTTTTTCTTTTTCTACAGAGGATGAATATATTATAACTTATATGTTTTCC
>CM068313.1:19978011-20320511 GCA_034766995.1 Acanthacorydalis orientalis | reverse complement strand
ACTAGAGAATATATAATAAAGAAAATATGTTTTACAATAATAGAAAATTATATTTTAACTCTGTTTTAAAATAAATTATTATTCAAAAAAACAGTTTCTTTATTTAATAAAAAGATATAAGATTTACAGTGCGATTGATTTATTAATGCTTAGATAGAATAATTGATTGAAAATAATTTTGTTTTCATTATTTAACAAAAAAAGTACAATATACATATTATGATTGGATTAATGACAATCAAATATAGAGAGTATAAAAAATATAGAGCAAATAAATTTTCTTTCTGTTTATAAAAAACACATATGGCATGATTGAAATTAATTCTATGATTTAAAGTCGTTATAAAAATTATATTTTCCATTCAGTGAATACATTTTATTTTAAAGAGCTCAAATTTATTAAAATGTTTGTTTGGGTATATATACGAGTATATATATATGCGAGTATATGTATAAATATATATATATATATATATATATGTATATATATATATGTATATATACACATTATTATTGCATTTAAATGATGTAAATTTAATAAATATAAATTTATATTTGATTTCATCGCGAAAATTAAAATATTTTGAGAATGCTACTCAGTTAGGATTATTAAAGAAAATTGTTTTTCTTTTATTAACTTTTAATGAGATAATTATTCATATCTGAATATTTAATTGAAATACATGAAAAATATAGTATTATTAATTGCATCATATATATATATATATATTTATCTATTTATATCCATTTTGTTTATTTGAAGTTTGATAAAAAATCTTTTTATATTTTTAAATTAAAATAATGTCTAAAGGAGGTGTTTTTTACAAATGTAATTACTTTTTTTATTTTAAACTTTCGATTAATTACTAAACTTAAAATTATATAATTGATTTATTTAAGGAAAGAATAAGTTTATTATTTTAATAATAATGTTAAATATTTAAGAATTTTATATACCAGTATTAGTAAACGAGATTATCTGTTGAATTTAACTGAAGATCATTATAGCGAACAATTAAAAAAGGGAGTGGACTGTTTAATTTCATCTAACTTTTTATTTTTTTATTACTATAGTGATGCAATTTATTATTTACATAGAAACGTGATTGAATATCCTTCACAAACTTTTGTATTTGTTACCTCGAGTGCGATACAAACAATATTGTAAAACGATTTATATTATTTTCTCAGAATTGGATATATCTCTGTATCATATATTTTTAAAACTTTATATATTACTTTCTTGTTTCAACACGAGAACAATTGTCTTTGTTAAACAATAGTCCAAGTAATGAAAAAAAATATAATCTGTATATCAAACATCGTAAATTGAATATTTCTGTTTGATTCCTTTTTTAAAAATATTGATTATATGAAATATTGTAGATTTTTATCCATTCTGATATAATTGAAATGTTTTTAATCATTATTTTTGTTGATAGATTAACGTTTTATTAAAGTAACTAAAAACTCAAATTAAATGAATTAAATAGATTTTTATCTATGAAAAGTTAAACTTAAGGTTTCTTGTAATAAAATAGTTAATAAATATTTTTTAGTTAAAGTGCGATACTAAGTCAGTTCTGCAATTTAATGACACGAGTTTAAATTACTGGAGAGTAGTGTAAATAGTATAATTGGAACGTATCTCGCATTATAACGTCTGGCCTTAAGGGAAATAAAGTTTCCAGGTACGACGTTTTAGGTTACATAGTGTTGTACGATAGACGACTACGAAGTAATCTGGCATGTGCCTGTAAAATATATGTATAGATGTATTAGGATATTATATATTAAATTTGAAATATTCAATAACATATACATTGAACTTTAATCATTCCATATATATTTTGTAAACAGAAATATAAAATCGATTGGATCCGAGAGTGAAAGAGTGAAAAATTAATGGAATTAAATTTTGTTGAAGAAATTCAGCTCGTAACCGTACTAACTTTTCTTTCAATTTATAGTAAATAAAAAAAATATACAGGTAATAGCTGTTTACATCCAATTTAAACAAGGTTTTACGATCAAAAATATTGTGCGTAATTGCTGTTTCCGTAGATTTTATACTTATTTTTATTTCCAGTTTATAAATATGTAGATATTGCTGTGTGCAATACATATATGTTTGAATTTATTATCCGTGTTTAATCATTAATAACTATATTACATTAAGACACACACACACACATATATATATATATATATATATATATATATATAAACTAAAGCTCGTGATCTATATTAAAGTAAAAGGACACGCCTATTGAACACATTAAATATTGTTATGTAGTAGTATCAAAATCTCAGTTTTCGTATTTCATTGTTATTATCTTTTAGTAATAAAAACCTTGATTTCTCGTCACTTTGTCGGCAACGTGGACGTCTGCCGCCATCTGGTGTATAAGGAAATTTTCACAATGGATAAGTTTTAAGTTTAATTCATTAAGTTTCGTTCATTAAGGTATTTTTTATGTTTAAATATATCATGTTTTGAAAATCAATAAACACTTTTTTCTTTCTATGTTCCTTTTTATTTTCCCGTCAAATTTGACGGGCTGTATACTAATTTTAAAATAAAAAAATATATCGTACTTTTTTAATAAGACTAACGTACTTCCAAAAAATACATATTTTTTAACAAAAAGAATTTTAAGATATTCATTTTGCTAAAACGCAAATAATGACCGCGTAATTAATTCAAATTAAATTCAACACACACAGACAGTTTTAAGTGTATACTGATTAAAAAATATATCACTATCTGTAAAATGTTTGGCGATTTTATCAATATAAATCATTTATGGTTTTTATTTTTAGTATTGCTGTTATATCTGGAAACGTAATTATAATTTTCTGATTTTTAATAACAGTCATATTGAATTAAAAAAGCAATTTATTTATATTGAAGTTTTTTTTCGAAAAAAGGTATATTATAATATATAGTTCTCAGAAATTATTATTAAAAAAGTAGAAAAAATAGATTATCATCAGAATATCACGTGATAATAATAAACAAATGAATAAATATATGTTTATAAATTTTCAAAGATCGATGGATTTACTTTGAAATATAGAAAGATTGTAAAAATGGCAGAAATACTGGTAGAAAGAATAAATTAGACATTAACATTACCTGTTCCTTTAAAATTTCTAGAATAACTACATTTTTGTCAATGTTACAGTTAAATATAGTAAATTAAATAAAAACATCTGCAATTTGTTATGAAGACAATAAAGATACAAATGTGTCGCTATTTCATTCAAAAATACATTGCTTTTGGAGTTACTTCTTTCTATAATCTCAAAAAAATGAAATTTAGTTCGGTGCTCTTATTTCAGAAGAGATATACATGGATATTTATGTAAAAAATATCGTATTATTTATTATTTTGGAGTAATTGAAAGTTTTTATAAAAGCATGTTTCATAATTGGTAAAAAATTTCTAAAAATTAATATTTTTTTATTGAAATATTGAATTTTGTAAGTAGAATTAAAAGTTAAAATAACATTAAATTAATGAATATAAATAGTATATTAAAAAATTACCCGTGTCAGACATAAACTCTGAAATTCAGATATACAGTCGTAAAAATCACTCAAAAGAAATCTTACAAAAATTATTTATTGACTTCCAAGGTTAAACTCTTGAACAAAAATATTTAAGAGCATTGGCGTATTTTGTATCATTATTATAAAGTTTTTTTCATCCGAAAATTTCTGCATGTCACAGAGCGTTTATACAGAAATTCTCAATTTTTATTTAGATTCTTTTAAAAAAATTCCCGAAAATTTACTCTGTAACTCATTAGGGTTTTTTATTACTTAAACGATTATATTTATATAGTTTAAATAAATATGAAAATATGTACTACTGACAATTTTTAATTAAAAAAATAAGACTGGTTGCAAGATAATTGAAATAATAATTTTCTGTAAAAAATAATGTGAATATTTTTAATTAAAAATAATATTTCTAAAAGTAAATGATTTTTTAAATATTTAAAGAATTTCATTTAAAAATAAAAATAATCCTTACTAAATCTAAAATACATATCTTCTATTATAAAATTTCCATCGTACTATATATATATATATATCTGCGCGTGTATATATATTTAAAAAATAAATCGATATTAATAATGTATATTATTATTTGTACAGCAAATATTTATTTGAACAAACAAATTTTATATATATATATATATATATATATATATATGTATGTGTGTGTGTGTGTGTGTACGTACGCTAAACATTTATATAAAGTAAATCCATCAGTGTTACACTTCATAACTTGTATAACGATTTGTGGAAGTAAAGATGCCACATTTTGCAAATTAAGGTTATTGCAAGGCCGTTTTACTTCTAATATCGATTGAATAAATGTAAGAAAGTTGTTCAGGTCTTTATTATTCATAGAAAAATCAATATTTAATAGTACTATTACAAATATTGTCTGAAAAGCGTGTTATTAATATTTTTTTTATGTATTTATTTCATGTGTAGCAATTTTTTTGTTTGAAAAATTTTAAAACAAATTAAAAATGTAAGTAAAATAACTGATACATCAAACTTTTTTACATTTGCAAATTAATGTAATTTTTATATTAGGTTAGTTATATTATTAATTTTTTGGTTTTAATTACCTATTATAATTTTGATTACTTTTAGAAAAATAATCTAAAAAAATAATATAAAAACATAATATTTTTAATTTAATATTCATAAATTTATAAAAAAAAATTTATATGTTTTTATATTAAAATGTATTTGTTATTTTAATGTAGAAGATTTTCCAACAAGGGAGCAATTTTTAAAAGGTTATATTTCACAATGCCAAACTAACAGCTGTATTTTTTGGCATTTTTTAAGTTTTGACATTGCCATTTTTAGTTATGGATTCTTATATAAAAAACAAAGCATTGATATAATACAAATGTATTAGACAAATAGCCGTTTAATAAAAAATACATTTCATAAATTACGCGATATTTATTCTCGACATGTTCGTCCATCTGAATTAACAATTCTTCGATTAGTGAGTAAATTTGAAGATACTGGATCGGTTAAAGATAAATAAACACCAACACGTGTGTGTTGGTCTGGTGGAGTCATTGGTCCTTATTTTTTTTAGAAGCAGGATGTTAAAGCGATTACTGTGAATAGAGAAAGATACCAAAAAGTAATCAATTTTTTGTGGGCAGAATTGGATGATATTGTTCTAGAGGACTTGTGATTCCAGCAGAACGGTGAAACAAGCCACACAAATAATTGATTTACTAAGGACAAAATTTCGTTGTCGCGTTATTTACAGAAATGGAGACATTAATGGGCACCGAGATCTTGAAATTTAACACCGTTGGAGTACTTTCCTTGAAGTTACTTTAAAGGACAGTTTTACGCAAATAATCCTGAAACAATTTCCTACCTGAGAGACGAAATCCGAAGAGTAATTGGTGAGATAAATCTCTAGTTGTGTAGGAATGTTATTGAAAATTTTAACAAAAAATGGTTACTTGTAAGAAAATACGCAGCGCTCGCTTACACGATATTATTTCACATTTATAAATGCCATACCCCCATTTATTATTTTTAATCAAGTAACTTGAAATTTCAAATTGCGCAAATTCTATTTCATTTCAAATTTAAAGAATATGTCTTTATTGGAAACCTTGTATACTAGCTAAAGTATCAAGCGTTTTCCAGGAATAATTGAATATTAAATTTTGATTTAATTATGACATATAAAAGATATAAATATTGAAAACATAATTAAAAAGAAATAAAATTGAAATAGATATTCAAAATAGGTTATCTCTTAGAAATGGTTTAAGTTAGAGAAGTAAAATAAAGACACAAAAATTGTAGCGTGAACCCTTACAGAAAAAGGAGAATGAAGTTCACATTTTCAAGTTATTCAAGATTTCTTTAAAAAATGTCAGTCATTTAGATGTCCTTGTTTTGAGATTATCGAAGCTATGAACATATACTTGCCAGATGGATATAACATTTTCTTTAATATCAATACAATGAAGAAAGCATATATATATTTAAGCATTTATTTTAAGCATTTATATTTATTAAATTTACATCATTTAAATGCTATAATGTATATATATATATATATGTATATATGTATATAATATTTGAATTAAGGTTTTTCTAATATTTCTAGTGAATATCTATTAGGTCAGTTAAAAAGAAAATAAAACGTTATAAAAACAATTAAATACGTCAATATAATAATAACGAGTAGATAAAATCCACATTAAGAAGTTAAATTTTTTATGTGCGAAATACACATAATAATAAGAGTAAACAAATCAAGCTCCAAGTACACGCACATTGCAATATACTTGAAGATTTCCCGTGGGAGTTGTTTTTTTCTGGCCATTGGCTAACTCAAGGTGGAATTGTTGTGACCTTGCCGGCGGAAAGTTAAGTTACAAGAACTTCATTTAAACGTTCGTAGCAATACAGAGTATATATATTAGGGGTTGGGATAGATGTAGGACAAAAAGTTACCGAACCGCAACAACAATATGTCGTATGTTTGTGTATGTATTTAATAAGAAGGTGAAACAGTGACGACATAAAGTGTAACAACTCGAAAAACGTTAGCATTCAAAGAACTTTTGTATAATACTCGTATAATGACACGATGTGGAAGTAAAATATAAAAACTAAAGGCTTCTTTGCAATTTGTTAAATTGAATGAATACAACTTTATTATATTTACTATAGACATATTTTGAAAATATTTGTATAAATATACTTTTATATTAAAAATTGTTCTATTTATTATTGATACTGTAACATTTCTTTTTAAGTAACATTCTTTAAAATTGAATTGTTTGTCAATAGAAAGTAATGTTTATTTCGTCTTTTTGTGGAATTAGAAAGTAAAAAGACGAAAAAAACTTAAAATATGGATAGTTTTTGACTAAAAACTAATTTTATTTTTTTTTATTAAAATATTTAGTATATATATATATATATATATATATATATATATATATATTGATGTATAATATATTAATTTTCTTACAAGTTGAATCATTCTGTAATGAAAAATCAAAATACCTTTAACTTGATTAAAAGTTTTAAATTGAAATATATATCTTCAAAAGAGTTTCTTAAAAATGTATATTTTGAATCGACATTTAAAAGTTACTTTTATTCTTTGAAAACGATACAGTGAAGCATTTTCAGTTCGACACGAAAGTTAAAAATGCAGTGCATGATAAACTGAGTACCCAATGGAATAAATTCTTTTCGGATAGGATGCTTGCGATTCAAACGCGAACTGCAAAAAAAACAATAATTTTTTAAATGTTAAGATGTATTTCACTTAAACAGAAATTAAAAATTATTATTTTTATTATTTTTGTTTAAATATATAAAAGATGTTATATGAATTCCTATACATATATTATAATTTGATACATATATTACAAAAATTACATATCATGCATACATACACACACATACACATACATATATATGTGTGTGTGTGTGACTTGAGTGCCAATGTGTGTGTGTATGACTGTGTGCATGTTCATGTATATGTTTGTGTATTAGTGAAAAAAAATATTGGGAAACATTAATATTTCAATCTATAGCACTCAAAGAAATCGAAAACTTATGAATTCAGATTAATTCATTTTTAATTCTTTTTAATCTTTACATTCAACCGACTTGTTTTAAAAATCTACTTCGACTGACAGAATTTGTTTGAATTACTGTGATTTATCTTCTATCATCTACCTTCTACAATTTACACAATAATGGATTCAGTAATATTTCTTTAATATTGATATTTTTCTTGATTTTTACTTTTCGTTTCATATCAGAAGATTGAGTACCAATATTTCTTTTTCAATTTAAGATTTACTTGATATTCATATCCAGTGTATTAGTGATTGTAATATTTCATATTTATATATATATATATATATATATATATTTATAAAATTTGTTTATAACTAGTGTATATATATATATATATATTTATTAATACTAATTCGATTTATGATATTGGAAATACGATTTTTTAATTGAAAATGAAGAAAAAACACTTTCAATATACATTTCTTTATTTATATTTATTTCTGCTAATGACAACAAGTGTATTTTACAGCAATATAAAAAGAATATTATTTACAAAAACACCATATCTTAAATATTCTATTTTTATCTAAATATATAGAGGAAAAGAATTATTCATTATTCATTTCTGAAAAGAAGAATAAGTTTCAAATAATAAAAAAAAACGAATAATCTAAGTACAGATTTTTAGAAAAAAATAATGAAGTGAGTAAAGTAACATCATTTTTATATGGTTTCAGATTTTTGAAGATTAATTAATGGATTAAATGCTATTATTAAGCATAATAAAATATAATACTTTTTTACAATCTTAAGATTAATTAATTTTAAATCTTTCCTATATATATATATATATAAAGAGAGATAGTATAAAAATAATTTTTATCTGTGGTTATACGTATATATTTAATGGCTTTATGTTTAAACGAACATAAACATGGAGAAGTATAAATTTAGTTCAAACGAATATTCTTCAATGAACGCGGATTAAAATACTAAAATTATTTTCGTGCTAAAAATGTAATATTCATACAAATTTTAATCCATTCGCAATTAAACTTAAGTAAGGTACATATATAAATATAACTATTAAATTATTGACCTGTAATTCGTGATAACTAGCACATATTGTTTATAAACAGAAACATTAATTTTTTTTATCATACGTGTCAGTAGAATTTTTTTTTAATATTGTATATATATCTATCTTTGAAATAAATACAGCAAAAAGTAATTAAATACAACGTTATATGTATTCAAAATTTTATAGCTGCATAAAAAATATAAATTATTATACGAACGACTTATTTAAAAGCAATGGCTGTTGCACAATAGCTGTACAAAAGATGTTCATCTCTGCATTCACATTTTTTTATGTAATTAATATTGAAATTTGTGATTAAATTTATTTCTCAATATATTATTAAAAAATAAGTCCATAGATTATGTAATTTTTTTAAAGTATTTTTTATTTACAAACACTGAATTTTAAAATTAAAATTCTTGTCTTGCAAGTCACATTTAAGATTTGATTTCATATTTTGTTGAATACAATTTAAATAAAAACTATTAATTTATCTCATTATGAATAGAAGTTAGTAATAAACTAATTAAATATATTTAAAAATATGGAAATTACATATACGTGATTGTTTTTTTTTCTATTTTGAAAAGTAAAAGAAACGTATCTTTTATATAAAAAAATCATTAACTAAAAACCCAGTTAAATTCTGAAAGAATAACACAAATAACTTTAATTTTTAAGATTATTTCATAGAAATAATAATTGTAAACTAATTGATTACGTAACCATATAAATGACTTTTTATATTTTCTGTTTATATTTGTTTAGGAGAAAATCAGCTAGAATTGGACGAATAATATATGTGATATACGCATATTTAATTGTTATCAACAAGCATAACATTTGACAAGACCAACTTCATCGCAATTCATACATTTTAGAGCTACAAATTCTGTTGTAAAATGGTTTCTGTGCACAGATTTTTTGCTTCCATTGCAAACCGGACATGGAAGTAAACGATATCCACCACATACTTGACACGTGCTGCAGGCATCAGCGCTCTGAAACATAAATTCATTGTTATTTTATTTTCTTAAATAATTTCATTTACTTCTTTGTTTATACATACATATATATATATATATATATATATATATACAATTTTGTATGTATGAATTTTATAAATTATTAAACATTAATATTGTGTAAATTTTTATAGTTTCTTTTCCCTTCTAAAATAAAATTATAGTTATTTCTAAAGGTTAATTTATCGATTAATTTATTTCATGATCTTTTATGGTATTTTATATATATTCACTTATTATTTAACTCTTATTTCAAGCAAAACTTATATTCACACATAGAATATTCATATTTAAAATTTATTTCTTTGAATTAATAACTGAAGAAAAATATTTTTGCTAAAGTGAAATATTTTAATTGAAAGTAAGTTTAAACTTTTTAATAATTTCTGCTGAATTGTAATAGTCTATAAATATTTATAATACATCGAGATTAATTAGACATATTATTTTATTTAGTTCATAATAACACAACTGAGAATGAAAATCGCAACATGATTTTCGTACACAAAATTATGCACATTAAGAAACACAAATTAATGTCAATGCTATGAAACGTGCCGCTCATATAAAGTTCTATACATTTACGTTACACAGTAATCTGCTATACTTCTTTCCCATATTATACTTGAAAACTAACACATTCTTGTTCCTATGGTTACAAAAGACAATCTAACTAAAGATACATGGATTATCCTTTCCTACGAACAATTGACTATATCTGTGCAAACTTTCAGGGAAAAAAAGGTAAAGTGATCCATGGGTGAGTCACGTTTTCAAAGTATAGCTGGATGTAATATGAGAAAATAAATATTGTTCAAAGAGCGACATTATTCTTTTATGAAAAAAATTTCATTATATTAAGAAGATTTGTACTTTTTTCTTGTCTATTTTTATCGTATTTTATAAATAATAGAATATGTAATATGTATGTGAATGTATAATGTATCCACTGTCATTTCCAAATCTATTAAATGATGAATGTTTTTATAAAAACACTCACATACATGTAAAAACTTGCAGAAAAAAGAAATCTCGTTCACTTCACTGAACTAGATTTACTTTATGTCAGTACAGATAAAAGATAACAAAACTTACACTTGTTTTAGAAATTAAGAACAGTTAAAACGACGTTTATTAAGTCTTTTATTTAGTCATTGATATTAGTATTTTTAAGTTATGTTAAAATTAATAACTATACAGATTTTAAGTTTAAAAAATAATAGTGAAATAAATAATTAAATTTCTATTTTATAATTTCTAATATGATTAATAGATTCATTTTACTAAAGAACCAGGCAATTTTTAGACTAATAGACTGTTTAATCAGCAATATCATATTGTTTTTATACTTAAAATATAATTACAAAAATTATATGATACTTTGAGATATCTTTAAAAATTGTAAAAAAGGAAATCATCGTTTTGATTTCAGGTTTTCTCTAGAGAGTCTTCTTGTTGAGAAAATTTCATGTGTGTTTAATAATAAATTAACTTATCGTCGAGGAAATAGCTCACTAACGAAACATAACTTAATTCTAACAAGATTCAATCTTGCGCCCCATTAGTCACTAGTCTAATGAGTTAGTCACAATATCCACCTCTTATAATTTGATAAGTATTTCAATATCATAGTCATGAAAGTAATGCTGCAATATTAAATGATAATCTTAAGATAATACCGATATATTTAAAGTTTAAGTTCAGAACTATGATTAATAGTTTTATATACATAAGATTAACTGAACGCGGCAAATTTCGTCTGATTTTGTAAATAATAACTAGTGATGACTAAAAAACAGTATTATTTTTTTAATACAAAATTTTATATTAATTAAAATAAGATAACGGTTAAATATGTTTTCAAATTTCGTTTTTTAAATATGAAGAGAACTCGTACAAAAGTTGATATACTAAATATATCAATTTTGAAAAAGTAGAAATTTCTAAGTCGCAAATGAAAAAAATTTGTCGTTTTTAAAGGTAATAAGATAGCACTCAACATTATTCAAAAAGATTAATGAATTTTTTACAATTATGGATTATTGGACTAATTATTGGACGGATGATTCTTATAATTCATTAGTATATTATAAGATAACGGAAAATATATCTAATATTTTAGAAGAAATTTCGGGGAAATAAAATAATTTAAAAATTGAAATATTTAATATATATATATATATATATATATATATATATATAAAAATTGAATAATAACTAATACATTTCATAATTATAATGTCATATTACCACTAGAAAATATATTTTGTTGTGGCTACTAATGGTTAACCTTCACACAGATATGTGAAATGTAAAAACATATTCAAAAACGTACATAGCATTACTATATTAATCAATATGAGACGTGAAATTCATACCTGTACCAGTTATTCGTGCATAACGCTTCAATCGTTGATCTTTTTCACTTTTATATCACACATGATTGATTCTTATTTTATTATTTCGAAATAGTTTCATATCTGCGATATATCCATTCTGTCTATATGAACATATAGTAGACTATAAATTACACCATTACTGGTTTATTAAATGATATGAGGTTTAGTTGACAAACCTTTATTGCACATTCAATATCAGAAAAGGAATAATATCACTTTTCTGCTACTGTATTTAAGGAAATCAATATTAAAATTCAATTTATATTGAATATATCCTACATTATTTTTTATTAACTTTTTAGTTCTTCTTTTTTCTTTTAGTATATTTTGAAAGAATGAAATCTTATAACATTAAAAAATTAATTTTATACGCAACAAATGAAATCTCATATGCAAAGTATAAGCAAACATAATTATTATTATTATTATTATATATATATATATATATATACATTGCATATACATATAACACAATTATGATCAGTTTGTTTTGTCACATCATCAACAAAATTCTATGTAGATTTATATGAATAGTACCAGTATATGCTGTGGCAAAAAAAGTAAGTAAATTAAAAGTGTTATTTTAAATTACAAAAATTTAAATTTAAATTATTTTTAAATTTTCACTTCGTAACAAATAATGTTAAAAAAAATTATTCCAATGAATTAATTATATTTCTAAAAACAAAACTGTATCAATCAGCTCATATAAACTTAAAATACATTAATTAAAATTGAATGGTCATATATGCGTAAAAGTTAATTAAAAATAATCAATTACATAAAGTTTCATGCGGATTCCTATTGGTGTATTATTTTAAAATGTTGAAGTAACTTGATATGTACTGATTATGATTTTATAGTTATTATATTTAATTTTATACTATTTATTTTAATTTGTAATTTTTTTGGTATAGATGTACTTCTGTTCTAAAAATGAATGTAAAAATATTATATTTTAAGGCTAATGTTCATTTTCATATATGCATCTTTTAATTTCCTCATAAACCATAAAAAAATCACAAATATTCAATCATTGATTATATAACATTTTTAATTGTCGCTTATTCATTTTTTAATGGCGGTGTCGTTATCAGGTTTAAAAATATTCAATTCAAAATTTTATTAAACAGGAAGTATCACAAAATGGAAACATTTTTTTTAATAATCAGAGAATTGTTATTCTCAGAGGATAATAACTAATTACAAATTTTAATTTTCGATTTTCGCAATTATTTGTAGTGAAGGAGAAAAGTTTTAATTATGAACTGAATAAAGTAAAGCTAGATGTATTATGATAGATATATCACGTGAATAACAATGAATTTCACGGAAATTTTAAATATTCTGTTCATTTTTTTTCAAACAAGTATAATGGTTAAAATGAAATAGATATCAGAGTAGTTTTTTTTCATTTAAAATTGTTTTTTTGTATTAAAGGTTTGTTATTGATACAAACATCTATATTTACATGTTTTCATACCTTATATGGTTTCAGAATTTTTCGGAGTTCTCCACATTCATTTAATCGTTCAACAGTTTCCGCATCCTGAAAATAAAAAAGATTTATATAAAATGAGAAAAACACATTATTTTTCATATATATGACCTATTTAATATATAAATATATATACATATATATATATATATATATATATATATATATATATATGCGTGTATGTGTGTGTAAATATATTTATATAACATAGAGAATTTTGTCAACAATTGAGAGGTGTTTGAAATCATGACTCAAAATGTTGATTCAATTATATGTCAATGGTGAAATGTAGATTTTCCTAACTGTACGTAACCTTAACAAAACTACCGACAACAAAATCTACAAAGCAAATATTTGATTAAAATTTCAAAAGCGTATCAAAATATCAAAGGAAGTTAACACGAACTTCAATTTATTTTACAACGATGTTATCAATTCGTCCTTTTACGAATGTTACTACCAGTTTATCAATATCATTTCCATAATTTCAGTTATGTAAATAGCACTAACTCTCATTTATTAAGATAAAATTACATAATATGCATATACGAGTACATATATATATATATATATATATATATATATATGTAATGTGTTAAGAATTTTATTTTTAATATTTACGTGCAATAAAGAAATGAAACAAAGTAAAAAAAATATTCATTAAAATTATATATTTGTCATAAGCAAAAATTTAAATGATTAAATTTCCTTCAAATAAGACAAATACAAAATGAAGTTTCAGATATTTCCGAGATATTAATGAAGTATATATATTCCTAGAAAAGGTTATAATATTATATTTCTGGAAATTCGATTTAAATTAAATAGAAATTTCAAATAAATTTTATTATACATGTATACAAATATATATATATATATATATATAGAATACAAATATCAGTTTAAGTTTTAAGGAATATTTATATATTAATAAAAATAAATGAGACTAAGTATAAAAATTTGTAGAATGTACTGAGTAATAATTTTTTGATCGTCAAAATTACAATTTACAAGGAATGATTAAAGAGGAAAAGAAATTTTACACAGACTGAACTTCGCTTTATATTAGAAAATGTTAATAAATAATTAAATTAATTATGTATTTTGAATGTTTTGAAGGTATTCAACTAGTTATTAAGGAAATGAACAAAAAATAATTATAAACGTGAAAAATATATTTACTTTAATATTACATATGTAATATTTAAAGAATGATTGAGGTTTAGTAATTAAATTAATTGTTGTGTTCAGTGAAGTAAGAGCATATTTAGCACTTACTGCTTATTCTCATATAATCAGAATTGAACGCTTAGTTTCTATTCAGTGTGTTTTCTATCTTATTTTTTTATTAGAGATTCCATAATACACTAATACATTTTATATTTATATGTTTGTAATTTCTTGTTCACATTATCTTATATACATTTTCTAGTTATCTAGATTTAAACTAAAAAATAATAAAAATGTAAAAATTTGAGAGAATTGATATTATCTTAAATTTAAAAAAAATTCACTAAAGTAAGTTAAAAGTAAGTTTCGAAGAAAATGTCCATTTGGTGCGTTTTTGTTAACAATTTTTATAGTTTGTCCCGAAATTTAATTATCAGAATTGATAACAATACCCAAAGTTTCCTTATAATAGCCAAATTATTTTTAACTAATTTTATATAGTGTTTTGGCACTGACTGATTATGATAACAATAGCTGATTGATATCTTCAATATTTACATAATTATAATATTTGATTATTTAGAGGTGCAATTGTTAAAGATATGTTTTATTCAAATATATGTCTGATATAAAATTGTACTATTAACTGAAAATACGACACAAAAAGTAAAAAAAATATATAGAAATATCGCATAAAACATGTATTTTTTAGTTTGAGTATGAATTACCATTAGTAAGAAAGTATTTTTGAATTAAAAAAAATGATTTATATTACTACTAATATAAAATTCAGATATACTTGAAACTATCTTGGTTCTAAAATCTTATATACAATATTTGCAAATTTTCGTACACAAAAATATTAGTAGTTATATATATTCATATTATTTTTAAATATTTAATAATTTGATCAAATTGTTTCTTAGATAGAGTAACATATTTCTTATACGTATATTTTTAATTAAACAAGTAGTATATTTAGGTTACTTTGGTAATTATTTGTTGTAGAAATAAAAAATTTCATTGATTTTTTATGAAAAAATAATTTATGCACTAATTAGTTTAATATAAAAATAATATATATATATATAATGTGAACGTGACCAGAAGATATAAATTCATATTTAGAAATATAAAATTTGAATCTAAATTCATATTTAGAAATATAAATATTATTTAAAATATATGAATGAGCTCGACGATTCTCACTTTTTATACTTTGATTTAGTTGCCAAGTTTATCATCAAAAAATAAATTGCATGACGTAGAAAAAAGTATATACTTTTTTTACTTATATGTGAAAATTCCAACCGGAAATAGAAATATTTAAATTATGTAAGAACGTGGGAACGTAAGTTGAATAATAAACGACAGCGGTTGTGTTAAAATCTCAATGGATCAATTTTTCGTATAATAAAAGGAAAGATCGACAGTATGTACAAAAATGGAAACGTACGATAAGATTCAAATTGAGAGAACTCTCTCTGTATTCGACAACTTCACAAGGTATACAAAATAGTATAATATTAGAGTACGACGAAGGTCATTGGCTTTTAACGGGTACAAATATTCGTATAACGATTTTCCAGTAACGTACGGTGTGGTTGGAAATTTTCGTCAAGAGGAATATTTGGAATAAATTATTTAATTAAATAATAATAAACATAAAATATTGTTTTAAAGAAATTTGACAATTATAATATATATATATATATATATATATATATATATATATATATATCATTTTCAGTTTCATCGGTTTAATTATTATTTTCATATAATAAATTAAAAATAATTATTAAAAAGAATATTTTGCATGCTTTCAAAAATTGACTAAACATAAATGTATATAAAATATAAATATAGATTTGATAAAATTAAATTATTCTGATAATAAAATATTTTTTCCTATGTTTATAAGCATATCATGATGTTTCTTTAAACTTACAAGTAGATACTGCATTCGAAACAAATTTTATTGTGTTTCAAATTTAAGAGAAAATAGTCTTCTCCAGCGTGCCCGAAGGATATTTATTTCTCTTTTATTTTATTATCTATACATTGAATAGAATAAATGCTTGAGTATGTCTATATATACACATAATAATGTAAATTATATATATATATATATATATATATATACATATATATATATATATATATATATATATATATATATATATATATATATAATTAAGAGGTTATGAATTGGCAAAATGAACCTCTTTCTATTACATTTTAATAATGTTTTGGAAAATAAATTGAGTGAATTATTTATTTAGATGATTGCTTCATCTTAGAACCCCGTATTCTAATTATTAAATTAGGAGAAAATAATTAATGATTTATTTAAATCTTTTTAGCTGAATTCAATTAATTAACGTGTTATTTTTATTCTCAAATATACAAAAACGGCTTATTTTAAATATGCAAATTATAAAAAAAATATTTAAAAAATAATCCTATATTTGTTTCAATTTTTCTTATTATTTTATTATCAAGAAAATTATAACTAAGATTAAAATGTCACATGGCATGTAAATAAATTTCTATTGTAAGTTGTAATTAAAATATCCAATTATATTGCTGAGATTAAGTATTAAGGAGATTACATGAAACAGTTATTTTTTTTACATTGTTTTTATATAAAATGCACTTTTCTATTACAAACACTTTTAATGTAAATTATATAATTTTTCATTTTAATTAATATCTTTTACAACGATGTTAACATTGAAGTTGATTAGTTTTTTGTCTCGAATGAATTTATGATTAAAAACAACAATTAAGAAATTAATTTAAAACTTTTTACTTCTTGATTAATTACTTTAATGGTAACAAATTTTCAAGATATTGTTTAGAAAACATACTTTTTTACAAATAAAATATTTAAGAGCTTATTTAATTTATAATGCACCAAAATTCTAATGAAAATTAAACTAATTTTCATAACAAGATAAATATTTTTTATCAGAAAAACATATTTTTATTTTCAACGACCAATTTTTATTTTTTAATTGAAAAGTAATCTTTTATTTATAGTTTTTTTGATTATAAACTTAAAAATCTGTATTGTTTTCAAATACAGGTTAATCTCAATAGTATAAATTTTTATAATAGTTCTGTTTATTTTTAGCTCTGCAGTCTATTTTAAAGTATGCTTCGAGTCAAAGTTAACGACAGCTGACTCGAAAACGTGAGCATGTCGTTATAATCTATTGTGAATGATCTCAGAATTATTGTGTTGGCATTGTAAGCGCATGGTATTGTACAAAAAATAGTACTTCATAAATAAAGACGCGAATTATTTATAATGTGAAATAATAATTTCATTTTAAAAGAAGAAGCAACTAATCCTCAAACAAACTTAAAATGATTCTGTTAACAAAAATGTATAATAATAAAAACATTTTTTAAGAAAAATAAATTAAGGAATACTGAAAAGAATAATTATTTAATTAAAAAGGGAATAGAGGATATAATTTAAAATAAAATATTTATATTCTTTCTAATTAACCTAATTTATATCAATTACTCAAAAAATGAGTTATAATAAGGAAAAGATATAATAACGTTTTTCATTTAATTTGTGAACAGATTTCTAACAAATAAACCGTTTAATAATTGAGTTTATAAACAAAAAATATTTTCATGTCAAAGTCAAGAAGCTTTCAGAGGAAATTAATTTATATGATAAGTTTAATATTCCTGTAATGAAGACAATTGTACGTTTAATTAAGATTTAAAGTGTTTTTATTTATCATCATTATTAAAATTGTTTTATAACTTGTTTAATTAATTATATAACAGATTTTTAATTAATGTTGCTAAAAAAATCAGTTTTCTAATATTCATTTGCAATTAGAATATATATACTCGTATATATATATATATATATATATATATATATATATATATATATATATATATGATTCAATTTAAGCTTCCACACGAAAGTATTAAAAAATCATAAAAATTAAAAAAATGTATTTAGTATATAATTGAATTAAAATAGTAAATAAGAATTCAAAAAAGAATTTTCAAGAATTCAAAAAATTAAAATATTCTGCAAATAGAAATTGCAATTTTTTTAAAAAATATTGTTAATTGTGAAAAGAACTCTTTAATAATTAATTCGTAGAATATAATTATATTATATATAACTAATTTGCTTTTTTTATATTAATTAAATTATTCTATCAATTTGTTATATGATTCTAAGAAAATTTAGTAGTAGTTACGGAAAATTAAATACCTCTCAAATAACAAAAAATATAATAAACTGATTATCTCTACTTCTAATTAGTAATTCTAAAAGCTAATAATTATACAGAATATTATTAAATTAAATTACATATACAAAATATTTTAAAATATTAAATCATTAGTTTGAAGTTTAATGTTTATTTAGAGAAAATAATTTATTATATTTTTAATAAAAATTAAAATATAACTCCTGAAAACAGAATATTTATTATTTATGTAAATGCGCGTGCCCATATAAATTGTATATATATATATATATATATATATATATATATAATTTATTTGGGCATGCGCACGTATATAGTTTTTTTTGTTTACAGTTAATAATTAATTAGATTTCAGTTACTTAAAAATATGTTGTAACAATATGTTATAATATCATTTTGATCGTTCGGTTTTTCAAAACAAAGGTTGTTAATATTTTCAAAGATAAATTATGTCGCAAGGGAATACAATACAATCTTAGGAGTACTCTGTGACTTGAATTTAATAACATCAAGCGGAGAAGATTGTATACAATGTCCACGTAAACACTGTAATTTATGATACTTTTCAAACATCTTCCAGTTAAAAAATGATAAAGTAATGCACTATGAATCAATAAACCACTTTAAAGCGAATCTATGAAAGACTTTTAGTCAATATAATTTTTAATAAAAAATAATTGCCGGAGTTCTGTTTATATATGAAATACATTCGTAAGTTAATTATATTTTTATTATTTAGATAAACGACACTGTAAAACTTATATTTGTCAATGAAGCAGTTTTATTTCATACAATAAATACTATATTTCATAAAATCTTAAACGTTTCATACCTTTTGTCATTTGGAACTTGAGCGAGCAAAAAATAAGTCATTCATTAATGTGAAATTAAGACAAACTCAGGATTATTATGATGAAGTTTAGAAAACCTAGTTTATTAATTTCAACAGGGAAACAAGTCTTAACGGCGATTTTTCTAATTTTATAATACTTTACAATTTCAAACATTAAAACCGTATAATTTTTACGATGAAGAGGATTTAAATAAAATGTTAAAATAGTCAAGGGAAATTAAAAAAAGAGAATACACAAAATCTTTATTTTTTACAAATGAATAATCTCCTGTGTACCACAATTCTTTATCAAAATGTTCAAATAAAAAAATCAAACGATTCAGTTGCTTATTAATTCTTTTGATTTTATCTTGTGTGTGTTTTGGCGTAAATGTCATCATGTTAAAAGCTCGGAGGCACAGAAAAATATGATATTTAATTAAATATATTTATACAACTATGTTTTCATTTCTAATTACCTTCTTTATCTCATCCTAAATTCCTCATTCTTTCTTTCTTGTTCTTTTTTTATATTTCTATTAATTATTTATACTGAACTATATTAATATATTTAGAAAAAAAATATTATTATTCTAGCACTGTCAGAGCTATTTGAAGTGTATTAAATTTATATCCGTTTTGTTACTTATTTCAATATGTCATGTGTTTCCACATTTGTTAAGGTTGACACTTTTTGTATCAATTATAACTTATAAAGTTGTACGGAGATGATTTAAAAATTAACGTTCTCTCTTCAAAAATGATCCGAACGCCAAAATATTCATTTGTAGAAATGAATTGATCTACAATACCATAGCTATAATTAGGGTCACTTCATTTTCTTAAGCTATGAGATCCAGTTATACATTGTTAATTCTACATATTACTATTTCATACTTTGATAAATACCATTAAGTTAAAATCAAGTTTAAAAAATAGATAATCTAACAAAAAAGTAATTAACAGGTTAACAAGATTCTTGTGATTAAAATGAACTATTTTGTTATATTTATTAATAGTTATATATGTTAAAAAAATACCTTCGAATAAATTCAAAACGAATTTTTGTTTATATTTAAATGTTTTTAAATAAACTTCTATTAAGTAAATGACTTCATATTTTATGTAAATATATAAATAAATATTCTTAACAAGATACATTTTTAAAAGTTATTTTTGTAATTTAGTATTAGAATGAACTTTTGTAAACTTTTACCAAAAACATTTAAATAAATTTGTGAACAAAAATATCAATAGAATAGATTATATAAAAAATAATTGAATAAATATTAAATATTTCTTCTTAATTTGACAACTGGTTATATTTTTCACAAAGATAAATATCTACAATATTTATATAGAATTGAATGTATTAATAAGAAAAAAGTGTATGTCAATCGATTCATTTTCAATAAACTTCACCTTCAGCTCATACGAAAATTTGTTTTCCGATAATATTATCCATTATGTCAAATACGTTGTATTTGTCTGCAACATTTATGAAAGATCCCACATTATTTTTTATTTAAATTCGATGTTAATAGGCTTCAAGAAGAAAACGTGACAAAACAGAACGTGTAGAAATAAAATATTATGACGCTTTTTACGTAATTTTATGAAAATCTTGTAACGATTTGTAACGGATACACGTGATATTGCATATATTTTAATATAATAAAAGCTACCCGTTTCGAGCACAGCAATCAATTTTCTTTCAATATAACTCAATAGATATAAAATGTATTTGTAATGTAATATTTTTTTAGGATTGTGAATGAAATCCATATTTCAACTATGAAGTAATTGTCTGTCTAAAAATTTAAAATTAGATTAACAAATTATGAATATCTTAATACATATCTCTATATATACTTGGATATATACATACACATGCATATATGCATGCACGTATGTATGTGTGTATATATATATATATATATAAAAGAGATATACTAATATATACTAAATTAAATTTGGATCAAACAATGTATCTCCTTTTAATTTAAAAAATGTATTTTGTTATCAAGAATCAAAGGTTTTATTTCCGGTATATTTTCGTGTTATTATATTTTTTAATGAAAATGTATACATCATTTAAATATCAGATATTGTTATGAATGATTTGGAGAAAAAACAAATGTTCTTCTTAAAAAATATCGAATCTGATACCATTCTTTTGATTAGACATTCTTTTTTTTACCTGCCTGATTAAAATTTAATTCACAATATAAATTTATTTTGTTACTTTACAAAATTATATCAATTTCCTATAAAATAATAGTTTCAAAGAGAATTATACATACATATATATATATATATATACACATATATATATATATATATATATATATATATATAATCAAAATTATCTACAAAAAACTTTAGAAAACACAATGTTAAAAAAAATCTATCTACAAGAATGTTAATATAGACATACTAACATATATATATATATATATATATATATATATATATATATATATATATATATTAAAACTTATACCAACATATACTAAATTAAATTTATAATATATTGATTCTTTTCAATGTTTCAAATTAAATTTCGATCAAACAATGTATCTACTTTTAATTTAAAAAATGTATTTCAATATTAATAATCAAAGGTTTTATTTCCAATATATTTTCGTGTTATAATATTTTTTAATTAAAATGTATACATCATTTCAATATCAGATGTTGTTATGAATGATTCGGAGAAAAAACAAGTGTTTTTCTTAAAAAAATATCGAAACTGATACCATTCTTTTGATTAGACATTCTTTTTTTACCTGCCTGATTAAAATTTAAATTTAAAATATAAATTTATTTTGTTACTTTACAAAATTATATCAATTTACTATAAAGTAATATTTTTGAAAATAATTATATATATATAATCAAAATTATTGACAAAATACTTTATAAAACACTACGTTAAAAAAATAATCTATCTGGAAGAATATTTATATAGACATACTAGATACATACATATACATATTATATATACATATATACATATATATATATATATATATATATATATAAATCCATGACGTCAACTTATTTGATATATTTACTATTACATTCAGTTACATATGCATGCTTATAATTGACAAGTGGGCGAGTATAGCGAACCCGGAGGTCGACAAGCGAAGTGAGTAAAATGTACAGCCTCCTGATATATAAATAATATTAGATCAGTGATTTTTAATAATTTTTTCACCATGGACAACCGAATATATGTTTTAATATATCTACTTCCTAATAGTAAATCTTTGTTTTACAATAGCAGAAAAAAATGTAGAAGAAAAAATATTTTAATTGTTTCTGTTAATGCTACTTAGATTCAGGAATTTATAAGTAGAAAATATCGTTTCGTTTTTATATTTACTATTGTAAAAAATCCTTTACGCATACATTTGTTAAAGTGAAGGCCGTATATAGATTACGGGCAGAGGTACTTTTTAGGAATACATGTACGTCCACAATTGAGATAAACTTTCCTCTTCAGAATAAATTTTAAATTATTTGTTGATAAATTGATATTTTAAAAGTACTTAAATATATATTGATTTATATATTTTTAATATTAAATTTGTCATTTGTAAAATAATGATAAAAATTTCAATTGTCAGTAAAATAAATTTATTTAAAATATTTCATAAGACATTCAGAGTTTTTCTACTTCTGGTCCATGAATACTTTTCACATTATGTCATCTCTCCTCGGATTTAGTATCGTTACATCCGAATAATATTTGATTAAAAAATATATAAACCCATTACTTTTTCTGAAGAAATACTTTTGATTAGATTGGATAATAAACTTTATATTGTTACAGTATCCTTATATTTTTTTTTGTTATCAATCTACATATATTGTATGTAAATAATAATCAAACGAAGTATATTTTATTTATTTACTAATAAATCGTAATTTAATTAATAACATTGGGGTCAAATATGAAAACATGGCCCCTTTATTCTATCGGATTACTATCAAGTTAATTTCCGTGTTATTAAGTTCGATGCTTCAACTAAAGTTTTGTGTTACTCTTCCAGTATGTCGAGTAAGTTGTATTAATGTATACAAGAATTTTACTTCCGTATAATTTATATTTCTTTTAAGTAAAAGTTACATTCAATATAATTCTAAATAATATTTTATATATAAACATATATATATATATATATATACTCGTATATATATATATATATATATATATATATATATATATGTACGTATGTATTATTATTCAAAATTTAAATCCTGAAATATATAATGTTTTCTTTTAAAATTATTAAATTAATTTCCTGTTAATAACTAAATTATACTAATAATAAATTAATTTATATTGATATATATATATATATATATATATATATATATATATATACATTTACACAGATTATGTCTCGTAAATTTAATAACTTCTCTAAACCGCGTAATTATCTAGGAAAGGTTAATGAAGTCACCAACTCAGATCAAAGGTCTGAAACCGTGTCTATCAACAGACATCTTCGGTTCAATGCATTCGGAATCAAAACATAACTACTTCAGCAGCTTTAAGCTCGTATAACATTTATATAAGATAAACTCTTAATTATACGCCTTAGACTTTCAAATTAAACTGATATGAATCTTGTAATAGATGGATAGAGTAAAAATATGAGATTAATAATCAGTAATTATCACGATATATTCGTCGAATAAAATGATGAATAATTAAGTTTTGAATTATATTTGAAGTGTCAGTTATTTGAAAATATTTATTCTAAAAAGGAATTTTTGAGTAGCAACATGCTTGTAATGTTTTTAATGTATACCTTTTATATTTTAGTCGTATCTAATATCAATCATTATTTATTATAAGGATAAACAAGTAAAACTTTATTCTTTAATGAGGTACTGACAAGGTTGAATTTCTGCTATCTCAGCTATTGTTATTATAATGCACTAGTCTTGGATTTCTCAACGAGATTTTAACTTGTTTTATATAACGATGCATTACTTATAATGATAAGAGTATTTTTATTCATTTAATTTGCACCACTAGGAAATGTTATTAGGTGCAAGTAGGTGGGGTTACATAAGATAGAATCACATTTTCAGTTATAAAATAATGTTCTAACTTTTTTAAAAAATATAAATTCTTTTTCTCAATTTTATTAAATAACAAATAATTGCTTTTCTTAATTGAATTTCTTAATTGAATTTCTTAAATGAAAATATAAAATAAACTAAGTATTTCCAAAAATCACATCTAATTCATTACATATTTCAATAAGTTTTACTTTTAAGGAAATGTATTTGAATAAGAAAATATTTTGTAATTTATAACAAAATTTTATTCTTGTTGCAGAAAACTTTTTTTCGTAATACAATTTATAAAAGTGTTAATGTTTTGCAATATTGAATAAATATTCATTTAAAAAGTATAAAAACTATTTAACCTTATAGTTAGTATAAAAATTAAAAAATTTTAATAAAGAAAATGTTAACAAATAACGTAATACATCTTCAGATGAAAAAATGTATTTATTCTTTTAATAACAAATAAGTACATAAATGGAATATTTATAAACATAGAATGATTGTAACAATTGGTTAAAAAACCGCATGACATTTCTTTCAAGAAGTTCTAGCCTGTTCATAATTAAAATGTTTTACTCAAAGAACTTGTTTTACTTACTAAATAATATTGCTATATTCAGATTTTTTTTAACAAAATTGAATTTATAAGTTAAGCTAGCTTAAGTTCAAATATTCCATATAAATATTTTAGTAAGAAGGCAAAATTCTCCAATGTTTAATAAATTTAGATTTTACATGTAATCCAGCTTAATATTTTAACCTTATTATATATATATATATATATATATATATATATATATAATGTTATGCATACTTTTTTAAATATAATGACTCGCTTTTACTTAAGTAACGTACTTTGTTTTATTCATATTAATTCTATTTCAAATAAAGATTTTATTATTATTACAAAAATTCTTCAATTTTACCTTCAGAAATCTTTTTAATCAAAAATTATTGTAGAATTATTCAAAAATGAAATGTTAAATTTACTCTGTATATATCACAAAATATAACAATTTATTTAACTCGATGACAGCATATGATTTTCTAAATATACTTTTATAATTTTCATTATTTAATTGATAATTTTTATGAAAAGTTATAAAGTTGCAAGGAAAGAAACAAAATATATATTTTTTTAAAAAATGTTTTAGGTAAAAAATAACTAATTTTTTTAAAAAAACACTTTATATCTAATTATTAATGAAATTGAAATAAAAAGAAATGTATTATAATATTCATAAAACACTGAAGAAGAAAATGATCCTTTATTGATACCATACTATACATATAACGACGTTAAGTGGCATTCTTGCTAACATATGTATGTGCAAAGTAAGGAAGCTCTAGATAATCGTGTAGTTGCTAATTTCAGCACTGAGATTCGCTTGTTGCGTTATTAAAGAGCGACGTCGGAGATTGAGTATGGTAACAGGCAACAGGAGCATAGAGTAGCAAGAACAGCGGAATAACAACAACAACAACAATGAGACGCGCCCAGGGACTAACCGAGCGAAACAAACAGAGCGAACGCAAAATAGAGGAACGCGGTCGCCGCCCCCTGTGACGCACGACGACGCTGCTCCGTCCTCAAGCTCCATTAGCGGCCGCAGGTGCGACTCGGTGCGGTCGATAGCCCGACATCACAACGAGTGCTTCCAGCTCCATCTGCTCTATCTACCCCCTTCCCATGTGTCTCTCGGTCCGCTTCGTGCGCGTCACGTTACAAGACATCCAGACTTTACTATAAGCGTGTGTCTGAGTCTTTTACTCGCAGCGTACTACACATTTTTCCTGCCTTTGTTTACAATATTTTACGATTACGATTCGCAAGATTAAAATGTCGTATGAATAATTATTCTAGTATTACTCTTGAGTTTCTTTTTAGCTTAGGAGTACATCAATACAATACTAAACAATTACTTTATTGTAATACGAGAACAAAAATTAAAAAAAATGTTCAAAAATCACAAACAAAAACTTATATATATATATATATATATATATATATATATAACATATATATACATATATATAAGCAATTAAAATCTCTATTATCAAGAGTTGTTTTGTGATTAGTGTTCTAAATTTGAATAATGCTACATGCATGCTTTTGTGGTTATACTTTAGGTCACAACTCTTCATGTTGTTATCTGTTGGATTTAATTAAATATTGTTTATTGTAAGATACATATTCTGAGGTATATTCTAATGCATTCAGATAGGTACAGAATTACAGTTAGACATTTTATACATATAAGTATTTATACATATAAGTATTTATGTATATATATATATATATATATATTATAATAAGTTTTAAATATATTAAAAAATCAAAAAAATACTATTTTATTTTTGCAGTATAGTACAGATTACGATTCAATAGGCAATATATTTGGTCATATATAAAAATCTATTCTTGAAATATTAATTTTTTTTAGAAAGCTTATGAAATAATGAAAAAGTCTTTACTACTGATTCCAAAAGAATTATAAATCGTGAAATAACGATCCTAAACAGCGAATGAAAATGAACAATTTATAAAATACTAAAACACATTTAAGTATTTATACGTATTATTTAATTAGTAACACATTAAAATACAAAGCATATGCTTTCAATTACTTGTTTTGTATAAATTACATTACACTTTGAAGAAAATACTTAGATTAAGTATATTTCTAAATTTATAAGAAAAAATATTTATTTATTTTGCCAGTACAATAAATTGAAATGTTTTTAGATTTTATAAACAGTTTGAAAAAATATATTTTATATTTTTATGTTCAGTAAATCAATAAAAAGTGGAAGAATGTATATTTGGTTTACGATTAGTATTTTGTAATAAAAACATATTGTTTTAAACAATGAATAATTTATATTATTTTCATATATTTAAAAAAATCAATAACTATACATCATGGTTTTAATTTTAATATTAAAAAGCAATGTAGTTTTCCTTAACCTAAAAAGATTATCATTTAAAACAGGTAAATTTTATTGTTTTTGTCTTACAGATAATATAAATCAGATAAAAAATGCTTTAATGTTGTAAAATACTTGTTATTTAAATTCAGTATTACTTTTCGTATTTAACATGTAAGATTCTCATTGATGTTAAATTGATAACATAAATAATATAAAATAAAAATGTATATTAAAATATAACATTCACGAATATTTAACATTGTATGTAATAATACATCAATATTAATATATACAAACTTATAAAATATAAATATATTCAACAGATAATTTTATATATGAAATTATTTAAAAAAAATGCAGAAATATGAGAACGTGTTCTTAGAAACGAGATCAAATCAGCTTACATTATACGTCGTACATATTTTCTTATTTATATTTTTTCTTACTTGTTTTATCTTTTATAATTTATTATAAAGACAGACGAAATTCAGTTCAGATTTATGTCGGGAGGGAAAAACAAAGAAATATATTTACGAAAAGTGAATAAATAATATTTCGTTTAAAATTTTATATTTCATCTGAATATGTTGATTTGATGGATTTGACAGTTATTTCCCTTTATAAAATTTGTATAAAAATTTTGATTGATTTACTCTAATTCAAAACTATGTATATATATATATATACGTAAATATATATATATATATATATATAATGTATTTATGTTTATATGATAAAGTGCATAAAACTTTCAATATGCAAATTCATTTCCGATCTGTTTGTAGTTGTAGATTTAAAATCATAAACGTTTGAATATTTAATTATTTACATGAAAGTCGTAATGAAAGTAGTGAAAAGTTTTTATAGTATTTAAAGTAAGTTTTTTTCTTTTACATACACACATATATATATATATATATATATATGTGTGTGTATGTACATATAGGATTTGACTATGTTCAGAACATGTATCTTTCACATAATTGTACAACATAATATAACTGATAATTATTAGTATATATATTTTTATTTTTAAAACATAAAATTGCTATAGAGCGTTATTGTTAGTTGTGACGATCTCCGATTTCCAAATTTTATTATTTTATTTGTTTATTTTAATATTTTAACATTGAACTTAATTTTATACTAGAACTGTCATTTGAACTGTTTACACTAAACTGTTATTATCTGGACGATACTTGATGAGTATAATCGCTAACAATAGCATTTCTACATATTTTTTGTTTGTCGTATCAAGTCGTAGCTCAATATCTTCCTAAATGTGTGTTATAATTTTAAATAAGTGATTACTGTTTCATTTCATATAAAATAATGTCTGTTTATTTACATAATTTTGTAATAATATTGAATAGAATTATAATTTAGAGCATATGATCTCTTCGGGGAAAAATTAGAAATAGTTGTTTTAATATTCATAATTTAATACGATATATAAAGAAATAAAAATTGGGAAAAGACAATACTTGAGATTTATTATAAGTAAAACAGAAGGAACAGGTTTTATCAAGTGTTTGACAGAATAAGATATAATAATAAAACACATTGCATCTCTCTATGTTTTTTAATATAATTATTTTTTTAATAAATATATTTGTAATATCTATAATATCATTAAATTTCCGAGAAATGAAAACCTGGAATAAAAAGATTCTAAGCACACTGTTCTATGGAAAGCTAATAACATTACACCTCCGTTTCTGTCTGAGGTAATCAATTTTACATCAGTCGTTAAATGCGATGATCTGCGAGATTTTCTATGAAAATGCAGACGTAAGGAAACGTATACGATCACAATTCAAGAAAAAGAAAGTATATCTATTTTGTGAATTAAGCTTCAAAGAATGACGAATTTTTATAAAACTTTGTAATTGACTAAAGTGAAATAATTATTTAAAATAATGACCATGGAAATGACAAGTAGTTGAAAAACGACAAACCTTTATAAAAAAATTAAAATATGGATTGGATGTTAGCATGAGAAATAACAAAACAGCATTTTTTTAAAGAATTTATTGTATAATTATGTTAACGAATGATAATAGCGGTACTTTTAAAAAGATTACTATTTAAGGTTAAAATATTTCGATTTTTGAAAGAATTAAAATGTGAAATAATTTACAAACTACATTTCAACATAGCAATTTTTTTCTATATCACTAAAATAGATTTAACTACAACAATTACAATTTGAATATAAAATAACAATCATACATTTAATAAATTTATATATATATATATATATATATATATATATATATATAAATATATATATATATATAAGAATATATGATATGCAATATGAAATTATATGAAAAGAATTAAAATATAAATTATTTTAAATGGAAAAGAATCATTACTACTTATTAGTTTAAGTGGGAAACTAATTAAACACTTGTCAGTACAATTTTTTATTCTTGCCATTTTTTCAATTTGCAAATGTTTTTGTATTTGAATATAATATAGAAGTGTAAGGAAGTACAAATGAAATTTAATTTTAGTTATTTTAAAGCTATTATAATTATTAAAACAAAAGTTATTTTTCTTATATTTTCTTTTCTTTTATTTCATTTCTATGTTTTATTTTTTTAATTTCTTTATATTTTTCGATAGTTCTTTTTTATTGTTGTTATTATTTATTTCTGAACTCTAACATTTTTTAAACTAAAAAAGCATATACATTATTAGTTTGTTCGATTAGATATATATATATATATATTATATATATATATATAAAATATAATATTTATATATATATATATATATAATCTTCAGCCTCTGTTAATCCACTGCTGGATAAAGGCCTCTTCCATGATTTTCGATTTTGTTCGATTCCGTGCCTCTCTTTTCCATATATTTCCAAGAAAGTTATATATATATATATATATATATATATATGTTAATATGTTTACTTTGAGTTATGCATTCCTTTTTATATTAAATATTATTAAAATTGTTTTTAATGCTTGAATGTTTTTCACATGGGATTGGTAAAAATTATATTCCTCAGTTTTTCAATCGAAAATATAAATTAATTACTCTTAACATAAAAACACACACTGAAGTATATAAATGTATATATAAAATGTTTTGTTTATTAAATGAAATATACCAATAATTAGATTATTACAAAGACATACTTTTTTTTAAAATAAATATTCATTTGAGAATTATTTTCATAATGTATTTATTAAAAATATGATAATTTAGACTATTTTTTTAATCAATAATAAATTCACACACACATATGTATACATATATATATATATATATATATATATATATATATATATTTATATATGTATGTATATATATATATATATTTATATATATATATATATATATATATACAAGTATATATATATATATAGTTTATAAAAAATTATCAAGTGTTTCAAGTGTAAGATTACAAGTAAATTTAAAAATGAAAAG
The DNA here is from genome assembly GCA_034766995.1 of Acanthacorydalis orientalis. Taxonomy (NCBI): domain Eukaryota; kingdom Metazoa; phylum Arthropoda; class Insecta; order Megaloptera; family Corydalidae; genus Acanthacorydalis; species Acanthacorydalis orientalis. The sequence continues at coordinate 20,289,160 of CM068313.1, read as the reverse complement.
ACGTTTTTCATATGAATTATAAATTTGTAATTACTTATTAATAAAGATCTAATATTTTCCCTAGAAAAAATACAATATAGTAGATATTACAAATTTGAGTATTAAATTTTCAAATGAAAATTATATCCATTTTTATAAATTTTAAATTATTACATTATATTACAAAGTAAACTAAGATTATTTTATTTTAATTTGTAGAATATTACAACGATATCAGCTTTAATACGATAGTAAAAATTTTAATGAATATTATTTTTTTCATTTTATTGTTTTACTTCATTTATTTATACGTACGATTAACTCGACTATATAATAGTATCATTCGCTTCGTACGTATTTATTAAAGCATATATATATATATATATATATATATATATATATATATATATATATCTATTAAGCCTGAAAAAAGATTATCGATCTAGGTGTTCACATCTATCTGATTGCTATACATATATAGACACAGTAACTCCATATTTATGATGGTTTCGCCCTGATTATTTCAAACGCCTGTATCACTATATATTTTGCTGAAACTGGGGACGGTTCGTATTACCAGCCATCATTTATTTTACTCGAGAATATAGGTTACGCACAAACGACGCTATGGTCTTTTTACTGTATTATATCATATGAAGTTCAAGTCAGAATTTCTATTCAAAAGTCACAAAAATATGTATGAATAAAGGATATGAAATATTTAAAAGGTTTTCAGTTTATAACATTTTTTTAAAAAAATATTATAAATTTGAATATCTGTGTACGCAAAAATTCCCTCAACTTGTTGAACAAATTTACCTAATTTAGTTTTTAATTTTTGAACGGGTTTGGTCGTCTTTATTTTATTATTTGTTGTCTTGTATTAAAACTTTACGTGTATTTTATCCTAATAAATATTTTTATTTTTTTTTACGTTTATTTGTTAAATTTTTATATTGTTGAATTATTATTAAACTATACTAAAAATTGACACGGTACAAATAAATCACATATTTCATAGTCTTACTATTAATAACTTTTAATAAAAATACTTTATGTAAAAATCGTAATAAATCTCACAACAATTATATTTATTATCTCTTACCTTTCTTATTAAAAGATATAATTAATATTTAATTATCAAAAAATGATTTTTATTAATAGTATATGAAGTTATTACAGTAAATCCACATGTACTAGAGTAGAGATAACTCAAAAACCAAACACTTGGGGAGCAGTGTTATAAATATTTCTATTCAAAATCAATGAGTCTACATGAAAAAATATTAAATAGTCACAAAAAGTAATCTGTGCTCACGAAACATTCTGTAAGAAATATATTTATTTTCAGTATTTACAGATTTTACTTTATTTAATTAAACTATATTCAATAATAATTAAATCTAATTAAAGACATTACATGCATTTTATTAAAATATTTTTAAACAAGAAATAAATTAACTTTAAAGAAACGTTTCAATTGTTTAAAACATTTTATTCACACTTTATTGAACTGCGTTTTTATATACGATAATATATTATAAATAGAAAGTAAAATTATTTATAAAAAAAAATTATCTGAAATTTAATTGTCCCATTAATTTAAGTGCTTAAATATCACAAACTGTGCAGTTAAGCAGAAGTGAGAGAGTGAAAATTGGTTTCCAACTTATAATAGTTGAACGTTTTTTTCGATAGAAAGAATGTTACATTATTCTTATTTTAAATAAAAAGTAAATTTAATTTTAATTAAAACTGAATTGTTCTATGACAATAATTAAAACAAACTTTATGAAAATGTAATTTTCTAAGAAATGGAAAGTAAAAGTTTCTTTTAGTCTTCTTTTAATTTGTAAGTTTTTTTGTTAAGTAGATTAGGTGCAAAGTATTATTTCATAATAAGAACAAAAATAAACGCATTACAGTTTTTTTATAATTTATTTAACTATTCGGGAAAAGTAAGTATTTTTAATTAAATTACTTTATCAATTTATAAAATGAAAATATTGAAGTATTACTATTATAACATTGTATTACTGAATCATACATACATTCAAAATAAATTTAATTTAAAATGAGAATTTTATATTAATATACATGTATATATATATATATATATAAGTGTATATATATATACATAATGTACAACATTTATTGCCTAAAGTATCGGTATGTAATATCTATACGTTGTTTCAGAGTTATGCATAACTTATGTAACTACTTAAAGTTTCTGACAGTACGTTGAAAATTTGTATTTGCTATATATAATAAATTGGCGAAGAATGTGAAATGTCAATGTTTGTATTTTATAATTTTTCATTATACTGTCCATTACAAAATAAAAAAGAATTTGTTATAAAAATATTCTAAGATGTTTACTTTAAGTAATTTAGTCTTAATCTCAGTCATTGAAGAATTGTAATTTGTGATGAAAGGCCATCTTTGAGATATAATAAGACTAATATAATTTGTGATGCTATTTTGATAACTGTACGTATTTAATTTGCTAAGAATGGCGTTTTGTATGAAATATAATATAAAAAAAATTGTTTACGATAATTAGTTTCAAGTTCAAATTATTTTCTCACAGTGATTTGTAAGAAAATGTTTTATAACACATTGTATTTTAGATAATGTACTCATTCGCTAAATATCACATTTAGTTGCCAAAACGTTTTAAAAACAGTAAATTTCTTATCCATGAAAAGTGTTTTAATTGTTGTTCTTGCTGAAGTATGTTTATTAGATGTAATTACGAATTATTCTTGTAGTGATTTTACATTTTACATGTGAATAGAACTATTTAATTTGTGATTTTTTATGATTTGGTTTTATTATTGATAACATGGTAATTATTTCCAAATAATTAATATTTATGGTTTAACTGAAAATTTCATAAAAGATATTTCTCAAAAATGTAATCAGAAAAATTAATTATTTCAGGTTAAAGCCTATATAGACACCGATTTTAATAATTAATATCAACTCAAAAAAAAAACGAAAAATGTTTTCACAAATAATTATTCAAATAGAGAACTAAATACTTGTATTAAAATGACATTGATTAAGTACCATATTTATTTAAATGGTATTTTGTTTTATTACATGTAAAATAAAAATATCATATAATTATACTTTTGAATATTGTGGATAAATTTAGTTTCATAAATTACTTTTCATAAAAAAAGTAAAAAAATGTCCATTAAGATATTAATTGTTTTGATAAAATTTTGGTTGTGATTCTATTATTCTCTAACCGTTAAAGTACGGAATTAAACAAACATTTAATACCTGGATCAAAAATGTTTAATAAAATGGATGTAGAATGCGAAAATTTGTCTCTAAATATTAGTAATACGATAAATTTTACATCAGTTTAAAACTTTTTTACATATAACAATATAATCCGACTATTAAACTACACGTTGACACGAGGTAATTAAAAAGAATCAATTGAATTGACTGTTGAATTCATCGTGTTAACATTAGTATGAATTAAAATGATTGAAGTGACTCATGTCATTTGAATTGAACATACCTCTAATTTTCAGTCAATTGAGTAGAAATCAAAATGGCATTACGTAGAAAAGGCAAAAGATAACATCATTAAAAATATATAATAGGTTGGTATAAAAAAACGTGATATTTTGAAATTCTAAATTAATATTGAAAACTAAGAAGTGAATCTCCAGTCGCTAAATACTTTAAATCTATTTGAAATTTTATAAGACACATAAGAATAATGGAATAATTATAACATTATATTTATTAATTTCAGAAAGTAGTCCATTTCGAAAATTAATTTATTCTAAACTACTTGTTTAATTTTCTAATTATATTTTCTAAAAAAATTTCCTTGAACTACATATTATTTATTAATGAATCATTCAATTTAATTCATTAAATTTTATTAGTTTTAAACAATAAAGATCCTTCTCAATCGCCACATTTTCTAAATAGTTTTTTGTAATTTTTACCATTTACTTGTAATTTATTTAATTACAAAAGTATGATTTATGTTTTAATATATATATTTAAACATTTTTAAGATATTTTTTCTTATACAAGTTATGTAGAAAAAATGTAAAATTATCTAAAAAATATAGACCAAAGGCTCATACGTATTTTCAACCAACTGTTATGTTTATGCATTTTTTTCAATGTTGGTATAAAAATTCTAGAGTATCTAATACACTAACATAACTGGATACTGGATTTTATGTAGAAAATTATACTAACAGGTTTATAAATAATGATTAAATTTATATTTGATTTATGAACGTGGTTTAAATCCTGCTGTGAATTAAAATATCTATAATATATATATATATATATATATATATATATATATATAATAAATTATTTATTAACTTTATAAATAATAAAAGTAAATGTTTTCTTGTTATTTCAGCGAATATTTTTTAAGACTAACATAAAACTCAAATTATTATCGAATTTATATTTATAAATAGACTACAAGGGTGTATTTTTATCAATGATGTTTTGATTAAATTAACATTTGAAAGAATTCGATGTTTAATCATTTGGTAAAATCATAAAGAAATATTTGTAAATTTTATTATGTAGTTGTACTATATAAAAATCTATTGATAATTTTTGAACGGTCTATGAAATATTATGTTTTTTGATTGCAAATGAAGCACGTTATAACTTGTTTGTTAATTATGGTTAATTGATTCTAAAAATATCCTAGGGCCACTGTACTCATATTTCATTTCCGTTATTAAATTATTGTGAAAACAACCCATCCGACTTGAGTTTCAATTAATTGTTTAATATCAAATAAAATAATCACTCTCAATTCATTTGGGGGAGAGTGGATTGGACTCTCATCTTTTTATACCCTTGTATGTATGTATATATATATATATATATATTAAAGTAATAAATTATAATGAAAAAAAATCTAGTTTTTCTATAATTATTGTTTCGTTCTTAAAATTTGAAACCGCAGAAATAGAATGGTAATTCAAATATAAAATTATAATAATCATTTTTAAAAATGTAAAACTAAACGAAAATTAGTAATATTAGAAACATATATATATATATATATATATATATATATATATATATATATATATATATATATATATATATATATATATATATATATATGTACCTGTGTGTGTATTATAAATCTTTAGAAGGTTTTTGAAATGATTTATTTATATTTAATTATTTTTTGTTTAAAAATTCGTCAATTTGTGAAAATCAGTTAACGTCAATTTTTCAAGAAAGTATTTTTATAGATATTCATATATATATATATATATATATATATATATATATATATATATATATATATATATATATATATATATAACTTATAAAACAAATCCATAAAATATAAACAGACGAATTAAATATATCATATAATTTCTGTTGCTACACCACTCTAATGTCGGATTTATATTAAAGGTGCTGTTGACAGTAAAATTTACAATACTGAAGGTCAAGTTCATGTAACGCTGACCTTGATGGTGTATAAATTGTTGACATCGTGGAAATATGATTAAATTTTTTAGAAAATTTCATTATATACACGCTTTCATATACTTTGACGCACGCATACACACATATAAGTATACATTGTTTATATATATATATATATATATATGTGTAAATAAATATTTCACTAATTTTAAAATTATTTATGGATTTTCGTTCTTCAAGTGATAAAAACACACAAAGTTATTATTTTTATTGAAGAAATTAATTCAGACTTAAATGTTATGTTTGAAAGAGAATGTTTGAATTGAACAAAACAATATGCTAAAAATAAAATATTTTTAGTTTGAATAGTCACGATTTTCTATGAAAAAAAAACTTTTTTCATTGAAAACAATATTTTTAACGAATAATAAATACTGATATAAATATGAGTATTAATTAAATAAATTGTTTTATATGTGGAAACTAAGACTTTATATGTCACTAAAACCGTATTCTACATAATTAGACACGGCGCTGTCATTTATATAAACTTGTTTAAAACACTTACCGTTACACATTTAAATAAATATATTCAGACAAGTATGTTCATATATCCCTATTTCATCTAAATGTTGGTTAATCTGGTTGTTAGTATATTACTTATTAATGTAAATTTATTATTAAGTAGCTATGTGGGTCAAAATATTATTTTTGTAAATATTTTATCTAGTATTATGTTATTAAAAACTTGTCATTTTGATATTTAAACATGTTTTTGAAAACATAGTAGTTATATGAATAGTAATAGTGAAATTTATTTATTCCAAATAGATATATATATATATATATATATATACTCGTATATATATATATATATATAACAATAGAAATTACTATTAAACATTTACTATCTTTGAAATAAGACATTTTTAAAACAATATTTTTAAAACGCTGGCATACTTTTGTATTTCAATTTTAAGTAAGTCAGTATTAAATAAATAATTTGTCAAATAATTTTTAATTTATTATATAATGTAAAATAATTTTCATTTTATACTAATTTTATAATGTAATGTGCAATCTTTATTAATTTTTAAATATTAAAAAAAATAATGCCTATTTAATAAATAACCTTAATATTCATTTTAGTTATAGATTATTCATAAATTCGATCTGAGTTTGATCAATGTGATTAATTACTGGTTGTAATTTGATACTATAATTAACACTCAAACATCTATATGATTCATTAAGGGTTCATATAATATTGTTACATCATTTTTCATTTTTTTTTTTCGATAATTGCTGTAAGCAATTCACAATATTTTCATTAGTGCATAAATTGTGGCCATTCAATTACTATCATGAATAATTCTGTGTTAATTGAGTATCGTGTGTACTGTTTATATGCATGCATGTAAAAATATACATACATTTTTATATACACGTTCTATTTATATATAATTAAAAATATCAATAAAATGAAAGCTTTTGTATTATTTGTATTACTTAAAGGACATATTTTTGGGAGTGTTTAGTTTATTATTTGGATAAGTTCTTACGCGAAAAAGATTCTAAAATCTATTATAGTTTTTATTAAAACATATATGCAAAGAATTCAAATTATGTACTAAAACTCGTCTCTCTCTCTTATATATATACATCTTATATATATATATATATATATATATATATATATATAAATTAGTTTGTTATTTAGATAACTTATAAGCAAAAAAGTATAGATTTTACGAAAATTGTTACATTAAGAATTCAAATAATAAACTAAAACTTCTAGATTAAAATTCCAAATGTGTAAAAATATTTCTTAAATTAGAATTTTTCTTACTTCATACATCGATAAAAATCTGTGTATAATACTATTTTGCCTTACAAATATAAAAAATATATATTTAAAATATATACAAAAAAATATTTATTTTTCGAAAAAAAAACTCTGCAATATATAATATAATTATATTCATTAAAAACTAGTAAATTTTTTTAAATTTATTCCAATCGGAGAGACTTGTTTAATTTTGCGGTTGTTTTTTAACTAACTATTGTTAGTTTTATTTCTATGAAGAAATGTACATGATTCAATGTTTGTATAAAAGAAAATTAATATTTTATATTACGTTTGCTTAATATCAACAACTAATTAAACACTTAGTATATCATGTTATTCTGTAGTGTTTGTTAATTGTAGGAACACGACAGGTAAAGTAAATATGATATTATCCTATGACGCGTACAATGTCGGGGATACGCGTATGGAGGTTATTATGAGATATATGTTTTGATCATTTCCATATTATATTGGAATTAAAGCATGCTGCACAGAAAACAGATTTAGATAAAATTATGAGGAATTTTCACATATGTTGAATTTGTATTTAATAATTATACGAATAATAAACTCATTATATACACTTATACGAGTTAATAAATTAATTATAGAATTTATACTAACATTACATTGTAAGCATTGTACTTGGTAGCTTGAATGTTTTGTAGATAATTATTTATCAGAAATAAATTCCTGCAACTTTTATCCTAACATCCCAATACATTTTAACCCTCCAGCTAAAATAATATTTATAGCAAGATTCTGTAGAATTTTTATGATATGAGACTTCTATAACAATTTGCATTCATTATAAATATCATATGTTATTTTTTAATAGATACTAATTATACATTTTAAATATTTTTAAAAACTTGCTAACAAATTCAATTTATATGTTTCTTTTTTGTATTTTTTTTCTCGAAATTAATGCATAGATTTTAAATTTAATTTACAACACTATTTATTAGTATAAATTTTAGAAAAAAATATAATTTTTTGTAATAAATATGATAGCTACATAAACAAGTATAATATTTTATTAAATAAATAGAAATATTAAAACTATAAAAATGTGAACAGCATTTTAAAAAAATAATCATAAACATCTATTTCTTGAAAGACTTTTATGTGTTAGAAATCAAATGTTCCTTGATTAAAACATCTAATCATCTTTAATCCCAAATATTTATTAAGTAAAAGAAAGTACATCTGATAATACAAAAGCGCTAATGAAGCTCTATTCATTGAATAAGGTATGGTAAATCATGTGATTATGTTTTCGTCTTTTGTTCAACGAACTGTACCCGTCAGTTTACCTAAAAGTTAAGGATTGATATTAGATTCCGCCATAATAAGGATAGTCTATTATCTGTTAAATAGATTTTCATGCAAACTTTTCCCCAAACATTAAACTTCACATGTCATTTTATTATTTACTATACTGAAAATAATAGACAAGTAATATATTAGTAACATGAAGATAGGTACAGAAAATTATGTATGATGAAATATTGTTGAAATATTTTCAATTATTATATATCTTTAATGTGTTTAATTATTATAATTATATTCATATGTCAGATTCTACTTTATTTTAAATTTGTGTCAAATATTTTAATTATTTTGATATTTTTATATATCTTAAACGCACAACTAAAATTTATGTTCAAATTAATGAAAAAATGTTTCATGTAAATTTAAAATAGATTATCTAATATAAATTTAATTTAATGTATATATATATATATATTTACAAATAATATTAACTTTTTTAAATAAAATATTTTATATAACGAGGGTTTATAAACGCAGTTTATTTACTTTTTACAAATGTTTAATATTTAAATTTATAGTTTATTAAAAAATCATAATAATTGTCTATTCTGTATAATAATTACACAATTTTGTATAAATTTCTTAATGAAGAAAAATACAATATTGAATATTGAATCACTGAGAAGAGTTGTTTTTTAGAGATAAATCCGATATTGTGTCAAAATTGATAAATGTAAATAAATTTGTATGACTGGGCTTTCGATACAAAAAAGTATAACGTTACAAACACAAAACTCTTGATTAAATAAATTATAAAAAATCTTAAATAAATATAAAATTATATTTACTTTTTTGTAAATTTATTTCGGTTATTAAATCAAATAGAAATACTTTTTATAATTTACATAACAAATCTGTTTTAGCTGTATAGGCAAAATATATCTCTTTTAGTAAATAATTCAATTTTCTTATTTGAATATATATTTTTTAATTGGAACATTATATGTGAATAAAACGATTAATTAAACGATAAATTTAGATTTTATAAAATCTTAAAATAAAAACTGTATAACCTTATTTATTTACATATTCTATACATAAGGATATAATTGCATTAGTGATTTTAGGTATATATTATTTATTTTATCCTTGACAAAATAATATTTTATCATTTGATATTTTATTACTAACACACATCAAAATGTATATGTTTCAATTTCAAATTTTTATAAATAGATTAATCAAAATTGAATCCCTATTAAAATTATTCATTAGTTATACATTATAGTGCGAAATCCCATAAACTCAGGAATATCCACTAAAATTTATAATCTTATTGTAAATATTACGATATTTGAATCGATAGAATGCTTATAACAATAGTTAATAATAATATAACTAATTCCTTGTAACAAATAATTTGACCTTCGTCTATAATTGATTAACTATATCAATAAACATTTATTCAATTGGAACGTATCAATTTAATTCATTGATTTGTTTACAATATCCTTAATTGTGTATCTCAAACTAACTGGAAGATTAAATAATTAATACATAACTATCTTAATTTAATTATATAAACAAGACAATTGAAAAAAATAATATTTATAATTATTTCAAATATGAAAAAAAAATGTTTAATTAAAAATAATATACTTATCTTCACTTTTATACAGAGATCATTTGAAAATTTTAAAAAATATAATTGTGTCTTAAATAAAATAATAATAATAAAGATTTCTAAAGTAAAATTTGATTATTAAGAGGAATTATTTAGTTTTGCAGAACTCCTGCGTTTCAAAAATGATATTATTTGATTCTTTTGAATGGATCGTATGTAAATAATATCGAGAGAATAGAGAGAAAATACTTCTACTGATTAACGAAAATTCAGATTGAGATGATCTTGAAAAATATTTGAATATTTGGCATAAAAAAGGAAATAAAAGATAAAATTAACAGATTTTGGATTGCAAGAATTAAGAAAATCATGGAAAAACACTGCTCCATACAGCAAAAAAGAAAGAGCTTTATCGATTTTGAGAGTAGTCTGAGTGAAATAAAAAAGAATTCAGATATACTATTCTTCATTTTGATCAAATTTATTTGTGTCATATATTTAATAAAAGAAAAGTAATATTTTGTGCAAATTAGTAAGTTATAATACGAATATTTAAAATGCGTTTGTAAATATATTGTGGAATATAACATGAGTAAATTTTCACTTAAATAATTGAATATTTAAATTCATATTAAATACTAATCAACCAATAAATCATTTTTAGTCAGTATTATGAATATAATTCATTTAAAAATTTTTAATATTAAGTGATTGATATTGCTGTACGAATGTAACTATTTATAATATAGAATAATCAAAAAAGTCTTAATATCTGAAGATATGTATATGTCAATTTTTACCAACCGTATTGAAATGGTATTCACTGAAAATTAACGATTCATGACGTTTTAAAATATACATTATTCGCAGTTTTAAACATTAGACAAGTATAAAAAAAACGTAAATCAAATTATAGATTGAACATTGTTGAAAACATCAATATGGCGGCGACAAGGGAAATGACTTGATCGGTCGACCGTGCAGACTGGCATAATCAGCTTGTTGAATGGTTCACTTAACAGGCGGTAGCGTTTTATGAAAATTGTGTCAGTACTTGCACGGACAACGGAATCTACAAGCTATTGTTCGTCTAATGAAAGAGATATCGTATAAGATATAATGTGGGTTTTAAAGTTTAAATAAGTATTGTAATTTATATGTAGGTAATGAAAAAGGTATAACAAAAGAGAAAGAATTAATTAGTTAATATTTTTTGTTGTGGAGGATATATCACATAATTAAAGAAACCTTAATTATTTTAAACTATTTGAAACGTTTAATGAAACAAGATAAAAAAGTATGCAGAAAAAAAAATAGTACAAAATGACACCGATATAGAAATATCTATATATAACAGTAATTCATTATATATATATATATAAACGTATTATGTATGTATGCACGTATTTATTTTGGTGAAATATGAAATAGAAATTTATTTGAATATTATAATGTTATATAAACATAAATATATTATCTTAAGTAAGAAATAATATATGAAATCCTGAAATTCGTATGTATACTTCAATTAGAATAGTAACCAAAAATATTAAATTTTTGGTATACGTACTAATTATTTTAAAATTAGATTCAAGTATTCATGATCAGAACTAGTAAAAAATCAATAACTAGTTTATGAGTTGATAATATCACAAAAATTTAAATTATATATCACATGTTCATCTCATACAACCTTTTTTAAGAGATATTACTTTCTTCTAAATTTATTAAATTATGTTTTAGGTAATAATAAAAATATATATAAAATCATTGTCACTGTGGAATTATTCACAAGTACAAGTTATTTTTAAAAGTGTATTCTTAAATACAGGAAAATATATAACTTATATCAATTATAAAAAAAAAATTATCTTTTTTAATTTAATTATAAATTGATACGTTAAACATACAAAAGTTGTGAATACATAAAACAAAAAGGGATATCAAAGCAATATTTATGTGGAATGTTGACGTGGACATAAATTAATTAGATGAATTATTAAGATAAATTTAAATCATTACACATTTTTTATACAGAACTCTATTTACTTAATTGGAAAGCTAAAAAAAAATCTATAATATACATCGTGTAGATGTGTTTCAACACGAAATGAGGAAATGTTTCAACCTTTGTTAAGGTTTCACATAAATTGTTTGAGAACAACTTAATTTTGGGCTGTTTGTTTCTATTTTCTAGACTTGAATGTTTTTTGAAGAGAATAGTTAATTGACAATAAAAGAATACTTCATGAAAGTTCGCACACTTATTGGTTTGGAATTTTATTTATATGTAAATAGATATTAAATTCAATGCTAAAAAATATTTATTTTGATGCATTTTTTTAAAAAAATAAAATGTATCAAAATAAAAATGTATTTCAGTTTAAAAATACACATTTATTAATAGAGTTAAAATTTTATTACAAAAAGAAATAAAATATGACAAAATAATATACTATTATCTATATTTTTCTATTAAAATTTTTAATTGAAGGTGTGGTTTCTTGTAGTTGGGTTGTGTTGAACATATTATATTAATTTCACTGATCAATTTAAAAGCTGAATATTATATAGATTCAAAGGTATACAAATTATTAAAAAATATAATATTTCCCACAAAAACCATTGCATCTAAAGAATATTATTTTTATAAATTCACAAAATTTATAAGAACATTTGTTGTACAATATATAATAGACGCATAACGTACAATACTTGAATAAAATAATATTTATCTGTAATATTGAAATTATACATTACTTAAATTATGCCGTAATTCTTTGGATATATTTAAAGGTAAATTCATATTTAAAATGATCCTATTATTTTACCGGTAAAAATATAAAAAGTTTCGAAACAGATTATTAACTTTTCAATTAAATCTCATTTTTTTAATTAATGCTATTTTCAATCACAAATACTCTATTAATTAACTAAGAGAACTTACGTTCCTTAATGTAGTTCATTTGTACAAAAACAAATATATATATATATATATATATATATATAACATTTGCATATTATATATATATATATATGTTCCATTGTTTGTATTTTTGTTTTTAATTAAATAAATTTATAAAATATATCAATATCAAAAAAAAAAATACTATATATCTCAATTTGGAAAACAATACCTAAAATTAGTAAAAAAAAGTATAATGAGAATATTTTGTAAAGATCTGTCAAGAAGACATTAGAAAGGGAATATATAATGAAAATTCTCAACAATAGATGAGTGTATTTACTGAAACGAAAAATACTCATGTGTTGTCTATTGTTTAAATGAATGTTTCCTTTCAAACGGTTGCTCCGATTTTAATACAAGTCAATTTATGTAATTTGTGTCAGTTTTATATTGTTTTTCTCTGTAAAAAGTTTAACTGAATGTACTACATTTTTTAAATATAACTTAAATAGTTATATTTAAGAACTGTTTAAAAAATTAATTGTTATAGATAATACTGTATACTTGAACTATTGTATGATATATATATATATATAATATTATAGAAATAAAATTTTTTACAACTACTGTTTATTATACGAATATTATATATAACGAATGTTATTATAAATGTTATCAATTTATGAAAATAATATTTTTTTAGATATATTGGTTTTTGTGGAAAATATTATATATTTAATAATTTGTATAATGATGGGGTCTATATGATATTTAGTTTATATATATATATATATATATATATATGTCTTGAAAAGCCAGTGTATTACAGCAGAAAATAATCAAATCCACTTTTGGAAATAAAATAAGTAAAATGTTAAACTAATAAAATAAAGTCACTACATCTTCTATACTCATAAATTATATATTGATTTGTCTAGAATATTTTTTTATTTTCAAGGAAATTCATGTATTTGTTATTTGTTCATAGTCCTTAAGGGTAAGTTGATTTATATTATTTACAATCAGGTTCAATACAATATCATCTATTGTATTATCATCGTTTCAATATATCCTGAGATAGATTTATAGCGTACTAAATCTACTTAATCATGAAGTTACTTTGTAACAATTCCAAGAAAATACACAGTTATAAATTGAATAGTGTTCAATAAAATAAAGACTACCACTTTAATTATATAGTCAGATTTTTCAAAATAAATTAATCAATGCGTAAAAATACTACTTATAGACAAAATACAGTGTTTGCACTAAAAAATGCAATAAAAAAAATCAAAATAAAGTTATAAGTATACTAATCTAGTACATAATGCAGATTATTGATATTAAATGAATGTTTAATATATATATATATATATATATATATTAAAAATTCATTTAATATGTTTCATAAATGTATTATATTTTTATAAATATTCGTAATATGTAATTAAACGGTTCTGATAGTGTTACTAAATATACTTTCTCAAATGATTTATTTTTTCATCACACACTACACTAACAGTTTTCGATTAGAAGCACTCAATAAATTTATATTGATTACTTTTGATCAAAAAATATTGATGGAGTTTTGTGGGATAAAAAAAGAATTAATTTATGAATGCATCGTTTGTTTTTCGAATGTCCTAATGACTAATGGCTTAGATGCTTTTTTGTTATTTTATAAACTCTATGGTGTCAAATCTAAGTAAATATCAATTCGTAGTTGTAGAAACTTTTAAAATAATTTGAATTGGATCAACGGTTTCGAATTGCTAACCAATATCGACGTTTAAAACCATTGCAAAATTCTATAATAAATTTAAAATGTATCTTACATTTATCTAGTGTACTGAAAAAATTATGATTAAGTACTCTTATTCGGTGCAATTAGTTACATAAACGTTTTTGAAGCACTTTGACGTATCGTTCATTATTAAAAGTTATTACATATTTTTTTAAGAAGTTTGTTTCAATAATTTCAAATACAGTTATATAGCATTACATGGTCACTTTTGTCTTGAAATTAAAATATTACTTTTTTAAAATGCCATGAAATTCATAAAATATAATTGACTTTGGAATAGATAAGTCTTTAAAAAATATTATTTTGAACATTTTTATTTAGAATTTTTCAGAACATTTTCACTATAAAATTAGATATCCATAAGAATTAGACTTGAATTCAGTTACAAATTAAACTGAATTTAACGATTTTCTTCACTTTACAATGTACATAAGTATATAAAAAGTATCCATATATTCATATTATTTACAAGATCTTCATATATATATATATATATATATATATATATATATAAATGGTTTGTTTGTGTAAAATTACGGACAAAATGAATACTTATATTTTAATTATTTGTATGAGAACGTATACTTTCAAAATTAATGTTATTAATTCTCGAAGATAATATATTATCAAGGTGTATTATTAATAATACGATCTTTTGTTTCAAGAAATGAAAAGTTTATAAATACACTGAAGTTATATTCTAATTATAGTATCTTATACATTATTTTAAATATATTTGTATGTCGGATACGAGAAATGCTTTTGTTACGAAGATGTTAAAATATATTTCTTACAATTCATTTTTGATATTCTTTATAAAACATAATTTATGGAAGAGCATCCATATAAAAACCTCGCAAGTGAGCGGGAAACCAGTACACCTCTATGAAAAAGTAAAGCGAGGATCAATTTTCTAAACGAACAAACAAACAGTGTCCTCTAGTAATCATTACAAGCAAACAGTTTTCACACAGAGTAATCCTTGAGTGTACACGCTTTTCGCTCACCGAGCACACATTTGCGGTAGGGATTGTCCTTTTCTTTACGCGGCAATAACTTTCGGTTCTATTGTACTGGATGACTTTCAAGAAGATCTCTGTGTATCTCCGAGGACATTTTTATTGTTCATGAAAAAATGCATTATGTACGAGTATCATATCACAAACTTCTTGTTCGTTTTATGTCGCATTTTATTGGTGGAAAAGGACGTTCTTTCATAAATAATTGCAAACAGAAAATATATTGAAATATATATACTTCTGAAATGGATACGTTATACTTAAATGTCAAAATTTCACTTTTATTGATAATTCGGATATAAATGACATTTGTTTCAAAAAAATATTATTGCGGCTGTACTTTAAATGACTCGACGATATTACATGTACATCTGTTGTATTTACACATACACACACACACACACACACACACATATATATATATATATATATATTAAAATCTATTTTATATTAGTTAAAAAGTTAATTGAAATTTATATTTAAATACATAGTTTAAATATTTCAGTTAACATTTGTTTCCATGGTCAAATAAAACAAAGAAATATTTTGGTTTTTCAAAATATAAAATAGTTTTATGTCAAATATGAAGTAGGCAAAAAGAGTATGTTTCTTTGTAAAAGCCATAAAACTATTTTTTTAAATCATTACTATTTCAGTCATGCGAATCAAGTGATGGGATTCAATAGTTTCGTGACAACAATTTCTTGACTACCAAATCTCATTATTTACTTTTCTTTTTTTCTCACGTAAAATGATTTGTATTCGCTTTTAAAATTAGAATTTGTTATATATATATATATATATATATATACATTTGTAAGTATATTTATTTGTATATTACTAGACTGAAATTAATGAACTACTTATATTTTTTATTATTAAAAATGATGAAGTAAATGGTATAAGAAAAAAAATGAAATGTATGTATTATCGAATATTAAAGAATTTAATATTATGCTATTACAACTACTTTTTCCAAATTTATTTAATATTTTCTTAAACTTATGAGAATTAATTGAATATTTTGGTTTTTTTACACGATATTTATTGAATATATATATATATATATATATATATATATATGTATGTATGTATGTATATATATATATATATATATATACGAGAATAATATTAGAACAAAACAATATAATGAAAAACTTTTTCAAACAAGATAAAAAATGGATTAAGAATAAATTAAAATTCTGATCTATTTTCTTTTTCAAACGAAATTAGTTACTTGACATTGTTTCTATTCGATCTCATTTCAGGCGATGCATAATATATATAGTAGTTATTTTTCTTTATTATTTGATTGAGCTTACAATTTGAATATCAATACTTCATTTATTTCTGAATTGAAGTATTCTTAAAATAATTAACATTTAAATATACTTGCAAACATGTTATGTAGCTAATCAGTCATTATGTATATGTTATTAAAACACTTTTTTTCTATGGTTCATGTTTCAGCATGAATGAAAACTACAAATAAACATTAAAATAAACGTAAATTCTAATATAACATTTAATATTGTTTAAGAAAAACAGATAGTTTTATAGTTACTAGACATTTAGATATTTTTCAGATATTTTTATAATAAAGTTATTTATTTAGTGATAAAACTATGTATGAATAATATGAAATACTTAGTGCTTAGATTGTTCAAAAAGTACCTAAAATTGAAACTTAATGAATGTTGAATTATGTGTAAAATAATAGAGATCAGAATCGTGAGTAAAAGGATGAATGCAAAAATAGAAGTATTTATAAATATACATATTATACATACATACACACACACACACATATATATATATATATATGAACAACATAAATGAGTATATTAAATCTAATTATATACAAATATCAAAATCGAAATGATTCTTTATAATCAAAAATATAAATTTATTTATTGAATAGATTTCAATCATCATTAGCAAGTTCCTTGTTATTGATTATATCTTTTTTATAGAATATACAATAAAACACATCAAATTATTCCGATACATTGATGAATTTATGAACGGCATTTAAAATTAGACAAAGATATTTCAATTCGTGCTACACACGCCGCTTTTAATAAAAAAAAAATCGACTGACGCGTACTTATTGCATTCAACAAAATCAACAATACGTTTTATAATCGCTCTGGTGAATTCCAGTCCTACGCACGAATTTGTTAACATTCATATATGACAGCTTTCTCTACGTAATCACCGTATAATTCATGTAACTATCGCAAACATGTGTTGCGTAATTTTTATGAAACGGTGGACAAAAACGGCAATAATAACGAACGCATAATAAATTCATGAAAATATAGTTTGTAACTATATACGCGTTTAGATATACATTTCAATTCAATATATAAATATATTCATTAAAAGTAACGAACATGAATATTTTTGTGACAGGTGTTGATTATGTAACAACATATTATATATATCACGATTGAACACGTTAATTATATTTGACTGTTTCTATAATTTCAGCTTATTAAAAAACAACAATAATGAGAATGGAAATAAGTGCGCTTATTCAAATGTATACTTATTGAACGTTCAAAGGTCATTCATAGAAAAAAAATAATTATGTTGTGTTGATAAGAACATGAGAAAATATTGGTTATTTTCTTTGAACTAAGAAAATAATATAATAACTGTTTAAAAGTATGTCAATGCCATTCATTTTTTGGTGTTACAGATAACAATTAAATGAAATTGCATTTGTAGCAATATATAAGGCAGGTAGAAAAATAATTGTGGTTTTTTATATGAATTTGAAGGTCATAAACCGCATTTATTTAATTGTTTTTCTACCGACTTAATATGTATATATATATATATATATATATATATATATATATATATATATATAGTATTAAAACTAAATTACATTTTTTTTATATAAAATACAAACGCTCAATAAAATAGAAAACACAATCGAGCTATTACCGAAAAGTAGCAAAAACAAATAGAGAAGTATTCTTTTTATTTATAATAGTGATTGAGATTTCATATTTCTTCAGACTGTTTTCTTTTTTAGAAGTCCAAAAAAGAAAACAGTCTGAGAAATAGTTTAAATTATATGTTATAAATATTTAATTAAAAAATAATAAAATGATCAGCCATTCTGAAATTTACTTAAATCGGAAAAGTGTGCACATATGTTTCGAATGTAAGAGCATATTTAGCCTCAGGGTGTCACGAAAACATGGCGAAATACAGCGAATAAACAAATAAATTGGTATAGTCTGTACTTTCAATTTAATTATATGACTAATAATTGTATATTAGAAACAACTTTATATATACTATATATATATATATATATATATATATATATATATATATATATGTACATATATATATTTATATATATATATATATATATATATACATACATTTGTACTGATTTTCTTTGAAGTTACGTTTATTTCACATATGTAAGTTTTTGGTAAATAATTTTTAAATTACATTAAAAAATGAAAAATCTATATAATTTAAATATTTATCTTCGTTAAACTAATTATACACTCAATTAACTTTTTTAACATCTATCTCTACATTAGTAATTATTTTTTACATGCGCGTGTAATTACTTTTTTATAGTTAAATTTTTATAGTTTTATTTGAATTTTTTAAATAATTAAATAAAAAGAAAAGTATTAATAAGATAGAATGTAAAATAAGTGTACGAAAATTGAAGATGTAGTATTAATGTAATATGCAAACGAGTATATATATATATATATACATATATATATATATATATACGTAATCAGTGCGTTAAATATTTCAATTTATAACAGTTCATAAAAATTTGCATATGAAAGGTATTTCATTCATTATGAGTAATTTATGTACGTTTTTGTTGTTGAAAATAATAACTTCATATATTATAAAAGACTATGTTAAACCGTTAGTATAACATAAAATCAAATGTAAAACAGCAGTGACAATGAATAAAGAAAGAAATGAACATTGTTATTATTCTGTTTATGTAAAAAAGTTAATAATAAAAATTGTATTTAAATAAATAAATTCTGTCATTAATATGCAGACTTAATTTTTGAAAAAATGTATTATTTTAACGAAAAATGACACTAAATAT
The DNA here is from genome assembly GCA_034766995.1 of Acanthacorydalis orientalis. NCBI lineage: Eukaryota > Metazoa > Arthropoda > Insecta > Megaloptera > Corydalidae > Acanthacorydalis > Acanthacorydalis orientalis. Next base: position 20,269,131 of record CM068313.1, on the reverse strand, counting down.
ATTTAAATGAAATATTAATAAGAAAATAATAACAAATCATGTGAAATGTTAATCAAAATAGATGAATGATATTTTCATGTACCAGAAATGTTGTTATTGAGTCAAGAATAATTTGTATGTTTTTTTATTTTTTTAGATTGTCGACGAATGTAACTTTTTTATTAGCATTTCTATAATAACAGGGTTTTGTGTTCTTTTTATTATTTAGTCATATTAAGGACGGGTTTTTGACCAATGAATATCCAAACAATTGTGTTATTTATCCAGTCATAAACTACTAATAACACTTTGCCAAAAATTAGAGAGAGATTCCGATACAACTGGTATAAAAAAAAAATCAAAATGCTATTTTCTTGTTTATAAATCAAATTTTTAGTTTTAGTTGAGATATTTGTATCTTTTTAAGAAAAATAAAATATAAGAATATTAAAATTATTTACATATAGTGTATTAGATGTCTATTATGTAATTTGTTGCCGTATCTAAAAATGTTATTCCTCGTTTTTTAATGTACATATTTATATAATTCATTCTAGTACATATTTATTTAATACAATAGAAAGGGAAATACGTACATTACAAGGCAAAATTAAGATAGGAAATAGTTTTTTGGAAAGTATTTCTCCTTGAGACAACAAAAGTCAATAAATATATTGCTGATTAAGTACAAAGAATTAGTAAAAAATATATAATAATTTAATTATATAAAATGTTTTATTTAAATGAAATGTATTTAAAACTGATTTAACTAATGAATTTTTATTAAATATATTTGTAAAATATTCTCAAGAATGTGTCGACTTGAAACTATATATTGTCTCTATTGTACTTGCTTTAATTTAATGACTTCTTAACTATGGAACCACAGTCGACAAATGAAGCACTTGTATATGATTGACTTTTATATCTCTACTAAATATGTTTCAATTTTTCGCTTCACTAAATTACGCTAGATATAAACAAAACATTTCAATCTAAATCTCATTATTCATGTACCGCTTCATCTGAGAATCCGTTTGCATCTTTTATAAATGTCAAGGTTTTTTAACATTCAACAAAATGCGATGTGAAACGTAAATTTAGAAAACTGTTATTTTTTTAGAGGATTATGGAATATTTTTTGATTTTATATAATTTTATCCATGTTTATATAACTATAAAAATATATATTAGTATATATATATATATATATATATATATATATATATATGAATTACGATGCTCCAATCAGTTTTTACTTTCTTATAAAACATTTTTTTTATATTCTATTTATTTTGGTTCGTGAAAGATTAATAACTGTTGATGTTGACAAATGTTCCAAAATATATATTTTGTTAAAAGAAGAAAAAGTACAAAAATAAGAAAAATAATTCAACAGTGAAATAATAGTTCATACTGAACAAAGACATGTCTGGTACTTTATTATGAATAATTAATATATAGCCCGTCAAATTTGACGGGAAAATAAAAAGAAACCTAGAAAGAAAAAACTGTTTATTGGTTTTAATTATAAAATATTTCTGTTAAAAGCTTATGTATATAAACTTCTTATTCGATTATTTAAAAGCAATGACAGTAAATAATACAAACGTATGGCGATTATAAAAATAAATGTATTTGTAATGATGTGGTTTGATTTTCAATTTTAATAAATATGCAAAAAAATAATTACATTCCATAAGATAAAAAATATTATTAAATATAAAACAATATAATATAAATTCCCAAACTTTATACATATTATACATAGGATTATATATATATATATATATATCAAGTAATAATAAAGTTTTAATAAATGCATACAAAATTATCCCAGATAAATCTTAATCAAATATTCAAACACCTACACGAGATATTCGTTTATATAAGATATCATTAAAACATTTATGAAAAAAGTGGGTAACATTAACCTTTGTTGTAATGTGTTTGTTTTAGGACGTTGAGAATTGCGTGGTTGTTATATGCTTACGTATCACAAACCATAATATTTTGCTGAAATCAAAATTTTTCATTTATTAATGAATATATTTTAACATACATAATTATTTTTTAATTGATATATACGTGGGTCGCTTGATAAGTATGGTAAAAAGCAGGTTCAACACAGTTTTTTTGGAAAAAATCGATTTATTTTCCCAAAATAGTCTCCAGTGAAGGCTATACACTTGATCTAGTGAGTTTGCAAATTACGCATTGACACCCGCGATGACATCCTCGTTCGACGAGCATTTTTTCCCACCGAGTTAATTTCGGAAGAGAAAGAAGTTGAACGGGGCCAAGTCCAGAGAAGAGGGTATATGAGTAATCAATTAGAAGACTAAATCATGCAATTTTCCCATTGAGATGATCGATTTGTGGAATGGCACATTGTCCTGGTGAAAGAGCACTTTTTTGTGCGCCAATCTTTCCCGTTCTTATTTCAACTCTTCTTTCAAACGATCTAATAATGTTGCATAATAAACTCTTATTATCGTTTTTCCCTTCGTTAAGTAGTCAGTCAGGATGATTATTTGGGAATCCCAGAAAAACAGTGGCCATCACCTTCCCATCTAATAAAATGATCTTCGCCTTCTTCGGTGCAATTTCATCAGTCGTTGTCTACTGCTTTGATTGCTGCTTCGACTCAGATATGTATTGGTGGATCTATAATTCATCCACAGTGACGAATCGATGCAAAAAGCCCTGCTTATTTTTCCATTTTTGCAGTAACTGCTACAATGCTTGCTTTTGGCTGAAAGTTCGTCTCTACTAATTTGAAAAGTGACACTTGATAATCGTTACGTCACCAAATGAATGATGGCGCCACATCATTGAAATTTACCAAACTTATCAAACAACCCACACACACACACGCAAACACACACACGTACATATATATATATATATATATATATATATATATATATATATATTATTAGAATCGGTTTCAATTATTTTTCGATTGGAAGTAAAGTTAAAAAGATTTCTCTAACGGAAAATTTTTTCTTGATTTTTTTCGAAATTTGCCTTTGCTGGATCAATTAGTAAAAATTTAAAAAATATGTCCTTTCAATAAAAAATACAATTGCTCTACATTTTATATTCGAATTTTTAAATAATATTTTAACAATATTATGAGAGAAGAGTTGGAAAAAAATTTTTTTTACAGCACATATTGTTCTTTTTATATCCATTTTAATGATTCGTTCTTTCCTAGAAAATATTGTATAACCTCTAGTTTTCTTAATCGAGTTAATATTTTTACTTCTTTAGATGTAAGATCAATTTCATAAATCAAGGTATGTAAGTAAATGATTTAATTTTTAATAAAGTATCGAAATTATGTAATGCATTCGCTTAAGATAAGTACGATAATAACTGTTTATGACTTTGAAATTTTAATATTCTACAGATTATTATAAAAATAAAAAGAATTTTTCTTTTCAAGAGGAAACCTCGAGAATCTGTGATAACGACGACTAAGATTTTTAATGATTGAAACTGGCAAATTTTAATAAGAAATAGTTAATAAGAGAGAGTGCTTAATTGAAGGTTATAGTCTAGTTAACTGTTATTAACTATTTAGTCCATTAAATAAGCACCAATAAAAAGTAAAATTAATTCAATGAAGAAGTCGTTGACGTACTCAATATTCTGTTAAAAGCGCCATAATTTATTTTATGAAAAAATGTATAACCTTCGGAGAGTTGAAGTGGTATGAAACAAAATTATGTAATCTTAATATATATATATATATATATATATATATATATATGTATATATACGATACGTATTGTGTATTCATTGCAAATTTAATTATACATAAAAATTTTGAAGATAATATCCAAGTTTAATTTTAGAATGATAAAAAGTGATTTCGAGCACATAAACATATACAAAGAGAAGTAAACAATGTGTTAATTAAAAAAATACATATATTTTTTTATAAATAATAGCACATTCGTTTATAAAAGAAGAGATAAAAATAAATTTCAGTTACATAATATAATATCATTGGTGCAAAATCGATTTACCGTTAAATAATTTCAATTGTAGATTAATGTTTTCAAAAGTATAAATCCGTAAATCCTGCTGTCATGATACAATAACGAACAATTTACATTCTGTATGAATACTACAAAGGTTATGTTATAAAAAGGTCGTATTGTAAGAACCGTATGAACTTGAATAGAATTTTCACTTTTATATTTAAATATATGCTTTGTTCAGTAAAGGTTTTTTTAAAGATCGAATGATTTTATGTATTCATTGAATCAAATATAATTCACTTTAATGTAGTTTTTATGTAATTATAGGATTAGTTATATGATTTATCTTAAAAAAACTGATTTGAAAAAAGGTTTCAAGAGAATTGTTATTTTTCTCTACATTCTATTGAACCTGCTTTGCTATCAATTATTAAAATATATAATTCATTTTATTAAAATAATTGAAAAACAATTATTTAATATGTAAATATTTGAATAATTTCTAAATATATTTAATCTTTAATTTATTATCGATTACAAAATCATAGTACTTATTTGATTTCATTTAATTATAAATAATTAGGTTGATAATTAAAAGATAATGACTGTTGAATATTTAATTTATACAATATCATATCTTTTTGCACTAAAGCATACTTGGAGTAATATATATATATATATATATATATACATATACATATATATATATATATATATATATATATATATATATATATTACATTTAACGACAAATGCTAGTCTAAATATAAATATTAACGAAGTTAGTCAATTTTAGTAAAAGAAAAAAAACAGACGTTGAACAAAAGTTCAAGAACCTATTTACATTAAGTGCTGTATTTTCTTATTGTTTTATACTTTTTTGAAACTAGTTCACTGAAATAAAAGTTTGAATTTCGTTGAATGAACTCTTGTTTTTAATTACTTTGTAGACAAAAATGTTTTTAGTGTTGTAATATATATTTAGTGACTTTCCAAGTTAGTGTTTAATTACTTAAAGTAAATCCATTTATTTAAATAATCAATGAGAATGAGAATAAATTTTTGGGAAAACCATTGAACTAAAGTTAATTAATGAACTTAAAAATAATTACAGATTTGTGTAGGAGTTGAATATAAAAATGCAAACGGACAAATACAAAAAGGATAAAAATAATAAAACAACAAAGATTATTAAAATAAATAGTACGCTAGTATAAACATAATAAAATATTTAAATTTATTGTTTATTTTTATTATTCAATATTATAGGCATTTATATGAGTCATAGTAATGATCAAGGTATTTGCGTGTGTACATGTGTTTTTGATTTTTAATAATTGTCAAAGATCATTTTCTATTATAGTTTCTAATAGGACGGCAATAATGTATCAAGTTATTATTAAAAGACCGTTTTCCTTATTAATTTTAAATAATTTTCTAAAAAAATCGACTATATTTTAAATGCCTATAAAAAATGTAGGAAGATATCTACACATTTTGGATATTCATATCATATTTTTTATTAGATAACATGAATCTATTTTTAAAAGATCGATAATGATAAAGTGATTATAAAAAAAGTTCAAATTATAATGTATTTATCTGATGAAATTATTTCATACATCTTATAACATAATAAGACTTAAAACAATGTTCTGTTAATATTAAAAATGACATTGGAATACAAGAAGGAATTCAAAACATAAAATATTTGTCTATTAAACTAAATGTGTTTCAGTGGATTATTTGTAACAAACGTGTAAAAAGAAATATTAGCTCATTGTCCTCACATGGGAACAAAAAAGAATGTCAATCTATTACAATTTTACTGTTATTGTCGAAAATGTCAAAAACTTACCCCGATATGTTGTCCATCAACGAACAACTGTGGTATGAGTATTTGATCACTATGCATGCGATCACGAATTTCAGTTTGGTATTCGGTACTCATGAACACGTCACGTTCTTCGAACTTGACGAGGTGCGTGCGCAAGATTTGTTTTACTTTAACACACTCCTGGTGTGTGTCACGCACTATACCCATAGTCGTTGTGTAAACTACCACCTTGCCAGCATCTTTTTCTCGATAGCTCTGTAACAAGAAAAATATACTTATTTATATTACTCATGTACGTCTTGAGGAATTAGTTTCTTTAATGCTCATTTTCAACACACACACACACATATATATATATATATATATATATATATATATATATATATAACTGTTAGATATGAATACGACCTATAAAGTCTTCAAAGTAGTTTTAAAATAAATAAACTACGAACCATTTCTACTTATAAAGAACTTCTCTAGGAGTACTAATAAAAATAACTTTTTTTGCGTAATATATCTTTATTTAATAATTCATGAGCATCGGTTAGTCTATTATTTAGATTCTTTGATAGTCATTTACCAGTTCTTTATGAGAAGCTTGAGACTGAAAAAAATTCTAGTGCTCTTTTATTTCTTTATCCATCCATTTCTTAGTTAGTTTGTTTTATAGGTCACGGTAACATCAAGTTATATTTCTAATTTTCAGATCTCTCAATTTTTTAATTATAAATCTGAACTAAAATTATTAGTTGAAATTAACTTACTATAAAAATTGAATTTACCAAAATGTTTAAAATGCCATAACCTCCAGTTGATTTAATAATATCATATTATCTGGACGTAGAACTAAATGATAAAAAATAAAATTCATTGCATGTACTTCTTAGTTAATAATTGATTCAAAAAATTAAAATTTAATAAAATTTGTAAGTGAGGATATAGTAGAATTGTAAAGAAAAAATATAACTTATATTTTAAGAAGCTTAAGTGAAGTAAGTGAAGCGAGTATATAGTTAAGTGAATCAAAAAAAGAATGGAATAGAAGAAAGAAGGCAACTTATAATATTAGATTATTTTTAAGACATTTAGAGAATATCTCTACCTTCGACATAATTTAATCAAAGATTATTTCTCCCTAGTTCTTCAGGAAAATTGATAAACCAGTGTAAGATTAAAGCAAAAAAAATATAAAAAAGAATAATATATATTATAAATTTTCAGCCATCATAACGACCAGGAAAAAATTACAACCTTTCGTTCTGAAATATTTTTTTATTTTGAGTTTTCTTCAACATGAGAATACATGAGAAAATATATGAATATGATTTATTTTAATTTTTAAATAAATTTAGTAATTACTTTTAAGATTTTACTATTATTCATCTTCTTTAATGATATTCTAAATAAGTAAGATTATTGTCATATATTAGAAATTGTAGCTAAAATAGAAAATATTACATTTTTAAATGTGTTAACCTGATAAATGTATCTGATAATCTTTTATATAAAAATAATAATTATTTTTAGAATTAAATTTCAAATTTAATACTACAAGCTTTAATTATATTTTATAATTTGATATTCATATAATATCATAGATAAAGTTATTGTGTCATTTTTCATTATATTCTGATTCAATTGAATATTTATCCATACATGTGCTACCGTAGATTTTTTTTATGAAATAAATCTGAATAAACAAAAAAATAGTTGATATTTTTGTTCAATCTGTAATCAATAGGATACAAACTACTTTCATACAAGTAAATCTTATTTTATAATAGAAGTATCAAATAGAGACATTTATATTTATGATCGCATAAAATGTAAATAAGATAATATAGGATATTTCAGTATAGAAATAAATTCAATTTTAATTTCATTTTCAATATATGAAATCAAATTAAAGTAAGAAAGTCTAATGAAAATGATAAAAATACACAATAGGCAAGTATAATGCAACAATATTCAAATTTATTTGTAATTTAATATATATTATTATTTAAAAGAATAACATTTATATATATATATATATATAGAGAGAGAGCGAGAGAAATTCATATCGGAAATAGTATATTTTATTAATCAGATATTTCAATATTATTTTTTTTTATTAATCTTATATTTATTACATGAAAACTCTATTCTCTGACATTTGAAAATAAAAAATGCAATAAAGAGGATTTTAAAAAATTTAAATTAATTTTATTACAAGTAATTAAACATAATTTTTTTCTGTAAAAGAAATTTTATTACATGTAATTAAAAGGCGAAATATTCAATAACAAGTCAATGAATTTTGATCATAAAAAAATAATGTATTAATTGTACATTAAAATTATATTATTATTCTTTATAAATTTTATCAAATATAGTAGAAAGTTTTTTTTCCTAGAACGTTTAATTAAATTATTGATATCAATAAATAAATTTGATTTCAATCAAATCAAATGAGTAACAATGTAAATTTAAATTCACAATATCACATAAAAATCACAAAATTGAAAAAATACCTCATATTGTCATTTGCTGATAGAATCTAAACTTTCTATATATTATTTTCTTATATTTTTTACCTTTATCTTATTTTAAAACTTCTTGTTCCATTTCCCATCTATATCTCACTAATTAGTTAATTGTATTTTCTTACAGTGGTTTACATTCAACTACATGCTGTATTCGCTTTCTTTGGTGTTTGCAAGTAATGATACCGCATGGTTAAGGTTTAATAAAAACCAAAATAAGTTTAAAGTAAGCAGATTTCTTACTGTATATTCATACACACACATTAACGCACACACACACACACACACATACATACATATATATATATATATATATATGTATATATATATATATAAAGTACAATATAAATCTTTAATAATAATTATTTTAGTACGTACTAACAATTAAAGAAACAAACAATTTGTTAAAAACACTTCATTTTAAACATTTTATAAATATATTTATTATATTTGTTTTTTTTTAAAGATTTCTCTAGTGGTACGTTGATTTTTATTAATACTTTTACGACAAGAAATTAATTGTAGTAATCCATTAATTAATATTAATGAAAGTTTATTTCGGTTTGTTTTTCTTATAAATTAATTAATTGTTTAGAACAGCGAAGAAGAATGAATACGTCTTTAAATTTTCATTCTTAGATTACTTGTTATTCCATTTATGCATTCATTATTCCATTTGTTGTTTTTGTGTCATTCTAGAATACACGAAAGGGTGGCTCAAAGGAATACGGAGATAATGGAAGAATATTATTATTAGTATTTTATTTAAAAACATGATTTCAATTTCCCTAAAAAATTCCATATTTCCTAAAAAATGTGACATTGAAATAAAATTTTAATTTTCTCTTTTTTTGTTTTGATAATAGACTTTTACTATAGACTTTACGAGATAAGTGAAAATATATAAATACGTAAGTGAAAATATATAAATACATAAGTGAAAATATTTAAACGAGATTTTTATTTTTGTATCGTTAACAAAACATTATAAGAAAATAACGGTTCTGTCAAATGTCATGGTTTTAATTTGTTAGCTCAGTTTAAATAAATGAGGTTAAAATTAAATGTAAAGCATCGTTTCTGAAAGTATTGTATGTAAATTTAAAATCTGTATGTCGATTTGGTAGGGAAAAATATGGATTTTTTAAATAAACTATAAGAAACACATTTGGCATATTACAACGGAATGTACAGCATAAAAATATAAGGATAGATAATATAAAGATTTAATATCACATATTCTTCTTTTTTATGATTAATTTTTATTAAAATATAGTCTAGATATGCAGAAATAAATAACACAGAAAAAATCTATATCACTTCGATTATTTTGGTTCGATTTTTATTATTATTATTAGAAAAAAATTCTTTAGAAAATATAACGAAACATTTATTTTGTCATATATGTATATATATATATATATATATATATATATATATATATATATATGTGTGTGTGTGTGTGTGTGTGTGTGTGCATGTACAATTTAAGTTGTTTATAAATATTGTTTTTTTGTTATTAAGTAACTTGTATAAAAGCATTTTTCATGAAAAAATAATTTTTCTTCGAATCTATAGAATTTATGAAATTAGTGTTTCAAACGTCAGATATAACATAATTATTTCACTGTAACATTAAATGACAGGATAAATGTCAAACATAACAATATGATAGACAATTGTAGTTTTTCTCTTCATTATTTCGGAGAAAAAAATATTAAGTCCGGCTCATTTCTTTATTTATATTATTAGCACATATGTCTCTATTTCGTGGAACTAAATATACCATTATTTTCCATTCTATTATATAATTATACGGCAGAAGAACTCTCCACATGTATCTTATCTTATTCAACATGCAACTGTAATTAAACTGTATTCGTGTGAAAATATAGTGATTAAAGAAATTCTCGTTAATCGCAATTTTCATACAACATTTTTAATTACAGTGTTATTTTAATCTACGAAACACAAATCTTTGCTAATTTCAAACAGCACAAAATCGTTTATCTCTAAAGTGAATGTATCAACTGAAAAGATCTTAATTGAAAAATACCTATGCTGTTTCCATCTAATATAAAAACAAACACTGTACAAAGTTCTACTGTTGAATAAAATGTATAAAATGGGAAACCTGAGAGCATGTGATGGATAAAATATCTCTAAATGTATTTCTATATACTTTAATATCGTCTAGTATTCTATTCAAAAACATTTTATGAATAGAATTGCATTTAGTTTTATACACACAAATGCATATTCGAGTCATATCAAAGAACAATCTGCTTTTAACTTATGTTTATAGCGATAGAGAATATTGAATTTATAAATTAAAGATTTTTATTGAAAACATTTCAATATTTTTATGTCATTTTCAAAGAAATAATCAAACAACATTCATATATATATATATATATATATATATATATATATATGCAATAAATTTTATAGTTTTCGACAATTGAATAAACAACTTGGAAGCAATTGAAATGAATTATATTAATGTATTCGATATAGAATTGGTGTTGTATGAGATAAAAGATCAGATTGACAATTTTACTTTCATTTATTTAGCATTGAACACGGAAATTGAATGACCTTTTATTCAGTCTAACGTAATCAATATTTAACATGTAGATGTATTAAATTGTCATACTAAATGGGTTACGAAAGGAACGTATAATTAAATCTAAAAGCAAAGCACAAAAGAAAAACCGCACAAAAGAAACGACACTTTACATTTAATAGAGGAATCTGTGTGGATTAACGGTATAAAATTTCATTTTTTATGCATCCATATTTCAAGTTGAAAAGTTGGAAATCTGTGAAGACGCACACATATATATATGTGTGTCTATGTGTGTGTATTTATGTGTGTCTATGCGTGTGTGTTTATGTGTATGTATGTATGCGTTATATAGCATTGTAACTTTACAAATATTAAATTAAATTATTCTGCATTTTTAAAAAGATCAATATGTCCATATTTAAATAAAACATTTGTTAAAATATAAATAACAAAAATGAAAAGAATTATAAAGTACTTTACATAGAGTAAAATTTCTATTTTTTTGTATTTGAAGATTAAGGGTTGTGAATTAATGGTACTTTTGGTTATATTGCGTTTTTTTATTTGTTAAAAAATCAAAAATTGTGTACAAAACAGTGTATAAATTTAAATAGCGAGACTATATTATTATTTCTGAATTTAAAAAAGAAATTAATTAACATATATTGAGAAATAGTTAAAGTGAACAAAGAAAAATGTATAAATATGATAAAAAGTTTTCAATGAGATATATGAATGAAACTTTTGGATTAGAGTACACTAAATGAGTAGACTTATATAAGAGAAAATTTTACTATAAATAGATTCATTCGTTAAAATCATTACATTAAACTGAATGAAATTGATGTGAAACTGAACGACATGAATATCAAAGTTGGATCTATTTACAGTATTGTCTATAGAGATTAAATTCAATAAGGAATATATAAATTGAGTGTTCTAGAAAATAGCTAATTTCAAAGAGAAGTACGTTGATACACATGTGCTAAATATAAAGTGCGCGAACTCCCTCAAACCAAAAAGTTTTTACGTCACTATCTACAAAAAAAGTAATGTTAATTACATTTTCAGATAGAATACAAAAATAAATATTTTTGAGCAAACACATGTACAAAAGAAATAATTTTACTGAAGCTCCACTTTACAGTTTTCTTAAGAAAGAATTTAATCTAGAATTTATTAAAATAATGAGAAGTGCTTAAATAAACGATATGTTTTCAATATATGAAATATATTTTTTTATTAACTGACAAATTTAATAAAATTCATTTTAAAAATTATTTTGATATCTATTTTTTATAATTAACATTATTTAATCTCATCGTTCGTTTAAACATAAAAAGGAAAAATATTCAGTAATCAAATTAAAATTATGATTTACAATTGACTGATAAAGTAAATAAACATTTTTTAAAGTCTATTGGACTTTTATTATAACAACACTAATAAAAAAATAAGTAACTGAGAAATAAATAAATGAAATTAAGTATAATTTTCATTTTGGTGTTTTTACTCGAACCCTCTTTGTGCTATAAAAATTTAAAATAAAAAATAATTTCAACTACATAAATTGTACATACAAAAGAATTCTTACTCCAATGATTTTCTTGAATTAAATATTTTTAATAAAATTATTATGTGTAATAAATTGTTCATTGAAACATAATTTGAATATCTTTTTCTGAAATTCATTACTTTTTGAAAGAAAACATCTGTTTTAAAGTTAAAAAGAATGTAAGTTTTGTCTTTAGTATGTTTATTTGCAGTGTAGGAGAGAGATTGTCTTCCTACAGGAAGCTTTTCTGCGAGACGATTGAATTTTGGAAGTTCACCTAAAATGTTATCTCTTAACATTTTCTTATTTCTAAGAAATAAATATCAAATAATATCAAAAATTTAACATTTCAACCGTTTGAAAATTACTTGGAATATAATAATTATTTCTAAATAACATTCCTAATAACATTTCCTGTACGAGGAAATACGTTTGTACATAATAAATATTTTCTACATGAGAATAACAGTCACAATTAAACGAACCGCGTAATATTTATTTTTAATAAATATCAATTTTACACATTATAAAATTTACTTTTACTCTATACAGTTAATAAATGTTTTTACGAAACAAAGCAATATCGTCGTTTAATTATATTGATAGCATCATAAGTATAATTACAGTCTGTTGACTTCATATTAAACCTTGACATTTTATTCAGTTTTAAACGTTTAACATGAACAATCACATTCGAAAAATAAAATTATTTATATATGTTAATATTAAGACAGTATTCGTGTATGAATATATCGTATGATGAAATCTTTTGTTTAATTTTCCCTTTAACAATTCATTATAAGATTGCTAATACAAAACTGAATTAATTGAAATACATTCAAAAATTAGAATATATGATAAATGTTAATTGAAGTAAATTATTATAGATATACAAATAATATTCCTTTATTTATATCAAACTATACACTAATTCATTACAGTCAATATGCCACATATTAATTGAATCAAATTATCAAATAACTGTCTTGATAATAAATGTAGTTTAAATTAAAATCATTTTTTAAATTCCAAATAGAATAAAAACTAATTTAACACCGTATAATATACATAGACGTAATTAAGAAAACTTATTACTCATTTTCTATATTTGTTTAGTATGTTTGATATATTATTTTTATAAAATTTTGCCTTTATAAAAACAAAATATCAAATATACAGTACAAATAAGAAAAGAGAATACTTTTGTAGTGCTATTATTTAAGTAATTTTTTTTATCATATATTCATGTAAAGAACATTTTTCTATAAAAAACAAATTATTAGACTTGCAAATTGTTTTACAGGATGTGATAAAATGAATTTTTGAGATATTTTACACATCAGTTTAACTATGTGTTGAGAAGCATGATAGGGAAGATTTAATAATTAATTATATTATTTAAATAATTTATACATAAAATCCCATTATTGTAATGTTTTTAATTTAATCCCGAAGAATTAAAAACGATAATTATAAAAATCAGATTAAGAAACATGCTTTTTTAATAAATAAATTAGAAATTGTAATTATTTTACATTCCATGTGATTAAAAAATGTGACGAGCGAATTTTTAACAACTGATATTAGAATTATTTTTAAATAATATACGAAGTATATTTTACATAATACCAGTAGGTTCTGCCCCCTACTCGCTACGCTCGCCAACTCCCGGGGGCTCCACCCCCATTCGTTCTCCCGACTTGCTTTGCTCGTTTCGCATATATTCACTCAATATCGTAATATATATATATATATATATATATATATATATATATATATATATATATATATATATATTATAATAGTACGTCTATATAATCATTCTCGCAAATAGATTGGAACGCAGTTGTTTTATAAAGTCGCACATTTCATATTATAATTATTTGTGAAAATTTCGTGTAACTTAGGGTGTTGTCGTTAATAATAGTTGATTACAAAATCTCTACACATTTTTTGTCCATTTTTTGAAATTTTACAGAATATTTTTTTATATATAGATTATTTTTTCTATAAAAAATGAAAATATATTGACTTTTTCAAATGAAAAACATATTTTTACTTAAGTATTTCGTGAAAATATTGTAGAAGACATACATTTACAATACAAAAAATTAAAAAAAGTTTCAAATAAATCATTTTATATTAAGTGATAAATGTAAATCTTTACATCGAGAATATAAATTAAAATATATTTAATCACTATACTCAACGTCTAGGTCTTTCAAATTTTGTGTCCTATTACTAATATTTTGGAATTTTTGTATCACGAGCTTTCGACATTTTAAGTACTACATGTTGTGAATAATAGGTTGGAGGAAAAAAGCTTTTCTTGTACTATGTATTTAAAATTAAGGATCTGGAATTTAAAACATTTTTATAGTTTAAAATTATTCAAGTGTAGAAACAGCATAAAAGCTTAATTCAAATTTAGGTGATTAAATAGGACATCTAAATATATCTGTTTATGACTAAACGGAATACTCGTAGTTAGTAGTGAAGATTAGTTTCGTGTTATGCAAACTTCCATTCATCTCTGTACATATGATCTATTATCTATCTTAATTTAAATCTGACTCGACGCATTATTTTCCTATCCTAAATAAGCACTGCAATAATAAAATATTATATTATAAAAACGTGTTTTTATGCTCTCCATAAAAATGATATAAAAGTAAATTATTAACAATAACAGAACAATACTTTTATTAGGGGTAAATAATAAATTATTTTTTTATCGTTGTAAAAGAATATATTTTATTCTTTGTATAAATAACATAATTAATATAAAATCATTCTTTTTAATAGTTCATAAAACTTTTTTCTAATTGCTATGTGAAAATATAAAGTACAATGACTTAAATGCAGACATAAATTATTAAACAATGTAGTCTTTAAACAAGAAGAATACAAATAGATGGTTTATGTTATGTAGAATTTTTTTCTTTTATATATATATATAGGTATGAATAGTATGACTTCAATTATAACCATTAGTAAGAATAACGGATTCAATACGATTATTGGTTAAAAACCTAAAAGAGTGATTGCTTATTTACTAGAAAAGAATGTTTAGGTGTGTGCGTGTGGACGATTAATGTAAATAAATCAGCAAGAAATTAAATTTGAACCGCCTAACAGTACATACGATTTGCATATAATATTCCATATGTAGGAAGATCATGTTTCAATGCAGTCCAAAGTAAATTGTGAACAGTTGCGAGGGCAAAGAATGTAAAGCGTGGGATGTAGCAGTGCAGGCTGTCAAGGTTACACCTTAAACTAAACGTTTTATTATGTAAACGTGGACTGGAATTAATGTGTTGTGCTTGTAGAAATGGAAATTGCAGACGTAGGCCGACATTTTTTTGAAACAGTGAGAATTGTCTATCTATTTCTTGTGGGATATTCGTTAATTAACAGTTGTGTACGTTTAGTTTTGTACTTTATAATTACTTCTTGACTTTACATATAAATAAAATGTATATATATATATATATATATATATGAAGAATAAAGTAATGTAAATAATATTTCACGAAAAGTTCAAAGTTCATGAATTAAATAATTCATTCAAAAATGTGCAATATACACTCATATAGTTCATAACATTACTAAATATTCAAAAATATTAAAAGAAATTCGTTTCTACTATTATTTTTAATACATTTTATTTGACTAATGATTTAAGTAATTTTTTTTTATACAAACACTTTCTTTTGAGAAAAATTGTGTAATTTAACTTTTTCGACATTTAAATAAACAGTAATTGCTAAAAAAATCCTCCGTTCGTTATATTATAAAAGAGTGTGTGTTTGTTTAAGGTACTGAAACTTTCTTTTAATATATAAAAATATAATTCTTTCTTTCAAACTAAAAATGAAGAAATGTGTGATTAAAATAATTTTTGCACCAATTTATGTACATTTACATAGATTTTTTTAAAAGAAATTATAAAATTTCAGTATTCAAAAATATTCTGATCTTAATTACAGATAAATATGAATTTTAATAATATATTAACGTTGTAAAACTAATTTTATGTATAACTAAATACTTGTTCATTTTAATTTAATACATTTTGATTCTCAAATTTACGAATATAGTCTAAAGACCTATTAAATAATATGCTACTAAAATATTTCGTGTTGTATAAACTTAAGTATTTAAAACAAAATGATATTCTCTGAAAAAAAAACATGTTTAAAGAATTTTCTATTTACTTAATTCTTCATAATAAATATTTGTTGAGTATAACGAAACCCGGATAAGAAATTTACAGGAAATAGTATTGAATGTTATTGATTTATCTTATTTTATTCAGTATCCTTAAAGATACTGTATTTTTTTAAAAACTTATAAATAATTTGAAGAACATTGAAGAATAATACACATCAAGTTAGTGACGTATATAAAAGTTATTATGAAAGAATTTAAATTTATTACATTTTCGTAGAATTTTTAAACGTTTCCGAAAAAGTTAATATTTCAATTATATATATATATATATATATATATATATATATATATATATATATATATATACACATATGTGTGTATGTATATGCATATTAATTTACAAGAAAGTTCAAAACTTTTTTATTATAAAGTCGGCCATTGTTCTTTTTATAAAATAAATAAAGTATAAGCCATTCTTTAATTTATGAAAATTTTGTAAGTTGAACGAAATTATCAAAATCTTATATATATATATATATATATATATATATATATAACAATATTCAATGAATATTACTTATGTATATATTTGCAATTATCTGTGTGCAGTTGTTAAATATTTAAAAAACAGCACATATTTTTTGTTAATAAGTTAATATTTAAGAGATAACTATAAAGGTTTCAGTAACATTTGCGAATATACTTGCACTGACATGAACTATTTTTCGCATGAGTGTTATTTTTTAAAAGGTTTTACATTTCTTTATATGCTCAATATAATAAGTTCGTGCCTAAAAGAATATTTTTTTTTTAGAGAAGAAAGAAGTGTTCAAAACAAGTTCAAATTTAAATATTTCTTTGTAGATATCGAATACATAATAATATATTTAAAGAGTCCATTTTTACACTTCTTGAAGAGTTTGATATGTTTTTATATATTCTTTTTTGAAGTTGTGAAAGTTTGTGTATTTATTATGTATGTATATATATATATAAACATATTTTAATAAAAGGTAAATTACTTAATGAGAATATTGTAATTAAAAAATATGAGGATATAAGACAATAATAATCAAATAAGAATAATGTATACTGAGATGAGTTTTAACTAAAAAAAAATTATATTTAATACAAATGATACCTAGTTTGCAACGGATGCTATCGAAACGTGTTGCTATTTATGTTACGAATGTAGCGCTTCGTCCTACATCACTTGATGTTGAAGACCGTTTGTAAAAACATGATGTATAATATAGAAATATACCACAAACCAGTTGTGAATTATGCAACCTAGATTAGAATAAACAAGTTAAATGAACATGCCGTAATGATAATTAAAATAAAATAATCGAGAGTATGTTTCAAATTGGAATAATCTAATAAAATATTTTTATATTAACAAAATATAATATGGGAATAATAAAATCATATAAAAGTTTTTATATTTTAATTGCAAAATGTGTGCACAACAACAATTGCTTTTATTATTATAAAAGTACCTGTTGTTATTAAAAATGTAATAAGTATAATTTAACATATTAAAATTACTAATCGATTATTTTACTAATTGCTAAAAAAAGATATGCATTGATATGTTATTAATAAAATGAACGTACCTGTTCCTTATTAAAAAAAAATCAAATGAATGAATTACATTATTAGGGTTCATGTCGACATCGACCACATCAAATGTATTTAAAATTCTGCTAGACAAGATCAATCGAAAATAATTGCATTTCAAACAGTATTCAATGTAAAAATTTAATTATTTTATTAAATAATGAAATGTCAACTTTTATTTTGTATTTATGTTTGAATTTATGTAGAAAAGTAACTTTTTGATCTACAAAAAAAATTTTTATATATTAAATTACGTGTAAAAAAATATTATGACATGTTCACTTGTACTACTTGAATAATATATTGAATATACAATGTTATTTTTTTTTATTCCTATCATTTGAATCTTTAATAAAAAGGAAGACAGATTTAAAAAAATAGTCTAAACATATAAATTAAATCACATTTTCCATAAAATAAGTATTTTTTTCAATTTTTCTAGCATCGTTCATTAAATCAATTAAAAATCAAGCCTAATTTTCATTAATTAAGATTAAATTGTTTTAAGGTAGTTGAAGTGGATTTAATTTTTCAATTGCATATATGATATATATATATATATATATATATATATATGTGTGTGTGTGTGTGTGTGTGTATGTGTATGTGTATACGCATGTCATTTTATTTAATTTTTTTCATTTAGCATCAAAAAATAATACCAAATAAAACATTTTTTTATCTTTGATTTTATTTTTTCCTCATTCTTTGTTTCCAAATATTAACTGAAGAATACATTAGATGATAAATTAATTATATTAAGAGAGTAACTTGTACACAAATAATATTATTTTTATTAAAAATAAGTAACTATTTAGCAACAGAATAGTAAAGTAGAACGAATATTGTGTGGAGATATTATTAGTTAAAAATAATAATAAAACATGTGAATGAAATTAAAATGAACAGTTAATAAAAATTAAACTATAATCAGCACATTCACAAAATAATATCTAAAATTTAAATACATATTGAACAAAACGAATAATTATTTTGTAATCCTAATGAAATAATACAACTCTATAATTACCATAAATTGATGAGCTTTTTACATCAATTTATATTTAATTAAAATATTGTTGAAAAGTAAATATATTTTAAAAACTAGACATATAATTTTTTAATTATTTTAGAATTTGTATAAACTACAAATTCATATAAACAATATATATATATATATATATATATATATGTGCGTGTGTGTGAAAGAGAAATTGTGCCTATATAAATATTATTTATAACAGATTTTAGACCTTATAGTCAAATGAGAATAATATATGACACTTGTACCAAAAAATACGTTTAGATTGGTGACCGATCACAAAATTTTCTCAAACTTTTATTTTCAATTTGCATATATATATATATATATATATATATATGATCACATACCAATCATGTAAATTGCCATTTTTCTGTATTGAAAATACAATTTTATTTTTAAAATAAGATTTTTTTATATAAATTCATACATATACGTACATACATATATATATATATATATATATATATATATATATATGTATATTAAAAGTAAATGTGTAAAGAATCTTTAAATTAGATTGAATTGAAAACTCACCTCTTTTTCAAAACTGGTATGTATTTTACTATCAGAACTGCTGTTCATTATTAAACTATTTATTTATATAAACTAACATTAATAACAATAAAATACTGTATATTTACATTTATTTAAAATTTTATTTTAATTCTTTTTTTCCATTTTTTATTTTGAAAAAATATTTTGACAGATAATTTTGAGATATGGTTTTGTACACTTTCATTGCCAACTAAAATTTTTCACTTTATAAATTTTGTATTATTCGAATTCGACCCTGATGGTTAGTTGATGTGTAAATGATAATACATGTATACATACAAAACAAATAACGGAAATTATAGAAAGTATTAACCCTGAACGTGACCTTCAATTTATGCACATCGTTTTTTTTTCATTCTTTACATGCAGTTTCATGTAGAATTGTTTATTTTTTTAATTTACTGAGAAATTTAATTAATTTAAAAGCAGGAAATGCAATTAAGTTTTTTGAAAATAAATTTAATATTATAAAACGTATTTAATTATAGTATTAATTTGATATTTATTAATTAAATATTGTAGATATTATCAATTTAATTCATGAATAAAATCAAGATTTAACTATCAAAAATAGTTTATATTGGATAAGCTTTATCTATATTGTAGTTATATTTGGAATAAAAATTTAAATTAAATATTTATATAAACTATAAAATGAAAATAAAATGCAGGATATGTTCTTCAAAGAAACAATTGTAGCTTTAAACAAATAAATGAAATATTGTTAATCAATTTTGTTCTTTGTTTGTTATTAGTTTTGCTGTTAGTACATTTTTATCAGCTTTATATGAAACTAAAAATCAATCTTTCATTTGCTGTAAAAGTGGATTATCAAGATTAATAAAAAAGAATTTAAATTGATTATTGTATTTTTTTAATTTAAGTTGTCTGAAAAGTATTTTTTAATGAGTAGAAATTAAATTGATGAATATGCAATGAAATATTTTTATTACTAATTTATATTAATGAAACTATAATTTATTAATATAATCAAGAAAAAAATAAAATTATATCTGTATTAATTTAGTGATATCTCTATGTTATTTCAGAAGATTTTTTTAAAAAAATTGTCGATGAAATAGAAATCTAACATTTCATGTAGTAGTAGTAGAATATAAGTGTGAAAAATTTGAAACCGAAAAAAATTATTCCCAGGAGTCAAAAACGGATTTTATTTCATAGAAAATCTTCAATATTAGTAATAAAAATTCTTATTAAATTTTTACATTGGGACAAGTATTGAAATATTTTAAAGTTAATAAATTATAGAATATTGACAAAAAAATAACAAGATGATAATTTTCCCTTCATTTTATTTAATTAAGTTGATAATATAAATAATTGATTGTCAGTAAACTGAGAAAATTATTAAAACTTCTACGTATAAAAAACAAACTTTAGGTAGCATTATTAGTTTGAATTTTTAATTACATCACTATCCATTTAATAAATATTCATATAAATGCACGTGGTTGTATTTACAAAATGTTCAGATTACATGAAATATTCATTTTATAAAAAGTTCAATAAAGCAAACTTCGATATTTAAAACTTAATTTTGTATTAGCAAAATTTTATATAGTAGCATTTCTTTTATTTAAATATCAAATGTATTTGTATTAATTCTAATTAAAATTTAAAATATTGCAACTATTAAAACATATCTAACTGTTTTAATAAACAAATGATTGAAGACGAAGACGTAGGACTGAATCAATCTGTATGGTTGTATTTAAATGTAGCATCCATTTTAAATCATTTTATCTTATTATATTTTGTATGTATTATATATATATATATATGTATGTATACATACATTGAATATATTATTTTTTTGGAAAAGTATATTTAATTTATTAAAAATTCTTCACGCAAAATGTTAAGTTTTTATAAATTTTGTTAAGTAATATATTTGAGCAGATTAAATAAATATTCATAACTGCAATAAATTACGCAATATAACACGGAAATACCATATTCAACTATTACATTTATACAATAATAAAACATCTGCTAAGTTTTAATAAGTTTATGAATTTTCAGAAAGTTTGGAATTGGTTATTATAAAATTATGTCTAAATGTATGTATTTTATAATACGATCACGTGCAAGTTTTAATTTATTTTATGTACATAAACAATATTAAATTATAAAGCGTTAAGGAAGACATATAACTTAATATAATGAATATAGATATTTTAAAAAAATCTGTCACGTTATGCATTTCGAATTAGGGTATAAAGTTTATTAGTGAATCAGATATTAAAAATACTATTAAGTGTACAAATGAATTCGGTGTCTTTTTTTATAAAAAATAAATGTTTACGGAAAAGTGGAATATATTTCAATCCTCAAGATATCCTCCATTATTTTGTATAATTTTAGTCCATCTGTCGTGTAACTGACGAATGCCTTGTCGAACAAATGATGACGACTTTGGAGTGGATGAAATAGTAATGCATTTTCGGACCGTTTTAACTGTTCTAGCATTTTTTACATATTTTATGCGTTACAAAACATTCCCTTCCCCAACTGAACAAATCATTCTGGAGGCTTTGGAATTTTTTTTTCAAATAAAATGCCAAAAATGTGCAATGCCTAATATGCTGCTTCTCGGACACCATAGTGTTAACTATTGTTTTGTGAAGTTATGTCAACTATTTGGCCAAAATATTTAGTGTTTTTAAATGTTAATATTGCGCACTTCAAAATCCTAAAACAATGAAAAAATATTTTCATTTTAAACAGAGTTACGATTGATTTAATTTAAAGCCTCAATTAATCTTTACACCTAACATTTCTTATTTATCGATTATGTTTAACTGGTTGTTAAACAGCTATATGAAAACATGTTTGTAAAACTGATTGATTAAGAATTATTTACATAAACAAAAAAATCAAAAGTTTAGAGAAAATCTACGACCTAGTTAGAATTTTTATAAATAAATTGATAAATTAGCGACTTCTTAAAAAATATATAATCTAAAATAAAAATTCATTAATTTTTATTACAGATTATATATTTATTACACATTTAGTTTTGTGATGAATAGTTTTCTTCTGTGCAAACTTTTCATCAAGTATTCAAATAAAAGGTATATATTAATAAGTACTCCAAGAATTGGCGAAGAAACTATGGAAAAAAATATTCTTGCTAAATATTTTATCCAAACAGTTTAAATAAATATTCTAACCAAGTATTTTAATTGAGAGATAAAAAAAATTACTAATATTTTTATTAATAATTCTGTATGTTCTTTTTATACAAACAATTGAATTTAATATGTGTTGTGCTAGGTGGATCTAAAATAAAATTAAGCACAGAAATAGCTTAAAAATTAAGAAAAATTTTACATTGTTACAATTATAAGGTTATAAATATTATTCCATTACACACTCATCCACACAAACATATATATATATATATATATATATATATATATATATATATATATGTATGTGTGTGTGTATATTTACACACGAAATATATTTTTAGATACATTTTATGAGGTAAAACTTTTTTTAAAAATCTTATATCTATTTATAAATATTTTAACAACAAAAATTAATTAGATGTTTACAAATATATGTAATTATAAAGTCAATACAGAAATATATTTTTCGAACGGGAATATGGAATCTGTGATCAAAATTTTCTCTCTAAAATAAATGAAACCAAAATGCCTGAGGTAATGAAACAAAAATAACAAAAATAGATGGTTTATTAAAAAATCTGTACAACTCGTACGCGGAGTCAGTTATATATATGTACACAAAAGATATTTTATTTGTACGTAAAAAAAGTATACGAATGTCAAGGTTAGGTAGTATATAAAGAAATTTAACCTACGAGAAACACAAAAAAAAATCATCTCATATCAATACATATATAATCTATATATATACAATTAATTAAAGAACATGTTTAATTAAAAATAAACTAATTAAGAGTTATAATATATGAAATATACAAAATTATTACATAAAAGAATGATTAAATTTTTTCTTTTAAAATGAGCACTAATATAAATTTAATAATTGTCCAAAACATATCATTTTTTATATAGTAAAAAAGAATTATTATATAATTAGAAGTATACGTTATTTTACAAATTTGTTGTTTTTTAAACTCTTTCTCTCCCACTCTCTCTCTCTCTCTCTCTCTCTCTCTCTCTCTCTCTCTCTATATATATATATATATATATATATATATATATATATATAAATAAAAGTCAGTTTTCCGTAAACAGTTAATAATTTTCATTATAATTAGAGAATTAATAGTTCTGGTTTTGGTGTGTCATTAAAGATCATATTTGCTACTAGATTCGTTTTTGGAAGCATTTTTAAGTACATTGCAAACAACATAATAAAACAATTAAGATGGCTTGAGCTGGTTTATGAATCGGAACTATTCATTAAAGACAGACTTGAAGACAGACAGACTTTAATTTATCTGAATTAAAATTAAGAAAATAATAAACAGACGGGATCCTATGAAAACGAACAAGTATAAATCTGTTATTACAATATTTTAATACATATTTTAGACTAAATATACTGTTATTATTTCTTTAAAGTGAACAGAAAACATTTACTTGATTGCTATACTAAACTAATATATATATATATATATATATATATATATATATATATATATATATATCAAATATGTATATACTAATGCTCTAATACTCTTAAGTCAACATAAATGTCAAAAAGTTGTCATATTCAGATGAATTATTAATATTCAATATCCAAAATAATCATTTTCTCAAAAAGTACGTTTAATTAATATTTTTTACACTGTTAGTACCACTTGTAAAGCCAGTGGAGTGTGCAAAACCACTTAATTAAAATTATTATTACATTAAAGAAGATTTTAATCAAATTTTCACGAATGTTTTTATTAAGAATACACTGACATCATCTTTTTAGAGGATTAGTCGTTCACTTAATATATACAGTTTTACAATTAGACCATTCTAATAATTTAAGTTAGTACGTCTGGTAGTATTCAGTATTATTACTATTTCTATAATTATCTATTTTTAATGTTTTGGTGAAAAAACAAGTTTTTCTTTGAAAGCTTATATATGATATTCATAAATTACTTGAATATATATATATATATATATATATATATATATACATAATGAATTCATATACTTTTCAAGATCATATCAGATTTCTCGCTTTATGTTTATTTTCCTTAAAAGGTTATTTAAATTTGTTCTTTCAGCATTACTTGCAGAATAACATTTTCGAGATAATAGCTTCTAACAGTTAAAATAGACGTTATAATTGTAAAATACTCGACATAATAGTCTTTCGGGTGCACTATTTATTTTTCTTAAGTCATCCTGTCAGTCTTTAATTTATTGACAACGTTTCATATTTGCTTTTGTATGTTTAAGACTTTTATCCATTATTAATGAAACAAAATGTTTCAATAAAATACATATGTCTTTTATTTAATGCATAATTCATTCATTTTGAATTGTTATTTCACAATAAGTGCAAAGACCATACATATTCATGAAATATGCATACGTAGTAGTCATTTAAACACATACATTATATATATATATATATATATATATATATATATATATATATATATATATAAATATATATATATATATGTAATATGCATATAAATATAATTGTGTATATGAGTATAACAAACAGATGTACGTAAATATATATATATATATATATACGAACATATATATATATATATATATATATATATATATATACGAACATATATATATATATATATATATATACGAACATATATATATATATATATATATATATATATATATTATACTGAATGCGTACTTTGATAGCTCAAATACAATAAATTATTATTTTTAAAAGAAACATTGGAAAAAATAACCAATGTATTTAAATTACCCTTTTATTGTGGGTAAAATTAGATTATGTATTTCGGTATAAATGTGCCATATTTAAGAATTCAACTTTTATTTTTTTAAAAGTAAATCTTTTTAGGAATGTGATAAAATATAAACACATTAAAAGTTTATTCGAAATATCTTGATTTTATTTTATTACTGCAATATACAAAAAAATTATCAAGAAAATATTAATTACTAATGAAGACTAAATTTATTTGTTCAGAATCTTATAAATCTTTTGTAGTTATGCAAATTTTAAATGCAGTAAAAATTAATTAATATTGTGTATAAAAATAATAATGTGCTGATCAAAATATTTTTTTATAATTTTACTTGTTAAAAAGTAATGAAACACCTTATTACATTCATAAAAAATAATGCTATATAAGTTAGACGAATCTGTATGAAAATTGATTATTAACCATGCCTACGACATATAAGATAGAATTTTTTCTAATTTATGAAATTGTTTCAAAATATTCATACACAGACTTTTATTAGTGCTTTTTCTAACAGCCCTTTATAGTTGACATACGAGTATGTTTGTTGTGCAAATATATCAGAAGTTGTCCAAGGATAAAGAATAAATTTAATTTTCTACACGTAGAAAATTCAATCTTCTTCTTTGTGATAGCTAGGTACTTGTGTGAGCACGTAACAACGAGAAGACAAACAGTAATAAGTAAGTAGAGAAAACAACATTACTAAAGTACAATATACAGAATAAATGGGAACGAACCCAAACGGTATTCATGTTTAAATATAAACAATATATTAGGAATTTAAATATAATTTTGTGGAATTCTATTTTTAATTAAAAAATAACTACTTCGATTATTAAAGAATCTTAATGACTTTACATAATTATTAACTAAATTCAAATATAAATAAAAAAAGCAGCAAAAAAACAAATATATATATATAATATTTGTGTATGTCGATATGTGTATGTTTTGTAATTAATTAAAACGATTATAAATTAATTTAACGATATTTAGCTTATATAATTAGAAATTAATGGATACGGTTAAGTGATTGACGCATCTATATATAATTTTCAATTACTTTGACAAATATTTGTCCATACGTTATTCCGATAGGGTGGTAAAAGATTCTAGTCTAGAAGGTTAGATCAGTGAACCTGACGTAATCATTTAAAATGCACATCAGGTGACAAGGGATTTCGCACGCGTTGAAGATGCAGACTGAGTGCAGTTCATAGGCTAATGGCCAAGACATATGAATCTTATATCTACGTTTCTCTTGTTGCTATGCTTTCGAACTTTAATTATATATGAAGTGAGTTGTAATTATATACTGATGGGATATAAATATTTTGATAAAATTAATATGTGTATATAAATATATATATATATATATATATATATATATATATATATATACATATATATATATATATATATATATATATATATATATATACCTCACTAATAATTTAAATACATCGAAATTAATATTTTAATCTAAGATTCAATTAATTTCTAAATCGATTATTTAAATAATTTTAAATAAAAAATGAATAACGTTAGTTCATATGTGTTTATCTTTTTAAATTGTTAATTAATTAACTGTAAAGAATATGCGCTTCAACATAAATGACATAATTCGTATTTATTAAATTTATTATCTAGAGGGCGCTGACCCTATATATATATATATATATATATATATATATATATATATATATATATATATATATATATGTATGTATCATATGTATGTGTATGTATATACATCTATATATTGGAATCAATAATGAACGTTAATTTAATGTCGTTTTGTAATCTAATTATAATTTTTGTAATTTTGGGTTCAGCTTTATATACATATGTACACATTTAAATATATATATATATATATACATATATAAATATATATATATATATATATTTATATGAATATATATATGTGTACATGTATATATATACTCGTATATATATATATATGTATATTTATATATGTACATATATATATATATATATATATATATATATATATATATATGTACATATATAAATATACTTATATATATACGAGTATATATATACATGTACACATATATATATTCATATAAATATAAATATATATATATATACATATAAATATACATGTACACATATATATATTCATATAAATATATATATATATACATATAAATATACATACATATATATATATATATATATATATAAATGAATAATGTCTCACGTTAGCATTTTTCTTACTTTCATATTTAAATTATAAGTATTTAATATGATTTCAAAAAATTCTTATAATTAACTTCAGTTTAGAGTTATGATCATCATAAACGATATAAATGAACATGATCAGAACGAATAAATTATATTTTATCAATTATCATCAAAAATTTAATTAACAATTACTTTCGATATAGCCAATAAAAATGTTAATTAATTTATAAACTTTGCACTTGAATGAAACGTCTTACCTGGTCATTGATTCACTTAATTATTCATTCATTCGTATACTTGCGTATACTTTTTTATAATTGAACATAATAAAAATATTGTAATTACCATTTATTTGCACTTATATATATATATATATATATATATATATATGTATTTCAAAATTATCAAATAATACTATTCCATTTATATTTGAAAAAAATATAAATTTTATTTATTTAACAATGAAATAAATAATTCGTTATTTATATAAATTAACAAAAAAATTATGTTCAGCTTACAGTTACAACCTTTCATATCTGAGAATATTGCCTGTCTGCAAAATTCGTTTTTTTTTAAATTATTCCTTCATTAACAGCATAAAAATTACAATCAAAACTAAGGAAAATGAATTATTGTATTTGAATAAAAATTACTCTGTTACATGGTTATTTTCATAAATTCATGTATACTTCTAAATATGTTTGAAAAATAAGTAAACTGTAAGTGATATTTGTGTTAAATGAAGATTAATTTTTATGCAATATTTTTATTTATGTTAAATATAACTCAGAAGAGCATTTTTAATATTTTTAAGTCTAGGATATATAAGAATGTAGACCCGCATTGTATTGCATACTTTTATAAAAATATTAGAATGATATATGACGAAATTATTGTTGATATATTTTTTTAATAATATTATGTACATATACACATAATAACACAATATTTCATAGAAAAAATATTTTTTCAATTATCTTCCTACGAACTGATTTTAATTCATGACCTGTAAGTAAACAATATGTTATTGTCTTCTTTCTTATTAGTGTTATTCATACATATATATATGTACGTACATACATACATACACACACACACACATATATATATATATATATATATATATATATATATATATATGTTTCTTATTGGGCGTAAAAAGTTTAGATACAATTTTATATCAAACAGAATTATACTTTAATAATATAACTTTGTAAAATTTATTTTATAATATTAATTGGTAGTTTTTTTTTGAAAAAATCATTTTTTAAACATAGTTAGGTTAGTTATTAGTCAATATTTTTTGTAAAGTAGTGAACTACTGATTGTCAATATTTGTGTCACCAAATTGAGAACTAAATATTCATTAAAATAGATATAATGATAAATATAGAGTAAATTAGTTTAGAAGTGGTTTTATTGTCGCATTTTCATTAATAAATAATATTTATGAATAAACTATTATTTTATACATTATCTTTTAACCAATTTCAATATAAAAAAATGTTTATATTATTTAAATTCTTATATATTTAAATTTTTACTCACTAATTTATATTTGTTTTTATTGTTTTTGAAAAGTATATATATATGCACAAAACAGTAATTACAGGATTTATTTATTTTCTATGTTACTTCTAATTCTAATAAAAATTCATTTTGAAAAAGTAAATACAAATAAATCATTGAAAAAACTTGAAATTGCAAGGAAAAAAATACTAGTTACAACTATTCAACTTTCAAATATAAGTTCATATATACGTATTGATTATATTGCGACGTTGTTGAATAAGTCTCAGTTGAACTTTCACTGCATGTCTGTACCATGAACCGAGCAACAAGTACCTAGACTAAAGCTCAATAACTATAGTGCAAAAACAATGTTGATTATTAATATTTACCAGTGTAAAGCCGCAAACTAGATGAAATAAATCAAGTGAAACTATTTTATCCAAACGTGACAATTTATCGAATTTTGTTTCGTAGAAAATATCTATAATTATTTTAGGCAAGAACACTGTGTTTTTTTTGTACTGTTTTTATGATTTCGGTGATGAAAGCGTGATATTTCAAATGACAAGAATTTTTTTTCTTAAAATTTATATTCATATATATACATATATATATATATATATATATATATATATATATATACATATATAGAAAGAGAGAATATACATTTGCATTACACTATTAAATATTTACCAATATTTTATTTTGAAATATTCCTTTTTTAATTTATTGTAAATATTGCTCGTATCTTAAGTCAATAATGAAAATATTTTTGTTCCATTATATTTTCTGCCCGTCTCATATACATTCAAAATGTATTTAATCAGAAAACAAATATTTTTTAATTTGAAAGATTGTAACAATATTTTACAATTTGATTGCTCTGTTCCTGGTACTTGGCCAATACACATTTTCACTCGAGTTTTTTTAATCTCGGCTTGTGCCTGTTGTTTACTTCAAATATTATCTTTGTTTTATCGTGAAAAATCAAATACACATTTCTTGTATGCATCTCTTTTTAAAATTATTCATCACTTTCTCTTTTAAAATATTCGAAGAACTGTATTGTTTTTTAACATTATATAAGATTATTAACTGGTATTTTTATTTATCACGCGGTTACTTATATAGTTATTTGTTCAAGATAAATAGATTATCTACAAAGGAGTGTTAATTTAATAAACTCGTAATCAAGTATTTTTAATTATTTTGAATAAGAAATGATAAGAATCATAAAAAGCTTCTAACAATATAATTATATTCAGTGGAATAAAGTGATATTTTCTTTCGATTTATAGAAAAATAGAAAGATACACAATTTAGGAATGTATATATATATTATATATATATATATAATCATCAACAACATTTTAATACATTTTAATTCATTTTTGGATCAAAATATCTAGTAATTTTTTCAATTTAAATAATTCCGGTCTTCTTTTTTCATTTCAATATCATCTCAATTTAAAAAGCACATTTCTAATAAACTTATATATATATATATATATATATATATATATATATATATATACATATATTTAAATGATTTTTTTGATAGATTTTTGATATTATTGTAGCTTATATAAAAATACTCGTACTTTCAAACGTTATTCAATGATTCTTGTATATTTTTCGGGAAAAAGAATATAAAACAAAATGTCATTATGGAAATATTTTAATTTATGTTTAAAACAGCAATGCTCGTCAGTAACATAATTAACTTCAAATAACCGAAGTATGGACATTTTAGAAAATAGAATTATCTAAGTATACATTTTCAAGTTACTTGTGTACGAATGAACAAAAAAACTATCTATCTAAGAGTTTTGGTTTTGAAGAGAGGCATCAAAATGAAAAGACAGACATTTTTATTTATTTTATATGGAATTTGTCATTAGTTAATAGTTTAAACAATTATTTTATAAGTGAAAATATATATTAATTTTGCTCTCAATCGTATATATGATTTTGATGTTTGTGTTAGAAAGCGTGATTTATATTAGCGCTTTCTTGATCAGATTAAGATCTGATACATTTGAATTTTATATCACTAAAACCAAAATTGATGAAAGTACTTTAAAAATGGTTTAACATATTCTAAGTATTTTCTGCTTTTTATCTGTTATATATATATATATATATATATATATATATATAAATACGCGTTATTGAAGAAAATACTTATTAATTATTATAAATGTCACTACTCAAGAACTCGTTTAAGATATTAACATAAAATATATTATCTGATATAATATTGAACTTGAAGTTTTATTTTATATTTATTGTCTGAAATGAACACCACGTTAAACTTGAAGAATTCTACTGCAATAAGAACATCAATAAGATTGCACACAAATAGAAACTGGCGTACGAGCCGAGGCTACAGGTGCATAAACCACCTGTTTGCTTAATTTATAGATATAATAAACTTCTACAAGAGTGACTAATTATAGGAGTTACGTTTATATATTTCTTACAAAATGTATTATTTGTGTCTTTATAGTACTGTGCTTTTTTATCGCCGATATTTTTATATTTTTTTCGACGTTAATATATATTTACATAAAAGTTTATGTCCTTAGAAATAGAGGGATGACTATAAAGATATTCTTTAATCAAAAATAAAACAGATTTATGTAAATTACAAAAAAAGTCTATTATTAATCTGTAGTTATTTATTATAAATATATTTGTTAGATTTTGATTGAATTCATATCCTGTACTTATTATAAACTTCAGTTCAGTATATATACAAATACTTAAATATATAATTTTTTTAAATTTTTCAATATGAGATTGTTTTCAATTATTATTCAATAATTAGCATTTTAAGACAGAGGTATTTTTGATGTGATTTTTGTGATGTGCTCAATTTAATACCGCTGCTAATTTTAATGTAAGGCTAGAAACGATTTAGAGGGGACTCAGTAAAAATAGAATTCTTTGTTCTTTAGTGCAATCACTTCAACCAGATTTGTTAGTCTAATGACAAGTAAATGCAATTATTATTATACTTTTCTCATACGTTTCTCTTTCTCTCTCTCTCTCTCTCTCTCTCTCTCTATATATATATATATATATATATACAAAAATACACGCACAAATATATATATATATATATATAGAGAGAGAGAGAGAGAGAGAGAGAGAGAGAGAAATAGAAAATGTATAATAAAAATATTTAGAGTTTAATCAAAAATTCACAAATATCCTAATATTAAAAATGACATTCATTTTACATATGTAATATTAAATGTTAAAAAGAGAAATATCTTTGACATTTTACTTGTCGCCAGTAAAACTTTCCAGAAAAACAGAAAAATACGATAAAAAAAAAGAAAATAAAAAGAAAAAATATAAAAAGGAATAGATTCCTTGATGTCAATTGAAACTAATTCTGAGAATAATTACATATATTTTTCATCATGTACAGAGAATTTTCATAATTTTTAGAATTTTATGAAAATCTTTTACAAAACAATATTTTTTTTAAGATTCTAACATTCGATATATTTAATTCGATATATGTGTACATATTTTTAGGAATTAAATTGAATTTTTTTAAGAAAAAATCGTCTGAAAGATTTAATCAGACATTAAATTGAAATTTATTAGTTTCTTCCATTGAAATATTACAGAAAAGTCAGTGTTGAAAATCGCTTAAATAATATTTTAACAGCTTTGTGATTTTTATTTAGTATTCCAGTCAGGATCTCAAACATTTCAAATGTTCGCAGCTACGTCAAACGATTGTTATAATTCGGTACTGTCGGATGTAACGCCTGCAGCAGCCTAGAACCATTATGCGTCCCGGAGACCGTCAAGGCTTTCCGGAGCTATGCTATGAACCGCGGATTGCTAATCAATGGCTGGTGTCTAAAAATAGATGGTCAAGGCTAACGCAGCTCGTATGAAATGAGACGGTTTTTACTGTTCGCACAATAAAATGAATGCATGTCGTTTAACGTTTGATCAACGGATAGATAGTTAGAGGAACTTTACATTTAATGTCATTATTTTACTTGATTTTCGGAACGTTGATACTAAAGAACAATTATACGTATAAGTAGCCAAGTATAATGATTATTAATGTGTTTAATGATAATAAAAGTTGTTATTAAACACACGAACCCTCTTATTTGAATTGAAAATAATTTTAGTAGTCATTATTTATTTATTGAATCAAATTTGTTAAAATGTTATTTATAATTGAATTATTTACATCAATTGCGTTTCTAACGAATCTTTAATTTCTCCTTTATACATAATCCATACAATTTATTGTTGTAAAAATAAACTATTTTCTTTATATTTGAGCTCTATAAAATGCCATTAATCAAAATGTATATCCACTACTGACATTCATTAAAATATAATTTTTATATTATATATAAATAACTGTAGTATAACCTCTAAGAACATCGTTTAATATTATAGAACTATGAAAAAAAACCTGAATAATTTAATGAAATACTTCAATAAGAATCAATGTGTTTCCTTAAAAATTAATTTGAGTTGCATGTATTAAAAAAAGTTAATTACACATATTTATATCTGTCATAAAATAATTTTAGATAATCCTTAATTGAATAGAAGCCATACAAATTTACATGATCTAATAACTTAATTAAAAGTTAATTTAGTAGAAAATTGTAAAATAAATTAAGTCCCTAATCTTGATGACTATGAAGTAGAAAAACAGACAATTATAAAACACGAAACTGAATTAATTTAAACGATAAACATAAGGAAACAAATTAGATTAGATCATTTAATAACAAATCATGTTTTCATGTCTGGATATAAACTAAAATAATTTCATTAATATTAAACTTATTCGGAAATAAATATTTGATATGAAATTATAACTTATAATCTTTTGTTTTTTTTTAAAAAAAAAATAAACACGTTTAAATGATGACCTTCAGTATTATTTAAATTAAATCATAATATTTACTATAAATGTTTAAATATTTTATATATTTTCAATTTACACTTTATACAACACGAACGAATGTATTTAGTAAAAAAAGTAAAAGAAATTGTTTGATTAAGACAACAAACGAATACTACTCACATATATTCTCTAGACAATAAGTGAATTTTAGCACTGACGGTACAGATACATAACAAGAAGAAAAGACAAACACAATATTCGATTGGTTTCATAGAAACGTGAAACGACTGACAAGAAAACCAAATTCGAATACGTATACACAAGTGACATGAAGAAGAATACTTGTCGAAAAAATTAAGTGAAAAATGGTTCACAGACTGATCTTTAAACATACCAATTCAAACATATATATATATATATATATATATATATATATATAACAAATATCAGTTTTGTCAATCTGGTACTGAAGGAAAGTAAATTTAAACGTTACTTTTGTGTCTGAACTGCTTTTACTATTATATTAAACTTTTTAAATTTGCTTATATATATATATATAAAGAGCGATAAGAAGAAAGCATAATTATAACAAAAAAAATGATTAAAAGAAGTATTAGATTCATTTTCGTTTTTAATAAAATACTTAAATGAATAAAGAAACGAAATTAAAATTAACAAAAAATGAAATAATTATTACTTTAAAAAAATTTAATCCAGATTTATTTTGAACTTAAGCGCTACTCTTTGACATATAAAATATTATGTACATTTTAATTTTAAAAACTTATTATTTTTTTACCAAAATAAGTATACAAACATAGACAAATGCATATATATATATATATATATATATATATATATATATATTATTAAAATCTATATAATTATATTGAATGGTGTCTAACTCTTGGAAATGGCATACTAAAAATTTCAAATAATATTAGCTCCAAGAACCAAATAAGATCAAACACCTTTGAATATTAATAATATTATAACTTTCAACATAATACTCTTAGTGAAGTTTTTTTAAAAAAAGCCTCGTACATAAGATATTTTTAGAATTATTTAAAACTGATGAGGTGATCTCATGAGTAAAATTTGTTCGTGGCAGATATGTTAATACAAAAACTTCCCCATGTCGAAAACCAGTTCTCGGTTATTTTATTTTGTGCCATTGACGTCATGCGTATAATAAACATTATTTTATACGTATTTATACATTGTTATTTACATACATCTGTATAATATTTTATATAAAGATGTACGGCACAATACAGGTATAAATATTATACCGTATATTGATTTCTATTTTCTACCTTCGAATACAATTGTTGAGTGAGTTAGAGGAAATTTCTACATATTTCTCTTTTTACTGTGGAGTTATTAAAAAATTCCCGTATAGAATATTTAAAATAAAACCAAGAAAAAAAACAATGTCAGTATCAAAAAATAAATAAATATTGCATAAGACGATTTACATTTTAAAAACAATAAATAATATATTTGTCTCTTTTTTTCTCGTTATACACACACACACACACACATATATATATATATATATATATATATATATATATATGTATGCATAAATGAAATATATATCTGAAAAGAATTTAACTAATTTATCTTCATATTTGTCATACTATTTTTATTTTATAATTCATCGTAATTTAAGTTTAAAGAGAGAATATAAAGTACTTAATTATTGTAGTTATGTTGAACATATTTGTGCTTTAAGGTAAATTGTCATACTCACTATTACAATTCCTTTAATGTTTCTCTCCTACTAATCATTTAGACTAAAATGTGTTTAGTAATTATTCTACTTGTACTAAATTGTTGAAATGAGAGTATAATTGAATTATCATCAATGTGTAAATAATTTTAACTAAAAATATTAATATTTATACATTTAAATCATATACAGTAAAAATGATAATAAAGCAGAGTTTATTAGGATTTGTAATTAAAAAAGTTTTTAAAGAATAAAGCAAAAATTAATTAAACTCGAGTACATATAACAATACTGTATACAATACTTGCACACATGAAAAATGTTTAGTTTGTAGATTTAATATTATTACTAATACAGTATTTCCGAGAAAATAACGAACAAATTAAAAGAGATAAATCTATACGTTGACAAATAATAAAGTTATTCGCTGTAAAACGTGTGAATTGGAAAAAGAATACTCAAAAAAAATCAAAGTAAAGTTTTTGTTGGAGTTCAATATACTCCAATTGTGTTTTTTTAAAAAATATTAAACAAACTTTAATAAATTATTTAAACAAATACAATTTATAACTGTCATGTAATATCATTTTCATCTATTTAGTTAATAAATCATATGCCATTTTTTTTTTGAAAAATAATACGAAGTAAATAAAGTATTGAAAGATTCTTTTATCTATTTTTTAACAAACCACATTCTTATAATCATCTGATAACTAGCATCATTAAACAAACTCTAGTTGAAACATTTTAACTAACACAGAAAAAAGAGAATTCAATTTATTTTATCTCGATTGCATTGCTTAGAATTAAAAGTAAGTACAGTATATGTATCAAGAATATAAAACGATTTTTTTAAACATAAGTTTATGTTTTATGCAAAAAGTTTATAAAATCAGCTCGTATCACATGCAACCTTGAAGTACGTATAACTTAGCTGAAACCTTGAAAAACACGTACACTTCATTTGTCGTATTAAAAGTTTTCCTTTGACTATATCTGTATATAAACAACATATTTATAAAAAAACAGAAATATTTATAATTATAATATTTATGGCAGATCTTATTTATTTATTAATATAAATCATTGTATTGAAATTAACTCAATTAAATATAATAATATAAATAATATATGTTTATTATAAGTCTACTACTTGAGATAATTTCTTTTATCTCAGCAATATTTTAAAACAACAATGAACACGGAAAGTTTTAATCGAATATACAAAAAGAAGAAAACAACACAATGTTCATTTGTAATTTTATCACTTCTTGCATCAGAAAAGTTTTAGAATATTAACTAAGTGACGTACAATAAAGAAAAAAAATCTTTTAGATATAAACAGTAACGACCAGAATTCTAACTTACTTATTTTAAATAAATTCACTATTTTTTCTATTAAAACTCTAAGATATGTTAAATATAGTACACATTTAATTTCAAATCTAAAAATATATCTTTGTAAATGCAGAATATTAAAATGTAATTTGCTTATAATTATTTAATCATGTTGTATAATTGAAAAAAAATACAAAGATTAACAAAATTACATATTTTATAAGAGAAATTAGAAAAAAAAATATATTTCAATTATTCTAGTGGTATAATAATAAATACTGTTATTTGTGGTGTATATTTTCTAATAATTACATACAATAATATCCTTAAATAATGTTTTTCTGTCTTATCCAATGGAAATGTTTTCAGTGCGCAAACCATCTATTGAATCAAACTTATGTCTGAAACTATGTCTAAAGAATTATATGTTAATTATTAGAGGATTTGTTTAAAAAACAATATTTTAATAACATTTAAATAAAAATATTTAATTTATCTTTTATAAATATATACAGATGTCCAAAATGTACACACACTTTATCAAACCATAACTCTCGTAACCTTATTACTTTTTCAGAAAAATTCAATTTATGAAAATAAACAGAAGTTTATAATCAAAGTACGTGTACATTTTTCTGCATTCTTGGACATTCTATACACACAAATAAAGATATTAAATCAAATTTTATTTATAACATTACTTGAATATGAAATTTAAATTATTAACACATTTTATTTATATTTAAGTTTTTGTCATCGATAAAAGGTTTGTATATAAATTAAGAGTAGTTTATCTACAAGTAACACAATGATAAGTTAAAAACTAACATAAAAGTAACAAACTAGTCATAAAAGATAAAAATTCAAGTGATTTCTCAGGATCAAGATTGCAACGGTAATTTCATACGGAGCATAAATATAAAAAAACATACAACTATAACTTTATTAATATCATATATTCTTATAAACTATTAAATAGAAATATGTCAAAGTATTCATCAAACATTCGATTCCGTCCCTACCTTTCACTGAATATTTATTTCACAAGTATTATTATAATTACCTGGAAAAACCTACATCACATCTATTCTTTACTTCACCGCTGAAATTGACCAGAACCTCCTTTTTATGAAAAGTCTCGCCTTATTCAATTCCCTACGTTTCTAGTAATTGATTTATTATTTAAACCATAGAAAATACTATACAGACAATAATTAAGCACATTAATAAAATACATACTAAGTTGATTCAAATTATTTCAATTTATTGGGGTACCTGAATACTTAAAAGCGATATTGTACATATGTATGTATGTATGAATATATATAAATGATTTTTTTAAAAAGAAACTACCAAAATTCAATGCTATGATAAATAACTTTATAAAAAAAATAAATGCTATTTGAAGTCTTGTTGTTGTTGTTATTTCTGGTTTATGGACGCATCGAGAGAGTCTTGTAAACATTTTTGCATATGCATTAAAATTTAAATAAGTGTATCTTTTATATAAATCTTTTTAAAATTGTTATGAAAATAATGGATTTTTTTTAAATTCCAAATTTAATTATAAATAGTATTATAATTGAGTTTTTAAATTAAGAATAATAATGAGAAAACTTTTAAAGAAGTAAAATAATATAATTAAGTTATGATAGTTAATTCAGAAAAAAATATCAATGTTTTATAAAATGTAAATTTTTTAGTTGTATAATTATAAATTTCTTCAAATAAATATTGTATAAATGTCAACACTATGACTATCACATCAACATATGTATGAAGGTATTAGTAAATAAATATAGTGCCAAATGAAATGCTAAACAAATATTAATTAATTATTAGATACTTTCAGATGTGTTTTGTATAGAATGTATATATATATATATATATGATGTGTGTGTGTGTATATAACAAGTGTAAACACTAGTAAGTCAACAAACAACTGAACAGTGAAATTTAGCTTTAATATACGCGTCAATTACAATTATTTGAGGTTAGAAATAGAATAAATTTAAATGCCTTACGCAGTAAATACTAACATTGTAGAGTTAATTCAGTAAAAATGTTATTTCCTGTATAACTTGTAGAGATGTTAGTTAATATTCATTCTCGTCAATGATTATTTTTTTATCACTTTAAAAGATGTCTATTATTAATTCATAATAATATCAAAATATATGAAAAATATTACATTATAAATACATAGTAATACATTATAAATACATAGTAAATTATTATTTACTATGTTAAAAAGTATTTAAAATTGCAAAAATTGATACATTAAAAATATAGTTAGAAAATATTTCAATATTTTTTTTTATTAAGTTATAAATATTCAATTTAATTACTAAAAATATTATGTAAGTTAATGGAAAAAAATATTATTTCTCACTAATATTTATGTTAAATGAGATTATTATTATATTATTTAATAAATAGTTCTTTTGGTTTGAGAAAATCAGACAAGCATATTTCTTAAATGATATCAAACATTACAGTCAATAAGGGTTATGGATCTGATACACACACACACATATATATATATATATATATATATATATATATATATATATATAAATTCGTAAACAAATCGAGTGTCTCAGAGGTTTCGGAATTAATTATTCCATAGCACATTCTATATGCGAATCACTCTTCAAGGGATACATACTGTCAAAATCCACATATCCCTACAACATACCAGTTTATTTGAGAATACACTTGTAGATTGTGTGGCCAGGAATGTGTTAATCCGGGCATTCGGACGTTAAGACGCTCAGAACACACATTACTAGAATAAACATTCAAGGTTGATAACCTCTGAAGACAATGTCATCCGTGGATTTCACACCAAATTCAGACCAAAGAAGGATTTAAACGAGACAATTCGTGGGCGTCAATTCTAAGAATGTACATACACATACATACACACACAGACACACATATATATATATATATATATACAAAGAAAGTATGTATGTATATATGTTTCCTCAGGTTTTTCGAAACTTTTTTTCGGAACTCTAACTCCTAAGTTTACCAAATACTACACACCAGCATCCACATTCCTGTCAAAATCGGATCAAATCGTCTGGCTAAAATCCCGGAAAACCCAAACCATTATCATTTAGCACACAGCCCTGAAGCATTGTAATTACGTCCGATTAAAAAAAATATTTTTGATTTTAATTTTTGATGTATGTATGTAACAATTTAAATAATATATATATATATATATATATATAGCGTATTTTTATAAAAGTATCATAGAATGGAAGGTTATTATTATACGAGTATATCCAAACGTACAGTTATTCTTTGTAGACGCTAAACCTTTTACATATTTTAAATAATATGCTTAACTAAATTGCTAGTTATAATAAGAAATTTAATATTTATTAATACATACAAATGGTATGCTACGTGTATTATTACTTTAGTTAATTTTATAATAGATACTTAACATTTATTCATAAAAATTACAATTTTCTTTTTTACAATAAATTCATTAGTTTTGAAAGTGACTTTTTATATCAAAAATATAGAAGGGAAATAAGTGAACTATAATTTTTATTTATATAATATTAACATGGAATTTTGCGAATAAAAAGATAATTGTTTTCCTCCAAATTTTGTTGAAAATTGTATTGTCAGCAAACATCATTCACATTTTCTATAATTTATAAAATTAAATATCATGTTGGTTAGAAAGTGGTTACGAAATCTATGTAAGTATATAGAATAGAAACACATCGCTCAATTACTTTTCTTTAGTTTTACGCTAGCCATTAATTTATAGTTATATTATATGTCTTATGTAATATCTAGCTAGAAGGTATATCGACTCCAATAATAATCATTATTTTATTAGATATATTTGCCAAGTTTACATTAAATGTTCTAACATTTTACTTATTTATCTGAACTTCATCACACATTCACTATCAAGTAGAGAGCATATATGAAAAAAAATATTTTTATTGAATAAATGAATTATTTCTGTGTGATTTCATTGAAAAGTAAACTTGTTTTTAACAATTACATGACGATTATGGATACTTTTCATAAAATAAAAAGTATTTTTGAGACAACTATAAAATTATTATATTCTTAGTGTTT
This sequence comes from Acanthacorydalis orientalis, assembly GCA_034766995.1. Classification (NCBI taxonomy): domain Eukaryota; kingdom Metazoa; phylum Arthropoda; class Insecta; order Megaloptera; family Corydalidae; genus Acanthacorydalis; species Acanthacorydalis orientalis. The sequence continues at coordinate 20,227,537 of CM068313.1, read as the reverse complement.
AGTTTTAAAAAATAAAAAAAAGAAAAAGTATTTGTTCACCCGGCTCACAAGCTACAACAAATTTCAAATAAAAAATGTTTAATACTTGATGACAGAGTTATTTGCATCCTAACGCACAGAGGATGATACCATTGTCATCAAAATTTCATAAATAACAATCAAAAAGGATTAATAATCAATTATTGAACACTTTTGATTAGAACCTTTTTATAGTGTGTGGGGAAAATGAAAAATTCATTTGTGAAAATGAATTTAGTCACAGTGTCAAAGTTATATTGTGATCAATCAATGTGATTTATACATTTTTTTCAATTTTCCTTGTATATATTATTTTGTTTCAGTAATCATATATTAATTGAGTGAACAATTTAGAATTTTAATCATTAAACAATTTACACTTTTACTTACAAAGATAAGTAAAAATTTTATTATAATTAACTGGATCAAATTTTTGATAGCCAATCAAATAGAACAAAATGATAATGGAACTTTCTCGGAAAAAAGAACAGAAAATATATAATAAAAACTTATAAAATAATAAAAGTATACATATTTTAGAACAAATGTACTTATAAATGTATTAAAAAACTAAAAAATATTTTTAAATTAAGTATAGTACAATAGATATTATTTTTTCAAAAGATGTTTTTCACTTGTTTAACATAAACGTTAATGAATTTAATATTTAAGTTTATTGAATGTATATATATATATATATATATATATATATATACATAATATATATATATAGTTAGTATGTATGTTAATAATGCAGTTGCGTGAAAACTAAATGAAAATGCAATGGACTTTTTTTATATTAATAGACGAGATATATTTTTATATTGAAATATATAAAAGTAAAAATGCCCAAAGTATGATAATTCCTTAAAATAATTATAATAAAATTTAATATAAAAAATACAAATCTTTTATTAATTACAAGACAGCATTGTTTTAATGCATTTCTTACATATATAATTTATTACGAATAATGTTGAAAATACAAAATAGCCATTAAACTGGACTGAAAATTCGCATAAAAAAATGTTAATACTCGTATTTTGTAACATTGGGCGTTTAACTGAGGCATTGAACTTATTTTAATATATATCAGGAGTTTCGTTAGCATTATTCTGTCTACATTTAGTTAAAATGAAGAGGTAATGTTGGCTCGACACAGAGAATCCTTTTGCTACTTCGGTTTTAATAGCACAGTAATTTATACCTGTAGGTTTTCTTGAAATATATTGTTTAAACTAGAAACTCGACCACGCTGAGATAATTGAATAATTGATGTACAAGATTGTAGTTGATGCTATTATTCTACTTAACATCTATTGTATTACTTAACGAACTTATTGATAGTGTTTGGATTTTGACAGAAACATAGTTGTGATGATATTAAGATGATTATTTGTAAATCTTGTATTTTTTAATAAAGTGTCTATTTTACAAGTATATTACTAAATAAATGTATAAGTATAATTAATAATATTATGTTCATTTATAATTAAATAGAATAGAATTAAAATTATATAACTTCATTAATAAATTAACAATTAAATATATAAATAAATTAAAAGGCAAATTAATTTCAAAACAATACTACAAAGAAATCAGAATATGATAAATAAATAAATAAATAAATGATCGAATTACAGTTATTTTGTAGAATTTCTTACCTAAAATCCGTTATGCTTGAAAAATATCATATAGGTATATATGTTAAATTAATTATACTTATTTAAAGAGTTTCCTTCAGATTCAGATTTTTGCATTCGGTACAGTTAATGAGGTATACATTTCACGGTCTTATGATATAAAAGAACTAGAATGTTAAGTTTGTGTGCAAGTAACCCACTGAACAGTAAAATGTAAATTAAAATTAGATTATATCAGAGTATTCTTTTTTTATAAAAGTTTCTTAATACATGTAAAGACATTATTTATAAGTGCATTAATAGAAAGTAAGTAGATACTGATAATAATTATATGGCGAGTTTACAATAATAGGCATGTCAATTACTGTTACTTATAAAATATGATTGTACTCAATATGCATATTTTGTGTTGAATTTTTTTGGTAGAAATTTATATTCAGTTTTTTAATACATATAAAATAGACATAAATATTTTTATTTACATTTTCATTATTTTCGATTATCTGAAGACTAGCAGTTATTTTTTTTAATTACTTTCTATAAAATAATTTTTTAACATAAAATGTAAATAAAATTTATATCAATGCACATATCTAGATATATACATATATACGCGTCTGTATGTATGTATATATATATATATATATATATATATATATATATATATATATGAACTAAAGAAAATGAAGAAGAGACCAAACAAAAAAAATGATTATAAACGAATCATATTTTTATACGACACATGTTTCATGCTATTTGTAAAAATATATTTTTTACTTGTATTGTTCATTTGAGCTGAAAGTGATTTATTATGCTACAATATAAATGTAGGAAGTTATACGGAGACATTTCTCATGAGATGGAATTACATATTTTCTATTTTTGAAATAATATGAACACTGCTTATAGAGCAGTTTGTATTTCTAAAGAATAATAATTGATATTACGAATTAAATTTGAATTATAAAATGTTCTCTTAAATCTTTTTCACGTTTTGTCTTTCAAGAAAATTATTTTTATTTCATATTAAAGTTCATTTTAATATTATGTACATATATATAAACTGATTTATACATTGTTCGCTTAATAAATATTACAAAGTACTTGTAAAACGCATATATATATATATATATATATATAAAATCATTTTTTATAATCAAATTCAAAAAATGTTTTTTAGATCAATTAAGTAAGGATTCGATTTCATCCAAAGAGTAAAATATTATTATATTTAAAAATATCATTCGATTTCTCTATAACATTTAAAATAATCACTATTGTGGCTTGCTGCAATATTGAAATTAATTCGCTAGATCGTAATATGCCATTGCAATAATCATGAATTTGTCTTAGTCGGACATTAAATAGTAATTTGTCTGTTAATTCAGGTATTAATTCCTAGGAGGAATCAAAAAACCCTTTGGGAATTGTTACCAGAGCGAACCAATAACAATTCATTACTTAATGTGCAACTAAGGATAAGAAATTGTTTGGGTTTTCTACTCATTAATTGATGCTAAAGAAAGAATAATATTTATTGTATTACTTGTCAATAAACTGTTTGTTAATCACCCTTGTGAAACATGAATAATTTTTTTGCTCTACAATATAAAACATAAATTTTTATATGTAAGAAATATTCATTTCCTAAATCAATTTTAAGTCACGTTTCTCCTTTCTTCTTGATTATCGATTATTTATCGTTTTTCTTAAAAATAATGCTTCAATTTAAAAATATTTTAAATTTTAAACATTACAATTTTCTGTAAAACGGTACTCTAAAGTTAATGGAATTTCCATCGAAATCCTGATAATCAACAATGAAAAATGATAAATTATATTTTATTGAATATTTATGACCTGAAAAACATTGTAGTTTACAGGATGAAAAAAGAATTAATTGCCGAAAATTATATATTTTTATAAAATTAAATTATATGAATATGTTTCTAAAAAGATAACTTTTTATTATTGTACAATTTACTCAGTTTAATACAAACTCTACTAACACCCATTTTGTTATTAGATATATTTTGTTCATGTTTCTATAGTTATATTAAAAAAGGTATCATATTTTACAAATAGTCGTATATTGGACTCTTAGTTAATTTTTACCTATAAAGCAAATATTTAAAAATTAACGACAAATTTGATAGAAAATTTAGTGAAAACAAAAGAAATTATAATCAATCTATTTTTTTATATTCAAATTTATAACAAAAAATGATCGTTATCGAAAACAAAGAAAATTATAACTTACTGAAAATGAGCACAATAAATTATTCATTTAATTAGAGTGCCATTAGTCAAAATCACAGAAAATAATTAGAATATTAAAATATATAGATAATCAAATTTAATAAAAATGGTAGAATAAACATAAACAAGGTTATTCGAAAATATTATAAAAAATATTTTTAACTATCATAATTATGCATATTAAAATTAGATTAGATATTTCTTGTTGAAAAGTATTCTTGCACTACTTAAATATTTTTCAATAATATCGTAGCTTGTTTAAAAATTCTATATTTTAAATAATATAAAAAATGATTTATCTATCTTCAAACTTTCACACACTACAAATGAATTGTTTTATTCTTATCAGATAATTAAGTATTTATGTAAAGAATTTTAATTTTAATAATATTTAAAATGCACAAGATAAATATCTGGTATAAATAATATAGATATTATCTATTTTTTTTTAATAATACTTCGATTATAATTTCATTAGTTTAAAAAAATTGAATGACTATATAAACTCTAGCGATACTATCCTGATTTATTTGTTTTATATTGTTAAATACTTAATAATTGAGATCTTGATAACGTATTTTTTCTTTGTGAACAGAAACAAATATCAATTTATTTTTTATATACAAAATTATTTTTTATTGGAGAAAATTAGAAGACAATTCCCATTTTATCTTCATGAAATATATTTTCAAAATTAAATATATTTCATATTTATCAGACAATTTTTACTTTTTAGTAAATATGCAACAATTGTTATTTGTCAAAAATTTGAATAAGAATGTAAGTATATATATATATATATATATATATATATATATATCAGCAAATGTTAAAAATATACGTTAAAATTTACATTTCTAACGCGTATAAATTTCTGAATAGATTTAATTAACCGAATCTATTATCTAGACAGCCTTATATATCAGTTGTAAAGTATTCAAAGCGATACAAACGATGAATACGTAGAAACTAATATGTTATTATTCAGTAAAATAGGACGTGTTAACGGTCAGTACTGCCAGATTCATGATATGTGGTGTCCGTAATTGTTATAGCTTGTCGATGAACTGCTCTTCATGAACAGAAAAGGAAATTAACGACGAAATGTGGTTTTGTTTTGTGTATCCACTATATTTAGTATATCATTAACTGCACCATTGATAAATCAATTTAAATCTGAGAAGTATTTTCGTTCGCAATACATATACATGTATTTGTGTGTGTGTAAATATTATATATATATATATATATATACACATACAATAACTGACATAGATATTCGTGACGCTATTACAACAGATTAGTTTTGTAATATAATATCAAGATAGATTGCATAGATATATATACATGAAAATGTATTCATAACTAAAAGTGAATATAAATATATATATATATATATATATATATATATATATATATATGTATGTATAATTTTTAAAAAAATATTACACAATTTGAGTAAATGCAAAGAGAACAGTCTGTAAATGTTTTTTGTTTTATCAGAAACTTGTACGTTTTGTGAAAAGAAATATATTTCAGGCAGTTTTTTCGTATTTAGTTTTGTTTTTATTTGTACATTTTTTGTTGATTTATCATTACCCGTTTTTCCTCTAAACATCTACGTTAACATTCTTGATTGTGTTTCTTAAACATCTAGTTGTAATCGTTTATTTTTTTTTATTTGTTTCTGCAAAACGTTCATTTTATTATTCTCATTCCTAGATTTTTTCGAGTATAAGTATATATTTTACTGCTGGTCGATACTATTAAGTAGGAAAGGTTTTTATCTATTATTTCTTAGAGACACAATCTGGAGAATGGAATTTTTCAGTATCTTCAAACACCATTTTTAATTTTATAATATAAATAAATACAAAATCAATAAACTGTAAATTTGTCAGTTTTTTATATTTAAAATTACGTTAATATAAAAATTTGTTATCAAAAATTATTATGTCATGTTTAAATAGATAATATTTGTGAAAAATAAAAATTAAGGAATAATTTTTATCATGAATGAATATTTAATTCTTAAAGACTAACAAAATATTCAAAAATAGTTCCAAATTAATTTTGATTGGAATTAATTTACATTAATTAAAATATGTCAAGTCTGATTTTTAATAATAATTTCTCAGAGTGGAAATAAAAAATATAGAAAACTATCAAGAGATTAGAAAAAATACACTATTTTTACTAATTTTCTAATTTAATGTTCATTAAATTACAATTGTTTCAAAAGTTTAATTAAGAAAATGTATTATTATTTTTTTAATTATTCTTTCCTTCAATTTGTTACAGAAACAAAATAGATTACATGGTGAAAAATATTTATTTTATATTCTTTTTCAATCTACTATGAGGGTATTAAATATTTATATAAATCTAATTTTTATTTAGAATTGATATTAAATATTTACTTAGTAGAAGGTTAATTTATTTCAAAATTTGATAAATATTACGTTTCATACGCGGTCAGTTGATTTAATAACTTGCTCCTAAATTAAAAATTTAATTTCTCAATCATAAATATAAATATTTTAATATTAATATCTTTTACTAGACTGAAAAATTTTTAAATATTTTCTTCAATCGAAATATAATTCTTTGATTGAATTTAAAACACGATTATAAATGCTATTTAATGTCTTCCAAATCGAAAATAAAAAAATGATGGAAGCAATTATTTATAATTTTTGATCTAAACCACGACTTTGACATTAAAAAAAATTAACTAAATCTGTAATTGGATTTACCTAATTTCATTCATTTCCGTTATTTAATTAGTTTTAAAATTGTTTTACTTAATTGTATTATTGTGAATTATCAAAATGATCTCTAATATGAAATTTTATTATAAATAATTAAGATAAAATTATATATAAGCAAGAAAATCTTTTTTTGTTCAGAAATATAATGACATTCCGCTCAAGAATAAACCTTTATAAATTTAGTTTTAAACCTAGTTATATTTTTCATTTTATTTTAATAAAATATTTAATGTAAATGTAACATATGTTCGATCGATTTTTACATTAAGTGTTTTAAAAAAGGTTTGTTTTTAAATAAAAGAAATATAAATCATAAAAAATAAAAAATAATAATATATATATATATGTACATCTGTAAATTTCAATTAAATTTTCGATTTTATTTCAGTTCTTTCTTTTTATGGTAAAATATATTCAAATAATGAAATCAACTCAATGTTTGCACTCAATGTCACAGTTTGTTTGACTTCATTTTTCAAGTTTTCACCAGATGTTTGAAATCTTTTTCTTTCAATGAAAGTGCATCATTGAAAAGTAAGTATCACTTAAAAAGAGTTTGAAGGTGACATTTCTATTTTGAAAAGAAATGTATGTGTGTATATATATATATATATGTAATGAGTAAATATTATTAAAGTAACTACCTAAATAAAATAACAAAAATGCTTTTATATACAAATAAATACAAATAAGAATATATATATATATATATTAAAGGTAAATTTTATTTAATTTTTTGTGTGTAATCGGAAATACCAAGCATAAAAATAAACAATTAACTTTAATTTTTGCCAATTCTTTAGCATTTACCAATTCTAACCGGACTATTGAGTTATGACTATCTAAAACGATGTAAGAATAATTTATTACCGTGTTTAATTTATAACATTTAACATACTCTTTAACATTTAATTTATAACATTAAATATTATTTAAAATCTCAATACAGCATACAGCAGTAATTCAATAAGGATCTGAAAAATATTAAGTAGAATAAATTTTTAGTTTTTATGATTATTCTCTATTTTATAAAAATTAAATATTTTTTTGAAAAGCAACCAGCGGCAATTATATCAACGAGATCAAATCTACTTTCTTGAATTAAATATTTAATAAGTAAAGTTTTGATAATGAATCAATTAATTAAGAAATCTGATAAAAATAATAATTCTCTTTAAACATCGTTGACAAAAGAATACATTAAATTTAATTACTGGACTTTCATGCAAATTACAAACCTTTCTTTTAAGACAAGTTAATTGATTTAAAACAAATAGCATGTTCTAAAATAAAACAATACATCTGATTTATACTACGAACGATATGGTAAATATTAAAAAGTGATTTCTTGTTAACGGCAATTATAACACCTTAAATACCAGTCACGAAAGATTAAAACAATAATATTTTATACCTAATTGAATATTTGAAAGCCGTGATAACGAAAAACTGATAATTATAAAATAAATTCAGTGAACTGAAAACAATTTGCATGGTAGTTTTTGTATGAACATTTTTGAAAGTAGGAAATAGACGAATGAACAATTTTTTACGTATCCAAATTTAAATTTATAAGATACTTATAATTGATATTTGCGAACCAGTTCCATGAAACTTTTGATCCGACTTTGATATATGATTTCATGTGAGAGGTGTGGTCAAATTTTTTGTGGTTAATATGAATTCATGATACTAATAAATCGATACTGATAATTTTAATACTTATAGAATTATTTTTTTCAGATGCTGCTGACTAACACACACAAATATATATATATATATATATATATATATATATATATATATATATAATCAAATGATTTAAATAAGTTTTAACTAATTCTAGAAATATACAGATAACAAATATCATTAAGAGATGGAAATAAAAAGGAATTAGCGCAAGATTAATCAATCGTGTTCTACATTTGAACTTGAACAAAAAGATTAAAATAAAAATAGGTCAAAGAAGAAAACAGGTGCTTGAAGAATTATTAATCGAGTCTTGAAAATATAAAATGACCTATAAAGAAAACTGAAAGAATATAAGACAATCTTTATGCTTTCTATATAAAATCCGATATTTAAACGATATTGGCTTATTTAAATTCCAAGAGTGTCATATAACAATATATCAACCAAGAAATAATTAAGTTAATTATTAATTTCATTTTTTTAATATTCGGGATATTATAGTAGTGTTATTTTTTAAGAAAGAGAGAGATAAATAAGAATGTGTCTAAATTTTTTATACATTATTTAGTACTAAAATAAAAATGTTTTATCAAATTTTGGAAAAATATCAGGCGATTAAATAAAATACGATGTTGGTTTTTGGTTTATTGTTCTACATAAGCCTAGATTTAAAATTTTTAAAACTATTTTTAATTGAAACTAACTAATAAAAACAATGTTTATTATTTTGCATATAAAATTAGTTCTAGAAACTATAATATGTCAGTGGCATAATAAACTGAAATTAAAGTAATTAGTTACTTTTTTTAATAAAAGAAGTAAAATTTACAATTGAATCCAACAAATGCTTTTTAATAAATAAAAGATCCGAACTACAATAAAAATGAAAGTATCTAAGACATAAGTATTGTTTAGAAATAATCGACTTCTATAACAGAAGTACACAAGTGATTATCATTAATAGTAAAAAAAACAAATAAATCGATAACGAATAAATATCACGCAATCAATATATACTTATCAAGAAAAAATAAATTACCATTATTATGGAACTGATAATTTTTATCAAAAGTATAACAAATATTTTATTTTAACTAATGAAATCTTTATGCACTTTTTATATATTTGTTCTTATTTCAAAAGATTAATAACATTAAATCGACATAAAACATTAGTCTCGATTTTTAAGTTTTAATAATAACATATGTTTTATATCAGTAATATCCAAAAAAAAAAGGTTTATAGAAAGGTTTCGCTATTCTAGCAATTAAAGTCTTTTATAAAACACAGTTACAATTTTCGGTAAAAAATCCTGTCTTGAAATATCGAGACTCGTGTTTATAACACATTTTTTCGGAAAATAAGGAAATAATTGTCATCAGATCTCTACAAATTTTTCACTTGACATTTGTATAATATATATATATATATATATATATATATATATATATATATATATATATACTTATTTATATAAGCATTTCAATACGGAATAGAAATACTAATACATTAAAATGTAATAATAATAGATGTATTATCTTAATATATATTATAAATTTCAAATTGAATATATAAAATCCTAGTTTTAAAAATACTTTATTTACTGTTATAAAGGATTCTATTTTAAGTATATTTTTTGGAGCAGTGAGGAATATTACAAAGAAAAAATAAAAATAACAAACATTCACTGAATATTTTTTACGCAGGTTTATACTCTGGGTATTTATACGATTTATTCAATAAACATGTACACTACTAGTTAAATTTTTCATTCTATGTGAATACATACATGTATCTATTAATTAGATATTATATCGGTTTCGTTCTTAGGTAAAAAATATTTAATATTTTCTTTATGAATCTAAATTAAGTTTCGTGTAATTTTATACATTTCATTACACTTTTTCTGTCAAACAATGACTACTTTTTCATATTATTACCCTATAATTACGTTTGTTGCACATAAATAATATAGTATATTACAATATCAATTAGTTAATAATGAACGTGTTTAGCCTTAGTTGTGAAATAGTTTTATACTATTTAAGACATAATAAGAAAGTATTTTCTTTATTTGGACGTGATTTGAAAGTGTTTTCTATATTTCTTCTATATTTACTTATAAGTGTGAAATAGAAATTTAGTTCATCTAGTTTGTTAAGAATTACACTCAAATAAAAATCAATTATCACCTTAACTACAATATAATTGCATACTTTGTAATTGTATTTGATTTAGTTTTTTATGAAAACTTATTTGCGAAGATATTTAATTTTGAATGAAAACAAAGTAAACATTTATTTCTCATATTTTCTTAGAATTAGTTAAGTCTGCTATAAATTATTCACGAAATTAAATATGTGAATTATTTCTGAGACAATATAATTATTTATTGTGCAATTCATTCCTAGTTCTTGTTAATTAGTTTAGTGCAAAATAACAACCAGAGTAATTAAATAATGTTATGACATTATTATGATAATAAATTTATTAACATAAGATTAACGTACAATATAACATAATATTACTTAAACGTTACCACTAATGATAACATTTTTAAATGTACGAGTTTCAACACTTTCATACAATACGTTCTTAAGATAAAATATTCAAATGTGTGAGATTTTAGTTTCAATTAAATAATTCACAACGTTTATGAGGAAACGGAATAAATATTTTTTAATTGCTGTTATGTATATACTACTACACACGCCCACATATATATATATATATATATATATATATATATACATTTTTAAGATAAAATTTACAATTATTTACTAATATAGAAAGTATACTAAAACTATACATTTAAGAAATTTTAAATCTAATTATTTTATATATATTCATAAAAAAATATGCTGAATATTTTTTTTATAACAAATGAAAAGTTATCTAATTAAATCACTTAGTATTTATTTATCGGAAAAAAATAGTCAAAATTTAGTATTTCGTTCAATAAAATTTATAAAGAACTTTTTTATTATTAAAAACTATCATAATTTAAAATGAAAGTCGCGATTCTAAAAGAATGGCCGATTGAGAGTTTTAACGCATATAATAAAGCCTAGAATGGATTGTAATCTTCCATCTAATGTAATTGGGTTTTTTTACTGAAGAATAAGTAATAAAATAAAATGTGAAATGATTGTTAAGTGATAGTTAAAAGTGGTGTTCTTTATAGACATTTCTGTTATCGGATTTATTGTCACGAAAGGCGTGTCTGTTGCACTTATTATTACATTATTACTATAATACATTTATTTTTTATCCATTGAAATCAACCTAATGTTTTCTAACTTAAAGATTTTTTAGATATAATAAGGCATACGAGTATTTCTCTTAAGGTATCTAAATATTTTAAAAATATAAATGTATTAAAAAAAGTACAGGACACAAAAATATATCTATTAGATATAAAAAAATAACAACTATACACTTCTAATACCATTAAATAATTTTAAATTATTTATAATATTTCACATTTTCGTAATTTTTTTTATTTTTAATTTTTATAATTAAAACATTCTATTTTAATCTTTCAATCTGTATAATTAACATTTTATCTTATTTTTCAAACATAACCAATATTTTTCATTCTCTTTTAAAATTTATAAATTATCTCTTAATTAAATAACAGAGATGATTTTGTAAAATAGTAATAAATATTTTGTAATCGTGTTTTTTAATTTTTCATTATATAAAAAACAATCAATAAAATAATTTTTTTAATTTTAAAAATCTAACTTTTATTGGTTACGAAAAAAATTATTATGTTTTAAATTGATATATAATAAAACTATATAATAAAATCCACTTTTTATATAAATATACTTGAAAACTGTTACTAATCTTGTTTACTCGTGATAGAAAGTTTATAGTTAGTGCTTCATTTAATCACTCTATTCAATTTGTTGACGGTTTTAAGTTTTATTACTTATTAAATTAATCTAAGTACTATTCTTGTATTTATTTTGTTAGAAATGGCTGCATATTCTATTGTATTCTCAATGAATTAACTATAAACAAAAGCGTATTCGCTGTTACAGTTGATTAATTATTTTTTTATTATTTTATTAATTTAAAATATGGGTAAATATAAAAATTATAAATTACATATTTGAAACTGTAAATATACATATATATATATATATATATATATATATATATATATATATATATATATGTTTATAACTATTTGATAAACTAGAATTTTTAATTGTAGATTGAAAAAAATTTTAAACTAGAACTTTAAGAATAAATTATGGAGACGAATCAGTAATAATTAAAGCTTAGTTTTAAATTGGTATTCTATTAGTTTTTTTGTTTTAAGAAGGTACATTTAAAATTACTATAATAACATAGATTTGAAAAATTCTCAAATCATTTTTCATAAAAAATATTATTTTATTTGCATATAATTATTGGCAATACTTTGTAATTTCATTTATTTAATAGTAGCGGTATATTATTTATATGTAAGTAACATATTCAAAGACATATCATTTCAGTAAAAGAATAAGCTTATACTAATCTGTTTATAAATAGAAAATATATATAAATGACCTACTATATAAATAAAATAAAATATATTTCTCATTTTTTCATTTCATACACAATATAATTATATACGTTTATTAATTTTTGGGTTATTATAAAATTTATTTTGTTTTAATTAAGAATAATGTATAAAATAAATTGGTAAAATTGGAATAATGGGTTAAAAATAATTTTATAGAATTTGAACATAACATACAAAACAGTTCGTAGAATTACAATTAATGTGAATTTTGTTTTACATGTACTTATTTTATTTTTTAATTGATACTAAATGGAAAATTTCACTAAAATATTTTTTCAAGTTTATAAATAAAACAATAAATACGTTGTATGAATATTGATCATTACAATATCAATATATTTTGAATGATAAAAATTAATGATGTAATAAGTAATGGTAATTTTTTCTCATGTTTCTTTAAAGGTTTTTACCAACTAAAGTCTTGTTTACTATTTCTATTAATTATTTTCAAAAGTTTTTGGATAGCGTGTGTTTTTTTAATTAGTGCTACAATGTTTATAATTAAAAGAATTGCTCTGTTATAACGTAAAGTATTATGTTTACATTTGTGAAATCACGAAACTGCATTAATTTTACTTACCAAAGAACAAAGAACCTACCGCATTATTATATACGTACAAACAAAACATTTCTTTAAAAAACGTATAGAAATATATGAAGCGTAACATCAAAGTAACTAATGTGGACCGTTATTTTTCAACTGTATCCACCTCATGTCACATGCCAAGCTGAAATCAAGGCTCTTGTTATAGTCTTCAAACACATTTACTACTATATAAATATGTAGTGCAAAGAGCGTGTCCTTGATGGAAATAACTGTGATACAAAAACAACCGCAACATTACATATAATGTGATAGACAGAAATGCCCAGTGAAAGAACAAATTTGATGAAATGCATATTGAACGCGTATATAGTATGTTATTTGCATATAAATTTGAAAGCACATTCCTATACACACGGCAAAATGACATTTCAAAATACGGGTTTTATCGTTCCTTCTGTTGAAATAATCTCAAGAAAATTCATTTTATGTTATAATATAATTAAGTTCGGTTTAATCATGATAATTATGTTAAAAGCAATTCAATTCTGAAAGCCATTATATCGAATAGAATAAAGAAGATCTCATTGTTTTGTTTACGCACAAACGATATTGATTACAAAAATACAATTTATATACAGGTAAATCAGCACAATTGGACTGAATGCAACGAAGCATGACATCAAAATAAGACGATTTATGGATTCTATCACACACACACACACATATATATATATATATATATATATATATATATGTATGTGTGCTATATATATATATATATATATATATATATATATATATATATAGCAAGAAGAAAAACATGAATTAATATCCATAAACAAACATACATCTGTCTACATAATACAAATATGTATTTTTCGATAAATTATTTCAGTTTCTTAAAACATGTACTTAAACAAATTGTATATTTCATTACAATTGATAGATTTTAATTTATTTAACCATAACTACAATACATGTAGGAGTATTTAAATCATAAAAAAACATTTTCATTTCTAGTTTAGAAATATGTATTTATATCCTGTTAATTTATTATTTTTTTAAATTACATTTAATATTTTTTTTCCTAAAGTATTTTTCAATATAGCAAGAATATTTATTAGCTTTAGAGATATTGAAAACAAAATTTATATAAAAATATTGTTTAAAAATGTAATATAAAAATTTAATTTAATTAAACTTTTTGTATTTTAATATTTTTTATTACTTTTAAAGTTACTTGGAAAAATATTCCACTCCATAAATCGCAATTACTTCATATAATTTGAATTTTTGATTTTTTAATAGACATGAAAAAGTGAATTATTAAGAAACAAAAAAATTTAAATGAAAAAACGGAGATTTTTGTTTTATTGTTTTACCTGGAAAATTTAAAATTATTATAGAAATTAGATAAAAGATAGTTTTTAGACGAATTGAAGCAATTATAATTTCAGAATTGGTAGGAAATTTATTTCTTGTGTATTCTATACACAAGAAATAAAGTCAGGAAACTTTACTTCGTTGATCACTTATTTTCAATTTGTTGTTTCTCTATGAAATTTATATGTCCAATTTAAGGTACGATTTTCTAAGGTCCGATATATATACATATATATATATATATATATATATATATATATATATATATATATATATATATAAAGAAATAAATTCCTGAAATTAAAATGACAAGTACTTAATTCTAATAATTATTAAATTAAAATTTTATGAATATATTTTAAATAGACAAACTTTTGAAGTTCAAATAAAATTAAGTAGAGAAATTTTTAAACGTTTTAATTAATCAAATTTTGAATTTGTTTAAATTAAATAAATATATTTTTTTCAAAGAATCGATATAAAACCTAAACATACACAAAATTGGAAATAATTTTCTAATTTTTACATTTAATTGTAAATAACGGTTATTACAATAACAAATAAGTATATAAAAATATTTATAAGTAAAAATTCAATATATATATATATATATATATTACATTTTTCATTTTCTTATTAAAGTTTTTTGACGAATAATTTATTTTAAAATAGCATAGTTATTAAAATTATATTATAAAGCTAATATTACATTATTAATATCTAAATATTATTCCATATATTTTAACTAAATATTATTCCAATATTTCGTAGCAATATTTCATTTTAAGAAGCAGACACTTTTAAAAGATTAACTTGCCTATAAATATAACGAAAATTTAAAAATAGAATCTATACTTTTTTATATATTCACAACAGAAAATATATTTGGAAAATATTAAGGTAAACGCAAGAGCGTTTACTTCAATACTTTTACAAGATCACATTTTTTAGTAGACTTTGTATGTATATGAAAATACGAAAAGTAATGAAAAGTCCAAGAAGGAATTTTAAAATCATCAACTATAAAAAGACATTTTTTGCTTTTCTCTTACATTCCACATCATTGCTAATATTATATATTTTCTTAAAAACAAATTAATACATTTTTTTTTGTAGAGTTTCTTTAGAGTATCAAATATTTTTTTATAAAATATAAGAGCAAATAATCCATAAATAAATATAAAATAATGTTTAATAGTTCTATACATTTTAAATTACATAGTTAATTAAATATATTTATACGATAATGAATAAAAATATAATAATGAAAATTAAATTAAATTTTTAGAAAATTTTACTTAAATTGGTTAATTTTATTTCACAAAATATTTATTATAAATTATTACTGAGCTATCTTTATTTGAAAATGTTGTATTTAGAAATTCATGAAATAATAGTATATAAACTTTTCCCCCGTTGGTCAACAACTCCGTCATGGTACTAAACACCTACGTTTGTTTCAAGAATCATTAATAAATTACTTGTTTTGATACAAATACAACACGGATATATTTACACACCAGAAACATGTTATTTCACCATAAATATTCTTCTTAAGCAACAACATACTAAAAACATTTTTTTAAAATTATTTTAACATTTCTCATATACGTCCTTTTTTTGTACGACAACCAATACCTATAATATTTTTTTAATTTTTTAAATATATTAAAAAAATAAAAAATAAACAATATTTTACAGAAATTTAAAATAGTAAATTATACATAATGTAACCTTAAACGAAACATTATTAATTTACTTAAAGTATATTAAAATAATTTGAAGTTTTAGAGCTTCTTTGTATAACTATCTCGATGATGTTGACTTGTAACGGAAATTTTATACTTTTCTATTTTTGTATATGAGTATATGTACGGTATGAAGTAATTATTTAATCATTCATTATGTAATAAAATTAATGATGTGTATATATTCTTAACTAAAAGATAAATAAAAATAACTGTTTACTTAAATTATAAAAACTACAAAATTTTATTTTTCAATAATTTCGTAGAAAATTGTATATGATCTTCGTGTTTAGCAATTTGGGATACTTTTGGGAGTTTGTGCAACATGGTTTGTTACAAAGGTCGATAATTTATTATAAGTCAAAACAATTGGTCTAGGAAAATATTATTGGAAAAATTTATTTCAAAAAATATATTTATTACTATATAAATTGTACATTAAAATAAAAGCTTCGTAGTAGAAACTCTTGTAGTTTAATCACTCAATAATTTAAGGTACTCAATATTTCAATAAAGATTCAATTTGATTTTTCTAATTTTAGTTCGAATGTTATGCTCGATTGTTTAATATCAAGTCAAAAATTTGTTTCAATTGCACTATAAATAGTAAAATATATTTTACACTGTATATGCATGTATATTTGTTACATTTAAAAAAGTTAAATTACAAATGCTATTTATTTTTAATTTTTTCTTTGTTTATCCATACTTTGTTTTAAAAATTTATTAAATAAAAGTAGATACATTTTAATATATTTTCAGTTTGATAACAACGTTCATGTTATATCTCGATCTCGCTCAATTTTGAAAAAAAGGCATTTAATTACTATGATAATTACTATGTAATGTTATTTGTAATAAATTATTTATTATAATTTTTTAATAATTATTTACATTATAATTTAATAAAAATAAACAATAATACTTCTATCATCCAACTAAAATATTTAACAATATATATTAAAAAATATTATATTTATTTCATTTTAATATTTCTGTTATAAAATTAAAATATATTATAAAAAAATGTCTATATTTTAATAAAATAATTTGTGTATGTAAACAAAAATTTAAAGAAAATTATTATATAAAAAGCAAGATTTTATAAGAAAGTGGACATAAATTTTATAGATCACATTTAATATAAATAAGTTATTCAAGAAGAATTTTATTTTATTACTTGGAATTAATAAGAAGAAATCAAAATCCTGTTCGTAGAACCTATTACTATATATGTTTTTATTGAAATCAACAAATTAAATCTTTTTCCTTTTATATAAACTACTTATATAGCCTTATGAAGTACATTTGTAAGTATTCAAGTATATATATATAAATATATATATACATACATATATATATATATATATATATATATATATATATATATATATATATATCTGTAATATTTAGTAGAAATTTTTATGAAAAAATCTAAATATTTATTAGAAATATAAATTAAAAACAGATATAATGAATCATTTTTATTCATTATTAGTTTTTAGAATGATTAAAATTACATTCGTGTTATAAGTATTAAATATAGCACCAAAATGTCATACATAGACATACAAACATGTATATATATATATATATATATATATATATATATATATATATATATATATATATATATATATATATATTCAGCTATATAATTGTACACAATATTATGAAACCAACATACTTGCGGTTAAACAGTTTTTATAAGAATCATTTTTAAACCATGTCAAATTTCTCTTCGAACATTAAATAAGAAAAATTTATTACCCATTCAAAAATTTCAAATTCTTAGAATTTAAATTATTCATTAACATCTTTTCAAAATTAAAAATTGTTTTCGGACTGAACTTTTCAATAATTCTATTATTAAATATAGGTTGATAATAAATTTAAAGTATTTTTTTTAAAATTGTAAATATTTAATAATAACTTTTAATTGTTGATTAAATAATTTAAAACTTTTATACTTTAAATATACACATTCATTCATGTTTCATTCGTCCAAATATATTCATATATGTAATGTATGTGTGTGTTAAAATTATATATATATATATACATATATGGGTAAAATTTATTTTGGTGAAATATTTTACCGAGAACGGAATTTATAAATGTACCTTTCCTCAAAGTAGTCATAAAATTCTAACACAGAATAAGGATTGGGAAAATATTTCAGGATTGAGATAAAAAAGAGAAAATCACAAAACACTGGTGAAGGTACACAAGGGACAAAATTGCAATTACGTTGTTCAGGCCTGAAAAAAAATCATGTGCGTACGTTGCGACGTTTCAATCAGCACAGGTAGGTAGACGAAAGATACAGGTGCGGCGGCCACTGGCCGCGGGAAAGAGAAAGCAGGTCACATTCATTCGGCAAGAGGAGAACAACGCAACGAACACTCAACCCGTAATCCACAAAAAGTCGATCTTAATCTGACGTCATTCGCGTCACTGATGACGCTATTCTTATGACTATTTCAATGCATACACAATACAGAAGCATTCGCGGCAACTATCCACAATCTTGATTCATCGTAGTGCCTTCAATTATATTCTGAGAACATAGGATGTAGTCTTCGTTTACGTAAATATTTACACTAGAAATTCGAAATTGTCGTCTTACTTTTTGTATACGAATTTGCGCATTCACACACACATTTTATATATATATATATATATATATATATATATATATATATATATATATATAAGTAAACGTCAACAACATTGTTTCTGCTTTTGACATGAGTCTACAAGTTGACAGCTGTAAAAGTTATTTCACGAATGTTGTACAGATGTGCGTACATCTAATATATATATATATATATATAGTGCTGTTCCCCGAAAAAATATTTTATATAATAATAAGAAAATCATTTTAATAGAGCGTTTATCATTTTCACATTTCTAATAATTTTTTAGTACTTGTCAGATTTATAATTTCTGTACACAATTTCTATATTGATTGATTTTCTTATCATTTACTTAATATTTAGAATATTTATGTACTGTACAAAATTAATTTTCTCATATAACTGCATTATATGCATGTATGTGAGAATCTTGTAGTCCTTACTGAACACTGATTGTGTTTTGTTACAAAATAATTTATTGAAATAGTTTTTTTCTGAAAAGGATTTATTAAGAAATATAGTTAATTATCTAAAAAATGAAATGTAGTTAAATATCAATTATAAAATTTGTAAAAAGTATTTATAATCGATAAGTTTGATTTTGGAAGTACAAATTGTCGTCGATGGTGAATTGTAACTTAAAATCTCATTATGAAGGTTTTAATTAAAAGAAGCTGGATTTCGTTATTATTATAGAAAATTAAAAACATTTTATTAAATCAAGTACACGGTAAAATAGTCATTTTTACACTCTAACAGCAAATTAAGTTTCAAGATAGTCTGATATTTAGAGAAGTCGAAAGTAACAATACTCGACCAGGCATAAATTTAAATATGAACAAAGTCTAGACTTTTAGGTTTTTAAAATTTAAGTAGACTGCACTATC
The DNA here is from genome assembly GCA_034766995.1 of Acanthacorydalis orientalis. Classification (NCBI taxonomy): domain Eukaryota; kingdom Metazoa; phylum Arthropoda; class Insecta; order Megaloptera; family Corydalidae; genus Acanthacorydalis; species Acanthacorydalis orientalis. Next base: position 20,207,368 of record CM068313.1, on the reverse strand, counting down.
TATTATTTTATTACTCAAAGATGATATCAAACATAATGAAATATGTGAAAGAAAAAGAAAAACGATGATAAATGTAAATACAAAAAGAAGTCGACTAAAAGAAATATAAAAATTGAAATAAGTAGTAATAATTTAGTAGTAATATTTGATTTGATTTACAGTAAAATGTACATTTATTTTGTGAAATTTGAATAAAACATTATTTTTAAATGTGTGAGTAAAAGTTTTAAACAGAGAATCAATTGTAATATATAGCTATGTTTTAAATTACGAAGTTCACACCATTCATCTGTATTTGATTGGCTTAACTATTAAAAAATATACATTCTAATTGTAATGTTTGACTTTCACTATTCACCAGAGAGCCTGTGGGTATTTTTGATCTTTAAATGTATGTTTTTTTCTAATTCATTAATTTGTTTAGAATAGGTGTTTGGTCTCTCTGCAGGTGCATATATATATATATATATATATATATATATATATATATATATATACACATATATACATAATACTTATTTTGTTACAAAATATTTTATTATAAACCATATGAATATTGTACATATGTCTAAAAGTGATTTTTTATTTTACTGTAGAATTATTTATTAATTATTATAATTACATGATATAATCATAAAAGTGTCATATGTGATACTAGTATAAGAAATGAGATAGAAAGGTAAGGAATTATTTATTGTATAAAGTAATTTGTGTATTGTTATGTAAACGATAGAAAAAATTGTCAAAGTTAAAAAATCAAGGAGATTTTTTTAAATTAATTTAACTTTAAATATTTAAAACGATAATTAGATTCAATTATTCTTTAAATGTAAATAATAATTATTTATCAGGAATATAAAACATTTAGAAAGAAATTAGAACTACATTTATTTAATTTTAATATTGCTAACATATCAATATGTTTGTATCAATTTGTATATTTATAAATAGATTATAATATCCAATCATACATTTTTGTATATTTTAACAAAAATGAAAACATATTGTACTATTTGAGTTCATTTACTTCTGAACTGAATTAGTTGCATGATTGCTTTTTGTTTTTAAAAAATATCAAACACTTAAATACTGGTATATTTTATAATTCTCATTTGAGAACAGATTTTATAAGTTAAAACTTACTGAAGCGGAAACATTGATGTTTATGGTAACTTGAATCTTTAATTGAAGTTACGAGTTCACCTGAAATTTACAATTTCGATTCTCTGTCATAAATTTCGTTTAAATAAAGTGTATATATATATATATATATATATATATATATATATATATATATATATTGTATGTGTGTGAGAGAGAGAGAGTGATTAAATTACTATAAATAAAGACTATTAAATCAATTACTTGTATTAATAATAAAAATAAATGCTATGGTTTAATAATAAAATTCATTTTTATATTATTAAAATAAATATTTATATTAGTTCGAAAAATAGAAATAAAAACGATATTTTATTATCTAACACATACTTAATTTGCATATTAATTATTTTGGAACGTATCTGATTAAGTTATTGTAAATAATAATAATAATAATATAACTTAAGTAAACATGATACAATGATAAACTATAAATATTAGTATTATTTATTCTATTTGTTCATTTCATTCCAGCACTAAATATCTAACACTATATACACAAGTATGTCGTTATTGTTGTATCAATTTAGTAAAATTGAATATACGTGCTATATTTGTCGACTAAATACCAATTTGAATATTTTGTTTTCTACTATTTTATAATTAATAGTAAATATTAATTGTTTGTTCTCTGAATTATTAAAACATGCAATACATAAACATTTATCTGATTTATTTAATTAATATTTTACAATTGTATCGATTTTTTAAATATATTTCGAGGTCTGTATAAACATTTAGAGGTAATAGAGATGTTTTTTTTTGTTATTACTCTTAATATGTTTATATCGTAAATATTTGTTTTAATACAAGTATTACAACCTTTTTAAATTAAAAGAGAGAGGTGTTTAATATAGTATAACTGTATATATGTTTATTTTTTTACTATCAAAATGCATAATATTAATTGTTAAACTGTTAATTTGTATGGTCAAATCATTATATATGATCTTTCTCTTTCTATATAAAAAAAATGAGAGAGTTGATAATAATCCATTCTCTTTTAATAAACATAATATATATCTTGTTTCCCATAAGTGGAATAATACAAGAAACATTCACAAATAAAAATTGAACTTAATATTAATAAACGGAGTGTTACAGGTATATTTATCAACAAGTTTCTCTTCAACACAGACATAAATGTGATTACGAGTGGCCAGGTGACAAGGCCAACGACCTAAACCAAGTAAATGTAAATATATTAAACGCTGAGTTAAACACGGAAATTTATAACTGATTAAAGTTCATGCAAAACGTACAATTAGTATTACTTCAGTTATTATCAAAATGATACGTTTTAATAATTATTTACGCAAAAGTTGTACGAAATGCACGTAAGGTAATTTATTAATATTGAAATTGTCTTGAAAAGATTTTGCGTTATATATAATATACCTATATTTAATTCACTTTGAAATTAGTTTCAGAACTTGAAAATAATTAAAATGAATTTTATAATAGCATTAGAGATTATTATGACACTGTTATTTTTATTTACATAATCCATTCATTTTTTACATTTTATTTACATAATGCTTATTACTTTATTTAACATTCTCAAAAGTTATATTGTAATAACTTCATTCAACATACTGTTTGAACAACTTAATTTAATAATCTGTTTATTTAATAAAAATCTTATTATGAAATAAATTTATTGAAATTTGATATTAAGATTATAAATAAAACATTATTTTTGAACTTCTTCATTCCAGTTAAGAAGTTAGGGTAACATTATTAGTTTTTTTACACAAATAATATTAAAATACTTCTGAAATATTTATTGCTGTACATAACATATATATATATATATATATATATATATATATATATATATATATATATAGAGAGAGAGAAAGAGAAAGAGAAAGATACATAGATAGTTAAAAATATTTAGTGTAATTAAAGATTTTCAAATATATACATTAAAAAATATTAATTCCTTAACAGTTCAGTGAATTTGAGACTGTTTTCTTTCTTATATGATAATAAGTAATAACAATTTAAAAAAAATAAGAAATTCATTAAACAAATGAAAGTAAATTTTAATAAATTTTATGAAATATTGAAAATAGTAATTATCCACTTGAAAATATGAATTTAATCTGAATATCAAGTATTAATAATTATGTGTATATATATATATATATATATATATATATACAATGTTCCATATGATTTTAAAAATGAAAAATATGATAAGTAATTTATTTATAAAAGATTTATTTTAATAATAAGAGATTAAAAAATGTATTCAATAGTTGAAAATTTTATACATTCAGTTATAATAATTTTTTTTAACTAAAATGTTTTTGAAAACAACTTATTAAAAACTAATTTTTATTTTATTGTAAACATTTAGATTGCAAACTGTCATTTCCAGAATACTTTCAAACAGGTTATCCAACCTTTTTGTAATTTGTGTTTATCATAATTATCCTAGTTACTGATTTCCTTCCTTTTACAAAGTATTCTAAATTATAATTGTAATAATAAAATAATAAAAGCATACATACGAATCGAAACATTTTTATTTTTATGAATATTTGATAATAAATTTAAAAAAAACGTTTAAGATAAGCACAGAACTAGTACAAGAGTTACGCTTGTATATTTATGAAAATATTTTTAAGTTCTGGTACATGAAAACATAATTATTATCATGCTATCATAAATATACTCACAGTTATCAGAAAGTCGATTGTTTTGGTTGTTATTATTTCATTTTAATGAAATCTATCTGCCGAATAACTTTTCACAGAGGTATAAGGTTATAAAAAAAATCCTTTCATAGACATTTTACAACGTTTCAAAATGTGATGTTAAATATAAAAAATATTAGAATAAAATTAATTATAATAGACATAATAACATTTTGTTTATAGACACCCCAAAAATCTGAGAAATTTTATAAAGCTACCAGAAAATAAAGCTTTATAAAATGTTTGATAATTTTTTATATTTTGATGAAATTTAAACGTAATTGTATAATAGTATATTGTATTAGAAATTAGTTTCATAAAATTACGAAATTAAATTTTTAGAAAGTTATTGATTCAAATCTCATCGATGCTAAAAATAAATAAAAATCAACAAATATTGAAAAATACAGTAATGTATTAGATAATATGTAAAACTGATTTATGCATATTTGACAAAATGTCAACTTATTTTTTATACTTATAAATTTAACTTATTTTTCATAAACAATATTTACACATTTTTTATTGAAATATGTATAAAAACAAACGTTTTAAATTAAAAATTATTATTTTATAAATCGTATACAATAATTAATTAAATAAAATATTTTATAAGACATTTGGGTTCGAAAAAGATTCTAGTTTTGTTAAAATTATAAATAACTTAAAATTCAGTATGAATACGAAACAATTCCATTTTTAAATGGAACTGAAAGATATTATAGATTGATTTTTTTTAAAGGTACTTTTTTTAATAACGTTGAACGTAAAAAAATCATTTTTAAAATCAAATTAAGTAATCAATTACAGGATGCTAAAACTTAGTCTAAGAAAATTCCGATTACATAAGTTAAAAAGTGGTCAACATTTTCTTATATCAAGAACGTCGTGTAATGAATAAAAAAAACAAGATTATATTGCAAATGTCTAAATGGATAAATTTGAATTTATGAAGACATAATGATTTTATTTTATGTCTCATTTTATAACACCAGTTTATAAACTAACAGTTAGAAGGCAATTAAACGGGTCTTGTTGTCAACCGTGTTCATTATTAATGAAAGATTAAATGTAATATTTGTGTTGAAGTGATTTATTGATTCGATATTACAGAACGGATACAAATATTTACATGAACGTAACATAACTGGACATAGGGTATTCAACATAGAAATATCCGGTATAAAATGAAAAATTTCTAGAACGTAAAATGAAAAATTCTCCTGTCAATTGTACGATCAACTTTTGAAAGCGTTGACAGTTTTTATGTACTATAATTTAATATTCCACGCAAGCGAATGCAAAAAATGTGTTTCGTTAGTACTTTAATAAAAATGCATATTGTTAATGGATATTCATTTTTTTGTATCTTTACTAACTTTAACAACGTACTTGTTTTGATTTAATTCTCATATTAAAAATACAATGAATGTACTAATAGTAATTATTCATTTTTTTGTAATAAAATTTATGTGGTATTTTTTGATTCTAATAATGAATGCATACATTATTATAAATTATTCAGAACAATATATTATCTCAGTTTTTGTAATATGAAATCTTACAGAAAACAATGTTTTAATTTTTAAAGATATTAAATTATATATATATATATATATATATAACAACATAAAAATTTACCCTAAAATATTTTATTATTTTTATCATTATATTATAACATAAAAGTATTAATTACTAAAGAATGTTAATAAAATAGATTAACCGTTTGAGTGCCAGAGGTCATCACAAAAATCTTATAGAATAGTGTTTATTTATGTATGTGGTTTGAGCTTATTTTAAAAGAAGGTGATTAGGAGAGGAAGCTTCAGGATGACTGACGACGCGCTACAACAGAATCCGAGCGCACCAACAATTGAGTATCGCGACTCAATGTAGTGGCACTTTTCGGTATAATTTAAGAAGAGCGCGATCGCGCTGCGTGGCACTAAAACGGTTATATACTTTTATATCATATAAATATAATTTATCATTTCTTAATACATATATATATATATATATATATATATATATATATATATATATATATAAAGTAGATCCGCGACTTAGTGAATCAATTAATGCACAAACCATTCACTCTATCGAGCTTGTACACTCCTGTGAAATATATTTGCTTGCTAAAAGCATATGATTGTTTTTAAAAGATTAGTGAAATAATTTAAAATATAGTTTACAAAAGATAATATAAATGTAATAATTATGTTATTTACTTAGCTTTTTGTAGAAATAAAGTTATTTTCGGTCGTTGTATTATTGTTTACTCCTAGTTGTACTTATTTATGTGATATAATATATTTACTGTAAAGTTATGCGAGTCCACTCTAAGGAGTAGTTCACTACATGCAGGATTCACTTTATCGTGACTACTATATATATATATATATATATATATATATATAATATGTAAAGAATTAGTGTGATAGTGTTCAAAAAATTTACAATATTTAAAAAATAAATATGTTTAATATTTTAATTAAAAAAATGTGTTATAAATATTAATTTATTTTAAATAATATATCATTTTTTTGTGATAGCAACCTGTTTGAACGGTTTCGGAAGAAGTATATAAGCATTTAATAACAATTGTTATTATACCTGAATAGATCAGAAATTTCCTACCAGCAGGAAGCGAGTTTCGGAAATTAATAAGAATTATTTATTATTTTTTGAAGATATTTCCTCACTCAATATTTTTCAATAGAGTTTATTGTCAATGGCAGCTTTTTTAACACTTTAAAATGTAATTTATTCAGAGTTTTCATAAAAAACAATTATAAAATTGATTTATGCTTTGTTGAAAACAATTTTTCTCTTACAGACGTATTTTTTCGGCATATAATACCTTATTAGTTGAAAATTAAAAAAGTTTTAATACAATCCAGAACATTTACTTCTTCTTAGGTTGTACTACTTGTTGTACTTTTGTGTTCACTTTACATCCCTTCGCCGTTTGGCGGATCTATCTACTATATATTAACGATAAAAAGTTTTCAATGATTAATTATTACAATAATTGAAATATTGAATCTCGATTTCGGGGAACAAGTCTTCAACTGGGTTAAAAACGCGTAAATAATATTTAATTAAAGTGTATTGAAAATGTACTTATTCATTGGTAATATATATATATATATATATATATATATATATACGTAAAAGGATTAGTTACAAATGAAAAGGTTTGGCAAATGCTAAATATAAAGCCGGTTAATTAGAAGTATATAAATCTTTTTTAATTAAAACATATTTCTATAAAATTTTAATACGTACATATATTTAATTTAATGAAAAAAATAATATGTATGTATATGTATATATATATGTACATACATATAAAGAGTATAAACAAAAGAATTTTTTTTTGTTAAATTTAATTATAAATAATTGTCTTCTTATTTTGAAATATAATGAAAATATAAATTCTGAGATATAATTTTAAATTAACTATTACCAGTTTTACTACTCTAAAATAGGAATAGTCTGTTCAATATTGTGGTATGTCGGAGCAACTAACTTGCGAAGTTGTGGTTACAAGTAGTATTTGTGATTTCGAACTAGTTTTCTTTATTGTATTCGACACAAAGGAGCTCTTTGTTAGGTTTCTATTGTTATTTAATTTAAAACATAACACTTTATAACGATTTTAAACATTAATGGAATAATAAAATATTGGAAATTGTGCATATTATTGAGACAGGCTTTTACACGTATACCATGATAATAAAATGAAGAGTATATTTATTAAGTGTATTAATAATGATTGTTTTTTGAAAATTATATAATAATTTTATAAACAAAAATTAAAAAAAGAGAATACAACACGACAAATTATTTTTTTATGAATATGTAAATGATAAGATTCAAAACAGAAATAGAGGTAAATAAATTTTATTGTAAATATATATACGAGTATATATATATATATATATGAAAAATTTTAGCGCATTTTTCAATTTATCAATAATTAAAATACATTATTCTAGAAAAATATTAAACAAGTTAATTAGTAAACATTTATGTGTAGATATTAGATTTATTGAAAATTATTATTATGACAAAATCTGTCAAATGTTAACTAAGAATACTCCTTGCTAAATTGTTAGTATAAGAGATTCTTCATCAAACAGGATACGTAACGAATAATTTACACTAAAAAAATGGTCAGCGGTATATGTAACTATTCATTAAAGAAGCAGCTATTTTAAAAAATAAAGAGCAACTAAACAGAACGTCTACAAGTTTCTAAAGTAAGTTATATTTTAATTGGTGAAATAAAACGAACTAATATATAACACACATCATATATATATATATATATATATATATATATATATATATATATATATTCATGTACAGACATATGTCTGTATTTTGGTGTGTGTGTATATAAGTGTGCACTTTTCGAAATGTTTTTTAAAGGAATTCTAGGAAATGATTTTTGAATAATCTTAATTAAATAGAAACTAAGAATTATGTAGTTGATAAGTACATATTACATCTAAATATCAATATATATTTAATATTTCTATCCGTTCTACAAAAATATAAGATTTAAAATACATATGACATCTGTCAATAATCATTATAAATATCTACATAATTATTGCTTGTTATTTATTACTATTAAAAAAAATAACTAGCTGATTTTTACATAGCCAATTAATATAAAAAGGAATCAAAATGTAGTCGTATTAAAATTTTCATTCCAGTCTTTTTATAATAATTTCCTGTACATATAAGTATGTCTGTATATATATATATATATATATATATATATATATATAATATATATATATACATACACACACACACATATGCAAACAACTATAATTTTTTACGTGATTTGTAATATAAGATAAAGTGATATTTAAATACTTATTTTTAACGCTGATTAATGAAATTTGATAATAATTGGACATATTGGAAAAAATTATATTGTTTGATGCATTGTATGTTATCTTACAGATATAGTACTAAAAATCAATATGTATATATACATATATATATATATATATATAATATGTATATATTTAGTTTTATTAATATATACGTTGCATATATGTATTTATTATTAGAGTCATCTGTGTAATTACCACATATCTATTCAAAACAGAAATTTTATCAGATTACTCATTCAAGAGCATTGACAATTGCTGCGTTTATAGATAACTGTTTATTAAACAAATATTACAAAATAAAAATAATAAATCTATAAAGATTTTTTTGATATGAAATATAATTAAATAAATTTATACCCAAAATAAATATGTATACTAATATAGATATAAATTTTGTAAAAAATTTATAACAAGCATTCCATATGTAGTAAAAATGATACTTCATATGTATGCAATATATATATATATATATTACATTACTAATATTATTTTATTGACTTTTATATTTGTACACTGATAAGATAGTTTAATTATATAAAAGGTAATTAAAACAATGTAATAAAAGTGACATCATTGAAGAACGTTTCTATTGTAAATATAATAAAATAATATCAAGTAATGAAATATAATATTAAACGGTATTACGGACAGATAATATGTTTATTACGTTAAAGTATTCGTTTCTGTTTGTAATTAGAATGCATAAATATGTAGAACCATGTTTAATATACATGAGAGTGCACTCACCTTAGTCGTGTTCTGAATCTGCAAAAAGGTTGCAATACCGGCTCGTACACGGTTCTTGACGCCTCTTACGGTTCCTTTCGCGCTCCGGATTGTCGACGATGTGCCCCCACTACCCAAAAAGTCCTTGTACCCAGCGAAATTGTCATCATCTTCATCAAAATTCTTATCCGACACAATCGACGCATCATCCTTAAAAACGTTCTCGTTCAAGTGGAACTTATAATACCTGTCCGCATCGTACAAGAAGTTACCACTCGGCTTTTCTATCTCTTCTGAATTCACTTGTTTTTCTTTTAGTTTTCGTTCTTCGTACGTGCTTTCATTAACCAATACCGTTTTTATCGAAGTTGAATTTACTTGTTTTTCTGTCAATGATTTCATATTAGTCATGTCGAAACTTGAATCGCTAGTATTTTTCGTTTCTTTAGTTTGTATGGCATTCTGGTCGTCTTTCGTAATATTTCCTTGACATTTTTCATCTACCGGATCTGATATCTGAGTGATAGTTGCTGTTAGTTTGACAGACCTATCTCGTATATCTTGTAACAGACCGCTTGGCAGGAATACGTTGTTGCAGTCGGATTTATTTTTATTGTTTAATTGCACAACTAACGGTGTGTCTGCTTCTGTGTTCTTTTTCGATTCGATTTGATTTTGATCGTTGTGGTCGTTGTGATCGTTATGATCGTTATTCGGAATGACCGCACTACCGTTGAGTTCACCGCTATTCAATGAATCACAACTGATATTGCTTTCATTATCATCACTATCATTATCAATACCGCTGCTTGTTAAACTGCCCGCCCTGTTATGTTGCCCGTTGATAACAGTTATCGATACGCCAGTAACCTTATTACTCTTCTTTTTGGGTAATGGAGGAGGTGTGGAATCCAAATCGCTGCATGTACCACTATCTAAAGTATCACTCGGAGAACACTGTCCACTAGACATCACTAGACTTGCTGGAGAACACGAATAATTATTAATATTGCTGTAAAAGAAATAAGGATTGTTACGCTCGTTGTTTGATGTTTTAATTAAACTTTCTGAAGGCATCGTTGTACTTCTTATCATTTCCTCTTTCTGTTGATGTTCAGTTTCTGTAGATCCGACGTTTATTCGAATGCAGCTGTCTGATTGAGAATCGACGATCGACGGACGCGAAGATTCTTCTTCTGTTACGTCACCGATCCTAGTAACACTTTTCGATTTATCGTCTTCGATATTAATCAGTTGTATTTTCGACACTGACCGTTTTTTTAGCACATCACCTTCGTTCACATTTGAATTTATTTGTATTTTGACGACATGTCCTCCACTATTCGATTCAATTTGTTTGGTGCTGACAACGTTTGCTGTGTTACTGTTTGGTTGGACTTCCGGGAAGCTGTGGTACGTGTTCAGGTCGTCTTGGTTAGTAGCCGTCTTCGAGCTAACGTATACCGTTGCACTAGTGGCTGATGGAGGGGCCTGCTGATGGCACTCGAGCGCGGCAGCTGAAGACATGTTAACGTCGACCACAGCATACGGTCTTCGAGTCTTTGGCGGCAACGGTGGCGGGTGTAGGGGACGGTTCAGTGGTCCTGATGATATTATAGCAACTTGTTCCATAATGGCGCTAATCACTAGATCATGCGAGATAGATGCAAATATACGGATTAGCGGCAATTACTTGCGCACGAGTTTCAAATGACTATGTTTATATATCACTTCCTCACTATATATGAAAATTATTTGATGTGCAATACCGTTCACTTCTATGAATATTATTTGCTTATTTATGTCCATACAAACGTATTTACCTATGATAAGACTATTATATTTTTGTCAGATGCACACAAAGCGTCTATACATGAATCATTCAAATAATTACGAATACTTTCTGTTTAGTGTTATACATAAAAATTTTAGTAAATTATCACTGTAATCAATATAAACTTTAATTGTATATATTGATTAGTCAATTTAAAGACAATTTAAAGAAATATTACAATAGACATATATCGTGTTATCAGGTATAACTATTTACAAACGTACTTTCCTGTTTAAAATCTATTAAGTATTTTTATCGTTAACTATTGTTCTTACTTCTTATTTACACAAACTTATTTACAGTCAATTCAGTTTTTTAATATTAAATTAACATAATCACTAATTACGTTTTCGCTAATAAATGGAGATGTCATAACAAAAAAAAATCTTCACCCAAAAAAATAAAAATAACATTTCGTGTATTAAAATAATTAAATAACATCTTGAGATGAAAAATTATAATCACTGTCTACTTTAATATCGTTGTATAATTTCACTGCGACAACATAATGTTTTACGGAATTATTTTGGTTTTATTTAAAACATCCATTAAGTTTTTGATATATATTCCACTTGATACACAGTATTCAAATAAGTAAAACAGCATAAACCATATAATCTATAATATTAAAAACCTATACTAACACAAAAGCACCATATGTTTAACTTTACAATATTTCTTTATGTATGTATTTGAATATATTCATAATTTCATTTTCTTTATTTACATTATTATCAATTCAAATCACTGTTAAAGTATTGGATAGCACCTTATAGTTGTTTAAAGTCAATTTGATAAATAGATTATGTTCTCATTTTACTTGCAGACACTTGTTTATAAGTTAGAATAATTCCAATATCCAAAACATGTTACAGACTTGAAAACATTACATATACTTAAACCGGTCTATACGATAAACTCAATTAAGAAACTGAAAACAACATTATAAATAAAACGAAATATAAGAAATGTAACAGTGTTTGATGGTGATTTTCTTCTAACACGACACAAGAACTAGTTACTGATGTTTCAATGTCTAGTTATGAAAGTACGCGTGTTCATCATACACCAACTTGGCTTGGTTGTCGATGAAAGACTTCGGTGTCTTAAGTCATTTCCAATCCAACGCGAATATGCTATTGCGGACATACAAGGAGAGTGGGTAGCTGCTTACATTGGAGGTAAAGCAACACCAAAACGACTCAGCTGGTATTGTGAGGTAAGTGGTATACGACGTGTTAGCAAACACATCGATATAAACACAATATATAGATTGCTATTTAAGACATTAGAAATGCATTTTTAATCGTATAAGTCAGGCATTTCTCACATGAACACACATTTATATATGGTATATATATATATATATATAAATCATGATTCCAATTTATATTGCAAATTTTAAATAAACAAGATAAATATAAAACTGTCAGAAATATTTCCCAATCAGAACTAAATGTCGTTGATGAAAACAATATTTGTTATAATTGAATTTGATAATTTATGTACATTTTTGTTTATTTTATAATAAAATTAATTGATAATAAAATATCAAATGTAATAATAATGTAATTAATATAACAAATTATAAATATTTTTTACAACACAAACAATTAAGTTTCAACTATCATTTGTACATATTGATTGTCAGTTTAAAATGGTAAGGAAACAAAATATAATTCTATCTTGTGTATATATATATATATATATAAAATTCATATTCAATATAATATTTATTAATAGTTATACAAATAGTTATTAATAAATATATTTTTGATTTAGTTTTATCTCTTTACAAAAATTTAGATGTTTAACTTATTACGATATATATTCATAGACATTTTCAAATTTCTTGATAAGGAAAGGTTAGTTTCACTTCAAAAAAATGTATATAATGTTTATAGAAAAGTAAATTAATAGTCTTGCAATATATAAAACAAGTAAACAAAGAAACTGTATACAAAAATTAATTAATGTTAATAAAAAAGCATTTATAAATCGAAAAAATTTACTTGTGATGGTACAAAATCATATCATTTAGAAAAAATGAGATTTTGGTATGAATGTTATATTATTACTTATTATTTATTATGGAAAAAAAGGTAGAAATAAATAAATTCAGATATTGCTTTAACAATGTGTGATTTTCTACTTTGTGGTTAAATACGAGAAATGAAAAAAAATTGAAAATATAATACCAAATTTTTTAATTTGTAGATATATAATGTGTCAGTTTAGGAGGCTTCCACACGAAAGTATTAAAAAAAACATTTAGTCCCTCATTTAGTATTTGAGTTCAATTGTATTTTAGTATTGAATTGAACTAAAATACTAATTAAAAAATAGCATGACATTTCTTAACTCCTGCGCTCCCTTTTAATAATTCCATGTGGAAGCCTAAATTGAATCATTTATATATATTTATCAATTATAAGATATATAAGATCCAAATTTCATATTAAAAAAATGTTTTTAAAATTGGGATTTAAGTACATTTTTTTTAATTTCTATTATTTATAATTTATTTAAACAGTTAAAAATATTGTAATTATTTTTTTAATTAATATAACAAGGAAAATAAATTAGAAATATCTCTTATTTCTATTACATTTTTTCTATAAGTAGTAGTAATATAAGTAGTAAAAATATTCAAGATATCTACATAACTTATAGCCGTCAATGGTTTTGTCTATGTGTTACCTGACGTTGCTGTCATAGCAATCGAAACCTGTTCTCGCGACATCAAAATACACGCACTCCATAAAAAGGAAATATTTTTATTGAGTGCCTTTGTCTCACTTACGTTGACAATATCATAATAAGTTTTTCTTTTTTCCAGACGACAAAAATTATGAGCAACAATAAAACTTTTGCCAGCTTTCTCAATAAGATGAGTAAATAAATCGTTTGTAACATTATTCTATTTATACTAAACGTGTATGCTCTATCATAATACAGGTCAGTTGTACGTGATTCTTTTGAGTAAATACACAAAAAATTCACAACACACACACACACACACATACACACATATATATATATATATATATATACATAATACTCTATTTTATTTTCAGGATTCCATTTTAATAAGGTGGAGAATTTAATACATGTATCTCTAAAAGCAACATACGTTTTTACATACAATGTTGTATGTACAAATATTAGGATGGTAAAAAAATAATTGTGGTTTATGACCTACAAATTCGTATACATTTTTCTCTTTTTTGATTTTCCTAGCTGTTTTAACTGGTCCAGAACTGTTGGATGACTAGTTTTTTTCCTAACTTTTGTGCAAGCTCTCGTATTGTTTATGTTGTTGTGATTCAACTAACGCCTTCAGTTGGACATTATGAACTAAAGAAGCATATACGCGACTTTCTTCATCTTCAAGGTTCTCGTCCCCAGCACGAAATTTTTAGAACCGTCATTGCACCATACGTTTCTTAACAGTACCGACAGCAAAAGTATCGCTTGGTTTACGAGAAGTTTCTGCTGCTTTACCACCCGTTTTGAAATTATACAAAAAAATGCTCTTATTTGTTTCTTTTCATCTTTCAATTCAATATCCCAAGTTGAAGCAAAATTAATAATAAAATAAAAGTCAATGTTACCAAAAAAAATGCATTTTAAAATGATATTAACATGAACACGTTGAAATGACAATTTCATTGAAACAATTTAGGTTAGAATTTATAGAACAAAAGCCACAACTATTTTCCTACTAATTTAATATATATATATATATATATATATATATATATAATTCTTTTTAATGATTAAATAAAAGGTTTTTAAACAATAAATTAATACATATCGACATAGTCATATGAAAAATAGCTAAAAAGAAAGAGTGAGCCATTGGAGATGTTTTAAAGAAATACAATTCGGAAATATACAAATTAGAGACATGTAAGAAAAAAATTCAAATTTACAAAAATATTTTTTTATCCCTAAAAGCTAAAAAGGTGTTAAAATTGTCATTTAAATGCATATGATCATAAATAATATATAATGCACTATAAAATGATATCAACATCAACACGTTAAAATGAAAATTTCATTGAAAAAATTAAGAAAACAAAAAATTAGAATTCAGAAAACAACAACCGCAATTATTTTCCTCCCAACATAATACATTATTATACACATTTTACATTGGTATTATATAAAACTTGAATATGACTGCTCCAAATATTTTTTTTAATTTTTTTTACTGTTGTAAATGAGCAGTATTATACTTTAAATAGATAATGTTTGATAGAACAAATTAGAGAATACAAATATGAAATTGAAAAGGATCTTTTTTATGCTGCAGTTTATTTTTTCCATACATATGCGATTAATCTTTTATAATACATATGATAATCTTTTTAATATGATTTCCTCACAAACACTACTTAAATAATAAATTGTAGAAACAGTTGTTATTTATTATAGAAATTCCTGTTGTATTAGAATGTATACATTGTTTTGATTTACTTTTTTTATAATTATATTTTTAAGAATTTATGTACGTTCTACATGTCAGAGAAAACAACAATTATGTATACAATTAATAAAATTTATTTTCTTTATTAAGCATTCAAGTAATTTATTAAATTATGTTATTTAAATATTCAAGTTGAATGGTTTTATAAATTATATGAGTGAGTATAATATTCATTCTTTATAATTTGAATATACTTTTTATTATGCAAATTTAACGCAATCGTATAAAACAAAAAAACTAATATTTTTAAATAAATATTCTTTTGTTAAAAATAAAAAAATGAACAAAATTTAATTATTGTATATAATATCCATTTTTACAAGTATATACATATTGTTTGGCTTGTTTCTTTAATAAATTCTAAATAAAATTAAGTATTATTTGAAAATAGTAATTAAAAAAATCAAAAACCTCAGTATATCTATATGAAAATTAAAACAATCAGTTCAGAACGAAACAATCGATTACAACAATAGTTTACACAGAAAAGATGCGGCCTGAAGCTTCAATGTGATCCGTCAAAGTCATCCTTTAAATATTGTCTTTCTTCTCTTACTAGGTCAACACCTTTCGGGGATCCTACGTAAAATAAATCTCATCATCATGACGATAGAAGCCATTTCTTCTCGTCATAGCGAAAAAAATCTAACCCCTTGATCAGTTTCGTTTTTCGCCTCAGGTTGTCGAGCTTTACGCTTCGTTGAACAAAAATAAAATACCAGAATGTTTTTTTAGCATACATTATCATTTTCTGTCTTCTTTATTTACGAACGAAGGTTCGTATGTATAAACAAGAATAAGCAAATAAACATATATTACGTTTAAGAAATATCACAGTATAAATATTTTTTCTACACGAAAAATCATTTAATATCTAAAATTAGGTTTATTTCACACAATTGTATTAACTAAAATATTGTATGGGAAATTAATTAAAATTAAATACAGTTATGCTGATTTAATTAAATAATAATTCATATTAAATTCACATAACTGTATTTTATGCTCGGTTAGTTCTTTTTTGATAAAAAATAATAATTGTTCCAAACAGAAAAATGTAGAGAAAAGGGTATTAATGTTTATATTTTATCATTTTTGATGTATTCATTTTAAACACAAATAAATTCATATATTGTATTAAAATAAAAAGATATAAAATTTTAAACTTCACGAGTTTGATTCTAGTAGAATTTTTAACGTACATTTTTTATCAAAAGTGAAACTTGAAAAGTATTAAATATAAAACTAATATTTACTTTCAAAAAATATACAACATATATATTTAAATATTTAATTTAAAAAAGAGAATACCTGATTGAGTCTTAAATAAAACACGAAACATTAATCAAAACATCTTTTTTCAAATATGGTCTGAAAATTTATACTGAATAATCCATAGCAACAGATAGCATGGTATTGTTAAAATAGATTATTCGAATGGAGATTTTGTGCTTACAATAAAAACAAGCGATCAGATATTATGGTAAATCATTTATTTTTATCATCAAAATTCAATATCGTTGTATATTTTACATTTGCATATTTCTTTTTTGTAAAAATATCTAACTTTATACAAAATATTAAATTTATATTAATCTATCCTGCCACTTATTATATCTCTCTCTATATATATTATATTTTATATATATATATATATATATATAATACATATATATATATATATATATATATATATATATATATATATATATATATATATATATATATATATATATAGTTTAATTGTAAATGATTTGATTCGGTTGAATTGTTTTGATTTATATTTTATAAAATGTTTCTGACTTTATATATATATATACACACACACACACACACATATATATACACATTTTTCCAGATTAAACATCGTTTATAGAGCGTAACTAGCAATCATATACAGTTCAGTAATTTATTTATATATTGAAGGACCTGTCGCATGTTCTATTTGTGATGAATTGAAAGAAGTCGAATCAAGCATTGAATATATTTCGTCCATATCTTATAGAATGTAAATAACATTGTACTTATAAGGTTTGTATCTTTGTACACGACCACATAAATTACTATAATTTTATCAATAAATCAGAAGAAGAAATTAGGTTTTCAGCAGTACTGAGCCATAATTTATGTATAAGTACACATACACACATACACATACATTTATGTATATATTTTATAATAAGATGTTTCATTACAGATATTTCTTAAGAAGATTTTTATGTTTATTTTGTATTACTTTTATAAATATATTTGTTCTATAAACTAGATTGAAAATGTTGATATAATTTAAAATTATTTCTTAGACTTTTTTGATCTAATTAAAATATTTTCTTATTGAAACAAAAGCAAAAAATTCTCGTTATTCTCACAGAGTATTTGAAAAGTATACCTTTTTAATGAAAGAATATATTATTGAGACCTATAATTATATCAGTTTATACCTAATATATTTGTTTCACCTTGAATTATATACTCTTTTTACTAAGGAATTGTTTTATGGTAATTTTTACCAGTATAAAAGTGTATGAATTACATTTATAAATTATAATATATTTTTCATTTTATATAATGAATATTTTGATATATATATATATATATATACATACATATATATATATATATATATATATATATATATATATATATATATAAATCCACATTTGTAAAGTAGTTGTTCAGTGAGTTGGAGTTATCAAAATATGTTTAAATAATCTAAATGAAACAATTTACGGAATAGTTTTTGCTATACAACCAATAAAAAAATTTATATATATATATTTAAACGATATGGTTTTATTCAAATTAAAGAAAAATAAAGTATTTAATGGAACAATAATTTATAAATACCTATATAGGAATATATAGATTTGTGTCTTCTCGCATCCATTATAATTATATGTATATATATATATATATATATATATATATATATATATATATATATATATATATATATATATATATAAATGTAGGTCAACGTGTATTCATCACTCATCGTATATTATTGAATTGAATAATTTCAATTAAAATTATGCAAATTATACAATTGATTAGAATATAAGATGTATTTAATAATTTGATGATATTATCAAATTTAAATATTACATATCAAGTTAGGTATGTAATGTTAAAAGTAGTTTTGTAAATTATTTTTATTATTTGACAATGAAAATCGTTTAGTGAAATCTGTTGAGATATAAATGTAAGTTCCATTCGATAGTAATTAAAGGTATTTTTAATTATTAAATATCACTTTTAAGAACTGTACACATTGATTTTGATCTTAAATCTGAATATTTTTGTTCAACGTTTATTTCTATTCCATGACTTTGGAATGGCATTTGTAAAATTAAATTTCATTCTCATTAATTATTTCACATTCACTTTTTTCTCAATACGCACTTTTAATTGTCACAACAGAGAAAATGATACGCACACCTTGAAAAAGTTACAACTGAATAAATATTGAAGGTTACTTCTTCATATATTTATTGTAAAAATATTTTCAAGTTAGAAGTGTTGCCAAAAAAAAAACTGTTCTATGACTTTTATGTTCCCGGTCTCATTGAAAAAATATCCTTTTTTGCTAAATATGATATTCATGTACCAATTAGTCTTTCTACAGAAAAATTTTATTCTTAGCTTTTAAAATATTTTAATTTTAGATCAAAAAATATTATCTGGATTTTCAGATATGATTTTCTAATAGAAGAAATTCAGAAGTTTATAAAAATGACATATATATATGTGCTGAAATTTGAAGTACTCATAAAAAAAGTAATCTAAATAATAACAATGATAATAATTAATATTTACTTTTACTTGTACAGTAATAAAAATATAAATAATTTTTAATTAGAGATACAATCTCCATTTAAATATCACTTCGTTTATTTGAATAGCATTTCCTTGTTTTTTATTTCTTTATGTAAGTTTTATTTTGAAAGTGACAATTTGGCTAATATATATATATATATATAAATGAGAATAAATTTAAAACGGTTTACGTATATGTATTAAACTCTGTATGTATATTCACATGAAAAGTAACGAGAAATTATACAGTTCTCATCAACTAAGTGTAATAACAAAGGATAATTCCTTTAATCCTAAGCGTCCATTTATAATTGTCGATTAGCGCAATGAAGTTTTATTTTAAAATATATACATATTACAGAAATTATTCTATCAGTGTTATATATAAAAAAACTTTAAAATTTATTATCTTATCAAATTGTGTGAATTATGATTGAACGTATATTACTAAAGAAATCGATTAATTATCTATTTAATTGTTTTTCAATCGCCAATTGACTAAACAAAATAATGGAATCAAATATCATATCAAATGACAATATTTCTTTTAATTATTTTGTAAAAACTCATTTATAAAAGTTTATATTGAATGACAAACTGGATTAATTATTTAACATATATATATATATATACATAAGTTATCTCTCTCTCAATCATCATTTAATATTCAAGATTAACCTTAACTTCTTCTAGTCACTGTAAGGTGGTTTCTTCATTTTTGTGGAATAGTAATTGCATACGGAAATATCAAAGAATGTTGTTTATTCAATTTAAAATCTTTCGATTAAAATTAAGATTTATTTTATATCGAAATAATGAACGGATCTCATATACATTTTCGTATATATGAGTAAAAATTCTTTCAGTGATAGTATTTTCTATATGTTTTTATCGGAAATAAGTTTATTGAAATAAATTACTTTTTAAAGATCATATTTATTCATTAAAATAAATATGTTAACTACCTTAAAAATCTTAATAACTGTATTATTCAATTTATTTATCACTGTTTTAATTTTTTCGTTTTTAGAAAAACATTTCTTAATTAAAACTGAGAAAATAGTAAAATATTTCTATATTAATATGTATTTTAAATAGAGTAGAGTATATCACATACAAAATCTGAAAAGTATTCATCAATTTATGTATTTAGAAAGCATTGAAAGTTATTTTGCAACTTTTAATAATTAAAAAATGATGTTTCAACACGTTGCATTAAAAGGTGTATCAATACAATCTATATTTACGTAACACGACATATCTATGCGAGTTAATTGAAAAATTCATCAGATTTCAATCAACGAAAAATCAATTACAATAAGTCCTGCTAAATGACTTTTTATTTTCATTCGATATAATTACTCCTCATTTAGATAGTAAATCAATTTTATACATTACATATACATATATATATATATATATATATATATATATATAAATTATAGTTTGTACAAGGTTGATCAAAAAATATATTATATAACAGATTATCTTTTATAAATATAAATATATAATTATTTTCCATATATGCATTTATAATAGATACTAATTTAAAATTATATAATAAAAATATTAAATAAGAATATAATTTACTTATATTTTACTTTATAAAACAGCATAATATATATATATATATATATATATATATATATATATATATATAAAGTGATGGTAAAATTAAATATTTGTCACACTTTCACTACGAAAAATTTAATCAAGAATTCGAACACTAAAGAAATTTATATTTGGAATTATCTTATTATTTTAATATAAGCACTATTTAAACATTTATTGCTCAATACAAATTCTTTTATTAAATAAATTACTTTAAATAATACTTAATAGTGTGTTGAATACAATAAACTAATAAATTCAGTCTAAGTTTTTTTTAGCTTGATAGTAATGAATGTAAAAAAATTTTTTCTTTGTAAAGTAATAAAATTAGAACCGTTTTCTTAAAATTATGTTCCTTGTTTCTTTTTTAATAATTCTAACATTCTAAATGAATTAATTCGTGATAAAGTCTTGTAAGAAAGTCAGAAGAGTAATTATCGAAATAAATCCTAAAATCTTATAGCAAAAAAAATTAACTATATTTGGTTACTAGAGTTCAAATAGAAAACCATTCGAGTAAGACCTGAAGTTTTTTTTAATGAAAAAATATTTTACTTATTACAAATAATACAATCAATTTTAATCGAGAAGAGTTCTGTCCTTGGTATCTGAAAGGATGTAATGTCGTACTATACAACATGCAAACCTTTACAAAATGATAATCATTTTAGATGAAATTTTGTATTAAGAATGAACTAATTCTTATTTTTATTTATTATGTATCTTATTTATATAGTTTTCTATATATTAGGGTGGTAGGAAAAAATAATTTCGGTTTTTGTTTTCTGACTACTAACCTTAATTTTTGTTTAATGAAAGTATCATTTCATCACGTTCATGTAAATATCATTTTAAAGTGCATTTTTCGGTCTATATTTTGGTAACATCGACTTTGGTTTCATTATTCATTTTGTTTGAAATTGGGCTATTGAATTAAAGATGAGAAAGAAGCAAATAAGAGCAATTTTTTTGTATAAGTTCAAAACGGGTGCTGAAGCAGTAGAAACTGCTCTTAAACTAAATGATCCTTTTGTTGTGTGTACTGTTAAAGAAAGAACTTACGGTGCAATGGAACGAGAGCTTTGAAAATAAAGAAGATCGCGGGCGTTCTACAGTTCATAACGACCAACTGAATGTGTTAGTTGAATCTTTGATCTTGCACAAAACTTAGGTGTTAGTCATCCACCAGTTCTGGACCACTTAAAATAGCTCGGTTTATCAAAAATGAGAAAAATATATATGTATTTCGAGATCATAATTTACCATTTTTTTTCTCTCAACCTGATTTATATATATATATATATATATATATATATATATATAATTGTATTAATGCAATTAAAACTAAAAAAATAAAACTGTATTGACAAATATAGGAATTTTTACTTTGCAAATAAAATAATTTTTATTTCAATTTACTTTTAAATATAAAGATAATTAATTAAAGAAAAACATACATATTATCTGAAAAATATAAAATTTTTGAAAGTATATAACAATGAAAAAATATTAATATAATTAAAACAATTTATAAATTTATTCATTTAACAACCTTCAATGTTACTTTCGGAATGGAAAAAAAAATAGATAAATGTAAAAAGTGAAAATAAACTATATTTATCTCATTCCATGACAAATATATTTACATCGATATCATACTACTTTTTATTAATATCTTTTATTTTAAGAAACGTTTGTTATATTTTGAACCTAAATTATGCAAAAATTAATATCATATTTATATATTGTATCAATTTTTGGAAATTCTACAAACAATTATCAGGTAATTTCCAATTTGTAACATCTAAAAAAAATAATCAACATCTTAATCTTAATTCCAATACCTTCAGGTAGCTATATTATAATAAATACTTCGATAAATATAAATACATATATATATATATATATATATATATATATATATATATATATATATATATTATATCTCAAAGTAATTAAATTTTATAATCAAATTCGAAGAATTTTATCAGTTACTCGATTTGTCAGTCATAGCATAATTAAAGAAATTTCAGTTTAGTTCTGAATATTGAATAGTGACATTTTCAATTTAAAATCAATTAATTTCGACAAAGTATTACTTTATTTAAATAAACTAAGCTGTAACTATACGTTTTTTACGATATTCCGAGAATCATACTAATAAAATATGTTAATTTTTATTTAATACGAATCGTATGTTTTTGATATAATTTTTTGATTTAAACATTTATATTTTCTATTTATCAACTCTGAGTGAACAAGTATCAGGTTTAAATAAATACGTATGAATTTAATGTATATGTTAATATAAAAATATGAAATATGCGTATTTGGTTTGTGATATTTATCACTGATTTTAATACTATTTTATTTAAATACAAATATAACATCAAATTATATATATATATATATATATATATATATTCAATTTAAATTATTTTGTGATTCTAATCAATTTGAATTATAATTTGAGAAAGTATAAGGAGAATTGTTTCTCTTTATAGTTTATTTTTTTAATGATTAAACATATAATTACAGTCTAAGAAAAAGACAAAAATGGAATGAGTTATTTATCATATTGTTATTTATTTGATTGGACATAGCTTTTAATTTACATTAAAACTATTCATAATTGATATTTTGTACTCACACAGGAATCAAATAAAATTGATTTTTTTGTAGTTTTCAGAGTGAGTGCATAATTTATTTACGAAAGCGACTTTAGCCACATTGTTAGAGTTGTATAATGATGAAATTAAATATGCATAAACAGAAACTGAGTGATTAATAAATAATCAGGTATTGGACAATTTTGATGAGAAAAAAATTGTGATGTGCAGAACTGAAATAATAATTTCTTGAATTACAACTCTCATTTTTTATTTTTTAAGAAAATAAAACAAATAATAATTAAATATTTGTAAATGAATCATATTTTATAAAGAATCGTCAAAAATGAATCATGCTATTAGACACTAATTATTTTTTTTTCATGGAATCATATTCTATGGTGTATTTTTAATTTTATTTATATTTTCACATATTTATTTATTTCTTATTTTAAATATTTATTTAACTCGAATCTCTTAGATGGACTATATTAAATAAAGAGATATGTTCATTAAATAAAGAGGTATGTGTAAGTTCCTAAACTTTATAAAAAATTATGTTACAAAATAGAGAATGTTTCACGACCTTTAAATAAATACTTTTTAAGAGACGAAATTTGTTTTTTTTTGGTTTAGAATATTTTTGAAATGACGATTACATACTGCAGAAATGATATAATGACTTATTTAAAATGAAATTATTTACTTTTCCTTTCAAACATCATTATTGCGTTTTGAATTAATTACTTCTTTGTTTATATATGTGTACAATAATATCACTCTGTAATTAATTAAAATATATATTTTGATTTATTAAGAGTAAAATTAGAAATTTGCAACGCGGAACTGAGCAAATTTATGACAATTCATACAACCTTGAAGACAAATTCTTTAAACGACAACTATCATATGTGAACAAACAACATATACACGCATTACCTGTAACAATTGATACTATCATCATTTAAAATAACAAGTTTATTTCCGTACTAAAGCACACATATTATACTGTACACTGTCGAATAAATGTTTATTCGCGAATAAAAATATATCACACGAAATAAAAACTTGTCAATATTATAATTTTTATTGCTACCTTGTTTTTATTATTCCTCTAATAATATGAACACTAGTGGAATGAAATTTGAAAAAAAATCTTGTTGAAATAGAGGTCATGTGTTAAGTAACGGTATTCAGTAAAGCCAAAGACCTTGAGACTTATTCTTGCATATAATATTTTCATTATGTTCCCTTCTAATGACATTTTATGCTGTATTTGGTATGTGAATTTTTTTAAGAATACTTATCGCGTGAAAATTTTCATTTTATATTAGTCGAAAACGTGAATTGTTGTATTGTTAGTTTTTTTATTATATAACATTGAAAAAGATATCTAAAATATTCTAGACTTGAAATTTGTAATTACTCATATTTAAACACACACATACGTATATATATATATATATATATATATATATATATATATATTCAATGCGTTAAGAAGAATGGAATTTACATATTTGTTTAAGAAAAAGATAGACATAGAAGGAAAGAGCAGAATGTATAGATTGATTTAAATATAAACATTGAATATATTTCTAAATATCTAACATTATACCTTGTTATTTTTTTATTTAGTTTAGTCATATTTTAACTATCTCTTTTAATGTTTTTAATTTAAAATTATAAATATTGAATTATTTATAAATTTATTATTTTTTTTTGTTCAAATGCAATTAAAAACTGGCTAGAAATTAATACTATTCATTTGATAAATTTAGTTATATTTACTTCCCGACTTATATATTTAAAATATTAAATATGCTATAAATATTTTTAAATATACAATTTGGAAATTTTGTAAAAAATCATTATTTAAAGGAATAGTTTTAATTAATGACAAATTATGTATATATAAATGTATTCTCATTATTCTTTTATATATTCTTATATAAATATAAACAGAAAGATAGAGGGAAAATATAATTGTTTTTAAAGGCTCTAATCTTTTAAAAAGGTTGAGGTAATTTATTTTTCTTAATTGTTTTTTATTATGTTTCATTTAATTAATTTTTTTATTTATAAATTAAATAAAATTTAATTTCAGTTTATTTCATTTTAATTTCAGTTTATAGAAAAAGTAAATAATATTTCTATCTTAATAATATAGTTCTTTTTAATTAATAATTTGTTATTATTTTAACACTTATCAAGAAAAAAATTAAAAAATAACCAATAATAAATTTAATTACTGACTGAATAATTTGCTTGTAAAAATGTCCATCCTTAAAAAATTACAGCTAATGAATCTAACGAACAAAAATATTGCTCAGTTAAAAAAAGTTTACAGATAAAAAGCAAAATCCTATTTCCTGAATTCAAATTCAAAATGTAAGAAAAAAACACTAAAAATACTTTCACTATTTTTTATCCCAAAAAAATTAATATTCAATAAATTAATAAAATAGTTAATAAATTGAAAAAAATATGTATACTTTAGTTATTTAATAGTAAATTAAAAAAAGTATGTTTGAAATTGTGTTTTAAAGATTCTCAGCTATAAGTATCTTTAATTATTTTAATATCTTTTAACTCTTACTTTACCTTTTAATTACCAACAAACAATATAGTTAGTTTTAAATTTTGAAACGTTGAAGAAAATTCTTGACAATATATTTTGGTTTATTTGTAAAACGTTGGTCATCAAGAAAAGTAAATAAATAATAATCATAACAGCCATTCAAGTATATATATATATATATAAAGCATAGTTACAAAGATGAGTTTCATTATTAATCTAGTAATTATTTAAATTTTGATTAAATTGAAAAGAAATTTTAAACTGGATGAAATAAATTAATTCCTTTCATGTATTCATTATAATTTCACTTTTAAATAATGGAATAACAATTCTTAATGAAATGTAACAAGTGAATAATTGAAAATATTTCAATTTTCTAATTTCCATGACTAATTTCTTTAAATTAATTATACATTTTAGAATAAAAAATATACGTGCAGAGTAGTGTCAGAAAATGTTGTTACGCTTAAATCGGTCGGAATTTTTTTAATAATTGTTCATGTAGTCGTACTTTTACAGCTTGTAATGTATTTGCTCTAGTAATTCAAATAATCAATAACTACTTGTTGGATTCATAAAAAATGTTGACGTGTTTCCTAGCAATTTTATAAACATCAGTACAGAATCATGAAAATACCGTTTTATCTTTTTAATGATTAAACTATGTTACTTTCTGTTAACGTATTAATTAGTTTTATATATTCTTGATTTTTCCTTTTTATACTTGTTATATTATACATGTGCTCTTTGAAAAATTTCTGTTTATATTTTTAATTATTTATCGTGTACTCAAAATGACTGATTATTTATAAGTTTAATTTTATCATAATGTATTATTTTTGATTATTTCACAAAAGTAAAATACATTTGTATTATTTTCCGTTAATAACAATATTAATAAACTTTTATAACTTAGCTATGATACAGTAGAAAAACTCAACCAAAATATAACATTTTTGGATCTGATATATTTTAACTTTCCCTCTTAATCAATCAAATATTACGTATTTGTGCCTTCAACTTTAATGGTACGTTACGCTTTGTATTCCCTACACAAATAACATCTGTTAGTTATCAAGACAATATTAACATTAAATATAATAAAGTAAACAAGTTTATTTAGGAAAAGTTCTATAAATTGAAGTAAAACTTATTGTTGTGAGTACTTGAAAACCTGTTTATACAGTCACGTGTCAGTGTTTTTTTCTCAGTACAATTGTTCTATATACGCTATAAAAATATCTGTAAAATTTGTAATATAACAATGACGAAATACTTCCACTCATTTTTTAATTCAGATTATTCATACAGTATCATATGTTTCCTTATCATCCATTTTCGATTAACGAATGAAAATTAAACATTATGACAAAAATAAGTATTTTTTTAATAAATTTAAACACTGGAAGTGGCATTTAGTAAATGTGAGTTTATATTATGATAAGTTATTTATCTATTATAGTTCAATGAACTTCTGTTATAAAATAGAATTGTTTTCTTAACAAAAATTAACATAATACTACAAATCTAATCCAAACACTCAGAATTAATAAGCTACTTAATATAATAATCACTTATTATATATATTTATATATATTTGAATTATTGCAATCAAATTTTCTATTTGACTAATTTAGATTTTATTTTACACACTATTACAAACAATATATAAACCAAACAAAAGAAGAATGGATGTACAAAAAATTCAGTGTTAATCTGATTTATACTAGATAAACGTTCATTTATCCAATTAGCCTTTAGTTAATAAAATGATCGAATGAATTTTATAAAATTAGAAAAAAAATTGTATTTTGTAAGTTGTGCTATTACTCTATTCAGTAAAGTTGACAACCTTGTTTAGAGTTAAACAAAATAATCTATTGGAAAATTTCATATTCCTTTATTAGCTCTAAAGGGAAAAATGGATTGGTTTTAGTATTCTATTGAGAAAAAATACAATATGTGAATCATAATTTTCAAAAATTTCTATTATATATATATATATATATTGGGTTAATAGTCAATGAGCTTAAATCAGTTTTTAAACAATATTTTTTCTTTCAAATTTTTGAAATACGAGTATAAATAATTTCACAGGTATAAAAACGATAAAGTTATAATTAATAATTGGTACAATAAACGACATATAAGAATACACATGTTGCATATAAGAATACACAACATAATATTTTTATTTATGGTATTTACTAAAACTTTCAATATTTTGATTAAAAATTTATTAACCTTAACATTTGCCTGTACATATATATATAAAGGTATCAAAAATAGAAAAAAAATCAAAGTATATTTATTTCAACCTTAATATTTTCTTAGACATCATCTTCAATGATTTAATTTTGATTATCAAAACACGAAATGAAAAATATTTTTTCGAAAATCCTCATTTTGACGCTCTCGTACTTATGCATAAAAATTGATAATAATATTAATGAATATAAACTCGAAATTGTGTGACTTTACCTACCAACGAGTTTAATCCATATATAAGTAATAACAATAAAACGAATAAAAACCATAAACAATTCAACAAGGATGACCAGCAAGAATGAATTATATATATATATATATATATATATATATAATCGGCTTGGTCATTTATTCGATTGTGGTGTCGCCTGTGGTTACATACCACCTTGTTGACCTGAACAAGGTGAGCATGATCATTATTATTTCTTAACAGAGACGAAGAATAAATGTTCAAATCACCTTGTTGCTGTCGCACATTCATTAAACACACAAGCGAAAGGTATGTACACAAATAATGTTGCAGAAGTGTTCTTCATATAGTTCAACGTAATATATTCCTCTTTTTATTTAATACTTTGCAGAATTGAAAGAGATTTTTTTCGTATCTGATACGGCTATCAAAAAGTTGTTTCGCAGGGTTGTTATAAGTAAAATTAACATACTCATCGTGGAAGAATTCAATGGTTAACTTTACCTAGAAGTCGTTTGTGGTTTCATGTCTCTCATTTAATTAAATACCTATTAAATCAAATGTTTTTTATTAGCATAGAAATTCAATTATGACGATTAGAAATACAAATGGTTTTAAATATCTGGAAATTATTCCTTTTATTTAATTGAATACTTAAAAATGTTCATTTCAGATTTATTTGAAACGCTTTATATGAAAATCTATAAATTTATCGAATTATATTTTCAAAAATTACAACAATGAATTACTATGAATAAAAAAAGATTATTTTCGATATCTTCCTTTTTCATTATATGGATTTTCTTTAGAACTATAATGAAAAACTTTCTATAAAAGTAAATCTGTTTACACTCAAATAATTTCACAAAAAAGAACAAAATAGACATTAAAAATATAATTTCCACGAAAATTCCTTAAAGGTCAGTCTTTTTCTTTTGCTCAATTATACTTTTTATTATAAGTTCACTAAAAGATAAAATGTTTTTTTGCTTAAATATGACCCATACTCAAAGCTTAGAGTTGAAAAATATATGTAGTTCAACGTATTAATTTTATTTGCTACATATTTCAACATCAACAGATTTATTGTCCATGACGTTATACCCCAAAACATTTTTCCAATTTAAATGTTCTTTAATTGATTACTGATTATCATTGATTGATTATCATAAAGCTTATTTTTTTGAGGAAAAATCATCATTATTGAATTATTTACACTACATTAGAACATTTATATTAGAAAAATTTAAAAAACTATACTGTGCCTTATTTAAACACAATTATATATATATATATATATATATATATAAGATAGTTTAAAATACCTAAATTATATGAAAAATATTTAGTTTAAATTCAACTTAATAAATGTATGTATTATATCCTTTTTATTTCTTGTATATTTTCATTTTTTGTGTTGTTAAGAATATTAGTATTATTTGTCATGATCAATAATTATCATTGAGTAATTCGAAGATAATTTAGTAATATTTCTTTATTTTCTTTTTTATTTATAATAATAAAACCTTTTCATTTCTTTTTACCCAAAGAAAAATTCAAATCATTTTCAAATGAAGTGTCAGGAAATTTCGATCGAATAATAAAAGTATAACCCCACAAATTCACAAAAAAGTCACATTTATTATCAATATACTTAAAATAAATTTTAATAAACTAACTTTAATTGATAAATTATTTTAAAATGTATATTTTTAATTTTAAAATTATAGTTGGACACTGGCTAAATTCACTTTCATAAATAGATTAATATCTCAAACACGACAAAATTTTGTAATGTTTATGATATTATTTATGATAATTTAAGATATTATTTCATTCATGATAATTTTTGATATTATTTAACTACGAAAAATAATTTTAATTAGTTTTCAAATGAATTATATATATTTTCATATTTATTTTTTTAAAAAAATAAAAACTTCAACATTATTGAAACGTTCTGTATTTTTTCAAATTTTATAATAAACAACAAACACATTTTCTTCCTTCTTACGAAATTACTAAATTGAAATAAATTGTTTATTAAAATATTTATATCTATAATAAATTTATATATAATATTTTCAAATGTCTTTACTTTCCTAATTAGATTGCAATTTCGGTATTTAATTACAAAGTGTTAACATTTTAACAAATGAGCAATTAATTTATTATTAAAAGAATATAAAAATGTATTAGGACATTTTAATTTTACACAAGTATAATCTCAAACATACAATTATCAACGCTTTATCAATATTTTGCGTATTTACATTACTTCAGAATAGTTGACAATGTTTAAAATAATGTTTCTAAAAAAAATTTAATAAACGTATTCATTAGAAAATTAAACATTGTGTTTATCAGAATTTATCATTATTTTCCACTAAATATTAAAAACGTTCATAACCTATAAATACTAGAATAAAAAGTGGAAATTTTCATTAAAGCTTGAGTTTTATAGTTCAGGATATTAAACATTTTCAAATCAAAAAACCAAAATGTAAATATTCAAAGCATGGTTTCACAAAACACATATCAAACAATATTAAAATCATACGTTTGCAAAATTTGCATGCAGACAGTGACTACTATGCTGTACAAAAAGTATGAACGTTGAAAATATTTTCATACATAATGATGTCAGTCAGAATGAACGAGTTCCTGTTATATTGTTTGTTTAAATGAAGTGATCATATTTATTTTTAATTTTTACAGGTATGAATATACAAAATGTTTGTTTTAACTAAATTCACATTTGATGTATTAATATACTATTAATACATTATATTTATTGATATTTATATATATATATATATATATATATATACACATATGTATATATAATTAAAACTGTCATGAAAATATAATAATACCGAGGGAATTAAAATAAACATTCAAATTTATCAGATTCTCGAGCTATATCTCATTTAATTAATATCGTTTTGACAGATTTAAGTAATTCATTTTTATGGTTTAATTATCTAAATGTAAAACACAAGCCAAGTTTGAATAATTACTCATATATACAATAATATGTAATATCGTAAAAAGTACATACGTCATAATAAAAATATTTCCCAAAATGTAAATTATTATTATTTACTAAATTTAAAAGTTTATGTTTTCGGAAAATATTTGGGATAAAGTTATCCAATTTTTGTTTAGTACAATTGACTAAAATAGGTAAGGTCAATCATTGATTTAAATAATTTAAATTGAAATAATTTATATTAAACAGAAATTTTAAGAGAAAATTCAATATAAAAGAAAATTCAATATAAGAGAATTTAATAAGTATAAATTTGTGATAATATAAATTATTTATCTCGACTACATGTGCATATATATATATAATCATACCTCCAAATTATTTCAAGTGTTGCTAATAACAGAATTGCGATATAATCGAAATTTAATATTTTACGAAAGGATAAAACATATTCTAGTTTTAAATACATAAACAATTTTTATTAAAATAAATCCAGGATATTTTTATTTAGTTATTTCAGAGTTCATTGATTTTATTGCAGATCATTCTTGAATTTCATGAATTTAGATAAAATATTCATACAATTTCGCGAATATACTCTTCAATTATTCACTACTGATTAAATAAAGACACACATCAGTTACTCTAGGTGGTTTGAAATATAATTTCGTGTAAATCTTGAATGGTTTACGTGGTCTCTCATGAGAATAATTCGTTCTTGTTGGATTAATCCGACAAAAGTTTCTAGACTCAAACACTTGAATAGTTAGAAGTGTTTTCAGAGATCTTGCAACTTAATAAGATTTGCATTATTGACGACATAGTGAAAGTAAAATTTTAAATTGAATAACACTAATAAATCAAAATTTTCTATTTGATTCCTACGGAAATCTTTTCATAGCTTGGAAATATTTCCATTCATTTTAATTATATATTTTATTTTAATTTTTGAAAATATACTTTACATATTAAAAATGATTAAATATTAGAGATAATTTATTATATTAATTTAAAATAAAATTTATTACCAGGTCTTTGATCATCTGATTATTAAACTTTTTATTGAAATATATAATGATTGTAGTATAACTGAGAACTTTATTTTGTGGGTAATAAATCGGAAATGATATTTTTTTATTTATTATTTTTTAATATCTAATGAAACCCAAATATGTATAAAGGAATATAGATATAACTAAATAAATCTAATTACGTTCAGTGATATATTAAAATTGGCTCATTTCCAAAATAACTTTTATTACAATTTATTTATCTTTTACTCACTGAAATATTGACATATGAAAGTTATATATATATATATATATATATAATATTCTCTTTTCTTACATAATTTTGTAACACTTTGATGAAAATCGTAATCCTCTGCTGAAAAAAAACTTAATTATTTTATAATAAATTCATAT
The DNA here is from genome assembly GCA_034766995.1 of Acanthacorydalis orientalis. Taxonomy (NCBI): domain Eukaryota; kingdom Metazoa; phylum Arthropoda; class Insecta; order Megaloptera; family Corydalidae; genus Acanthacorydalis; species Acanthacorydalis orientalis. The sequence goes on along the minus strand of CM068313.1, from coordinate 20,174,043 downwards.
AGAAATTCATCACATAAACAAACTTAAAATAAAAATAGTTTTTCAAAAAATAATTTCATGAAAAATAATCATAAACCGGCATATGAAATATATATATATATATATATATATAAGAATATTATTCAAAAATGCTAATATAATATTAATTATTTTAATTAAATTCTTCTCATGAAGAAACTTCGCCCATTACAAATTTTCATTTTAAAATATATTAAAGGAAAACATTACTCCAAAAAATATATACTTATTCTATTATATAGAAGGCGAAAGTATTCTATTAAATTCGATTCCAGCTTAGGTATTTTCAAGTATAAATAGTAATATTTATTTTTTTAATACAATTTAACAGTATATATCGCTAATGAATAAGATATATTTAAAATTCTTAGATATTCTTTTGACAATTTTTTTTAAATTATATGTATATATATATATATATATATATGTTTATAATAAAAATAGAAATTATATTTAAATTATAAAACAACTCCTTTCATATAATATCGAAAATAAATGAAAATAAAATAAAATGAGGATATGATTTATAATCGATAGATAGTTTTTTATATTTTAAAATACATTGTATGTTTAATACGTTGCTGCAAATTCTTTAGAAAAATAAAACTTGCTTCTATATTATAAAAAGTGTATAAATCAGAACTGATCGTAAAGGTCATATATAAATTGTAATAAAAATATGTTAGTAAAACTAAAACGAATCGACATATGAGTACTTCTGTTTATCAGCTATTAAATTTGCACTATTAATTTTTATTATACCTTAATTGAAAAGCGTAAGTTACAAAAAGACCTTCAAGCTTTCCAAATGACTAATTTCGTAACTTAGTAGCATAGCTGATAATATATTTAAAAGATTTTCACACCAACATACACGGATTTTACCACTCCGTCACAAGACCTTGGCGATGAACTCTGCATTCAACTATTTTAATTTTATCTTGGAGTTAAAATTTCCTTTAATAAATACAATTTTAAAGTGTACTCAGTATCTTAAAGAAACTACTATTTTTAAATTATACTGAAGAGTAAACTATATATTTATATATATATATATATATATATATATATATATATATATATATATATATAATATACTGATATTTTAATAAGTATAATTTATTTAATTCAAAATAATGCAAGTATGAATTATAATTTAAAAAATCAATATGAAAAATGTTATTTCATTATACAAATGTTGGTCAAACAATAAATGTTGCAATTAAACACGTGACATTGAATTTAAAAAAACGCGTGTTATTTTTTATAAATGTGTTTGTATAGCAAATTAATCAAACTTGTTAATTAAATGCTTATATCTATAATTACTTTAACTTCACATGGTGGTCGTACGACACACCTACAGTAAAATTTACATATTGTGAAAAACATATATAAATTTTTTATTGAAATTTTCGCAGCACCTATAAACAAGATTGTATTTTTTATCACTGTTAAATAATGTTTATTAATATTATCGTTTACAATTTAGTAATGTGTTTAATTTAGTATTATATTTTATGTTAGATAATATAAAATATATGTTAAAACTCTTCAATATGTTTTATAAAAGTATACTGCAAATTATTGACGACTACACGAACTAAAATTAAGAAAGTTTTTTCTATTTATTTTGAAATAAAAAAAAACACGTTTTATTATATAATTTTATTTTCTTTGTATGTAAAAATCAACTTAATATTTATTTAAGTATAGAAACCTCTAAGCATTTTTATTAAATATTTTATTAAATATTTTTTTAAATGTGAAATGTTTTATACATAACTCATATCTATTAGAATACATAAATGGTTAAATAAAACCTACGTTGTAGAATAAAATCTTTTTTTCAATCTTATATAATTAACGTTTTCAAAAGTCAAGTATATATTATAATATATTATATTTTAAAATAAATACATAATAGTACATATTATAAGACAGCTTGTATTAACAAAACATTTAAGAACATTGTTAAAATAACATTTATCTGTACCTTTGCGCTCTGAAGAATGATGCCACCATATAAATGTATGTAGACAACAATTACACATGCTAAATTATAATTTATTGAGAATTTTTGACCATAAAAGAATATTTTGTTTTGTAGAGTGAAAAAATTATTAATGTGTGAAATTGATATTATCACTTTTAAAAATACATTAACATGAACAATAACATTAAATTTTGTATTATAAATACCAATAAATAAATAAAAAAGAGTTATATATATGTATATGATTACACATATATAATATTTAAATCATAAAACTGATAAGCGATAAGTTTCACAAATTCGATTTGAAAAATAAATGTTTTACCAATTCTTCATATTGAATAAGCGGCTAGTCACAATTTCCCAAAAATCGATTCGTTAGTAAATAAATGGTGGAAGTACAAATTTAATATTTTAGTGTATTTCTTAGATGTGTAGAAATTTGATACTTAGATTTTATGTTGATATACATATATTTAATTTAGGATAAATTAATAAACTGCAGTATGTTCACACGGCTTAAATCTAGTTAATAATTGATTTTTCAGCAGAAAGGTTATAAATTTCCTTCTAAATGTACATCGATTTCACTTAAAGGATATAGGTAATTGAAAATTAAAATATAAAATAAGAATTGTATATTTATATATATATAAAAACTGAAACAGTTTTTATTACATAAATTCAAAATCATAAAAAAAATCTTTATTTTAAATTCAAATCAAACAGATACTTCTAAAAATACACATTTTATATTATTAAAAATATTGAATTTACATATCATTGAAAAAGAGATTGATTTCATTCTATTAAATAAAACTATTCAAATGTTCTCTTCATTCAGGATATTAAATATTTCTACGTGAATTCAAATAAGCGTATGCACGATGATGTCACTGTTCAGTTTTTTTTAATGTATACATTAATATAAGATGGGAGTGGGCAAAAGATAACTTTCAATTTTTCTCGCCTATACTATGGAAACTCGGTAATTCATGTTTATGGCATCGTAAATGTAGATAAATGCTATACATATAAATACACCTGAGCGACACACGAACGAATAAAATATGTATACTTAATAATTTTGACTTGTATTAAGAAAGTTTGTAATTTAATTTCAACGAGTTGTGTTTCTTGTTAAATTAATTCATAAATTTTCTATGAAGATTTTTAGGCGTGTAACAATAAATATATGTATATAAAATTTGAATAATATTGAATGAAATTTGTGTATTATTGAATTTGAAAAATTTTTAATTTAAATTAGTTATATAATCAACGTCAAAGGTTAAGAAATTAATTTTTGAATGATGTAGAGACGAACTTGATTCCAAAAGGATGTTTTCTTAGAATACGTTTTAAATTAACCAGAGTGTTCTATTCACTAACCGCAACAATTGATAACAGCCGAGGGGAATTACCTCCACTCACTGACACCCGGTGGCTTGGCTCCCGCTTACAGATACAAGGGGAGAAAGGCTCCCACTCACTGACAACAGGAGGGATTGGCCTCATCACAAACATTTAAAAGGCGCAATTCACAAGATAAAGTATTGAAAAACGTAAATAAAATCTAAAAAATTCTAAAGAGTTCAGAATCATAGAAATGTCAAACTTTCCGGGGACACTGACCCAACCCGGACAGGGGGAAGGTTCCTCGATTTCTCAAAAAATTAATTTCGGAAAATTGCGAATTTTTTTCAATATTATCAAAATATTCGCTATACAAAAACGTGCGTGCATGTCAGTTCGGCCATATAATGCACAGAGCCGTCTCAGTGGCCCCGGAAATTAGGACATTTCTTGGATTCTGAACTTTTTAGAATTTTCTATATTTCATTTGCGTTTCTCTATTCTTTATCGTGCGAATTTCGCGTTCTATATGTTTTTACGTCAAAGTACATGTCGAGAAGATTCGATTACGCTGAAAATATCGATAAAAAATTTTCCTCAATTTTTCGTCAAAAACGCGAAGTGTGTGTGTGGGGGGGGTGTTTAATGAAAAAAATTTTATAGATATTTTCAGCGTAATCGAATCTTCTCGACACGTACTTTGACGTACAAACACATAAACGCTCAATTCGCACGATAAATTTCAACGTAATCGAATCTTCTGACGTCTGCTATACCCTAACAAATAATAGAAATTAACAAATTATTCGCAAAAAATAATCTGTGTAAAATGTGAATCGTAAATTTTTTGTTGGAAAAATATATAATAATTACCGACAAACCACAATATTAAAATGTATAACAATTTTTTTACTCTAAGGCTTTAGTGAATACAATATTTTGAATAAATTTCTTATCAGTTTTACACTAAAATCGTATACCCTTTTCGTTGTACATCGTAAGAGAGATACATATATGTGATGTCAACCAATCAGAATACAGACCATGGGATATCTATATATATTTTAGGTAAATACCAACCTTGAATAGAAGCAATTCACTAAAATATTAATAAATACGCATAAATCACAAATAAATACGCATAAAACTCAAAAAATAAATAATAATAAACAAAATATTAATTATTGTATTTATAGAACAAATCAAAATAATATATCAAACAAATATTTTTTTTTCTAAATAAGTAAAAGTTTTTAGATTAATTATACATATATACATTTCTAAATACCTCTATTTATTTACTACTTATTTTATTCTAATACATATTTATCAAATGCTTCAGTTAGAACACATTTATTAATGGTTCTAAATAATAAGCACTTCAGTTTGTTTATTAGAGTAAACATTTGAAATGTAAATTATAAATCAATAGTTTTATATTCTTGGATTTCTCTTAAAAAAATCCCATGCATTATAAACTAATCACCTAATAAATAAAAAATGTCAATTAAAATTAATCTATACTATATATGAAATACCATTATGATTATTTCATTATTTTTAATATCCAGTTAATGTTATTTTAAATTTATTATTTAATGAAAGTCATTAAATAATTTTAGAACTATATATATATACATTTTAAACTCATGATAATTTATTTTAATAATAATATTGTTATTGTCGAATTAAGGACAAACAAACTAAAGAGGTATGTGGATATTAAAAATTATTTAAAAAACTGATTTAAAAAATGTAGTGACTTATTTTTTACTTTATACTTCAATGAATGTCAAAAGCAAAGAAAAATAAATATGTTCTTATAAGTAAATAAGAGTATTACCATAGTATATTTGTTTTATTTTTGTCGAAAATAATATCTTTTCACACACATGTTGAATACACAATGTTTGTGTTATGATTAACATATGTAGTTTGATGAATAAAATAAAAATTTAATGTAATATCAAATAAGCAGGTGCATATTTCAAACTTCAGAGAGAAAAAATCAAATTAAAGATATGAGAGATTATCATAGCTTTAAATTGGATGCATCGAATTATTAAGTTATTACAGCTTTACTACATTTAATATAAGGGATTTTTTAAAAAAATAAGAGAATTGGTTCATGTAAATTAGAAACCCAAGAAACTTACATTTCCAGAAATTTAAGTTGACAACATAATATTTTATAATAAATGTAATATAAAAGAGGAATTTATTTTTTTAATGTAAGTTATAAAAAATAGTAAGCTTTCGATATAATTATCACCTTAAAACTATTAAAAAAACAATTATATATATATATATATAGGTATTTGTGTGTACATAAAATATGTGAATGTTTAAAATGAAAAATAAACGATGATGCTGACTGATAGACGTCTAGTATTAGTACAAGACATAATGTGCTTATGTCATTATAAGACTTATCACGTGCCAAATATTTGAAACAACTTTTACTTTCTTGACAAATACTTGACTTGGTATAATATTTATAATATTAGACAATGAAATTTGTCTGTAATACATTCAGAGCACCTAGTTAATAAGACAAACTTGTATATATGCATGAGTAAGACTGAACACAATGTATTGTTTAAGTTGGTTCTATTTCAACAGAGTTTCTTAACGAATATAAAATAAAACAATCATCAGTGATTCAAACAATGTCTAATAATAGTATAATTATTCATATATATATATATATATATATATATATATATATATATATATATATATACATATATGTATATATATATATATATATATGTATATATTTGATATTAAATAAAATGAACACTATTTCCTTTAAAAAAGATAAAATAATGATATAATACATTAACTCATATCAAACACCTGTGCAGATCGTGCGTATGCGTGTGCTGATACAATTTGATCGAGGATTTTGTTTTTCTGTATGAAAAATGTAGTTCAAAGAACCAAACAACTGTAATTGTTACATTTTTTTCAATCGAATTAAATCGCGTGAAATATAACATAGCGTTAATAATAAACAGTTAAATGGAATTTTTTTGACATCTCTCATATATGCCGCTTCAGGTGTTCACACTAACCTGATTCTGAAACTTACTGTTATTAATGATTTACTTTATTTAAAAGAAATATTTGTAATCATGTTATAAATAAATTCGATCATAAAGTTCAAAATAAAAGTAATTCGATTAATTAAACAATGATAATAAATTAAACTCGATTTATACGAACAACGATAAATGATTTTATTTTTAATCATATATGTAAATATATATATATATATATATATATATATATCTGTATATATATATTTGAATACAGTAAATACACTTTAAAAATTCATATATTTAAAAATAAAACATTTTCTATAAGTGAAAGCAACATCTAATCTAAATTTTACATAAATATATTATCCGATAATACGGTTCATTTCCGCATATTTTTATATAATATTATTTATGTCCTTTTTATATCCAATTTGATATAGCAGCATGAAAGATAATTTCAATTAGTATACATTCAAAGTACGAAAAAAATAATGGAATTACTTTACCTTATATTTCTTACTGCTCATTATTTAGCTCTTGTTAAAAACCAAACATTCATTGGTTCAGATTTTCCTTTCATGGTTACAGGTCCACGGTACTCGAATTGAAATTCGGAATCAAAGTTGTCTTCTTTACATAAATATCTGTAAAAAGTATATGTAAGTAAAAAACTATCTAAATATATATATATATATATATATATATATATTTATAAGTTTTTAAATATATACATTTGAATATTTATAGACACCAAATGTATAACACGGCTTCACTGCAACTGGAACTGGATAAATATTTAATTTCAAATATAAATGTGTAAAAGTGATTCGAAATAGTTATATAATATTATATTGTAAGAAGTAGAAATGAATAGTTAGGAATTATGTATACATGCTTAGCATGTTTGTAACCGTTTAAAAACAGACATGTTCAAAGAATTTTAAGTAGTGTTATACAAACATATTTAAAACTTATATTACTTTGTACTTTTATTTTACTGTTAAGCAGTGATGAAATCATAAAGAAATTGTATTCTTTCTTTTATAGTTAGGACACAAAATATTTAGAAAATTGATATCTTTAAAAAAAAATATTTTCGCAAATATATTTTTTTCACTCTATAAATGACGAAAACAATTTTGATGAATGATGTTTAATACATAATTATTAATCAATTTTTATTCTTGATTATGTGTATTTCTATTTCGATACCATCATCTTAGAGGGTAGAAATTTTTTTTTAATGTTTTAAAGAAATCAATCTATTATTTTCTTTTGAATTAGTGATTTTGAATACATCTGATAATGACAATCAGTACTTTGAAATGTTACACTATTCTAAATAGTGTTAATAAAGAATTCTTTCTCAGATTACATAATAAATATAAAAAAATCACTTTCTTGATTAATGAACTATTAAAACAATAGTGACAAGAACTGTTAGTTCAGAGAAGAATAAATTTTGAAAGGTCGAATACCGACCTTGAATAAATATTTACGATAAAAATTAGAATATATATATATATATATTATGTATATACATATATGATTAAATACGTCTTATTAACTACGTGTCATAAAAAGTTGAAATTTGCATTAAAAATATTTAATACTATAATAAAGAAATATAGCTTTTTCAAATTAGTTATCAATTCGATGTTGTTTACTGTTTCACCTTTTTATGGTTTATTTTTTTTCTTCATTCTTAGTGATTAAGATTTCTTTAATCATTTTAATATAATTTATAGATTTAGTTCTACCTGTTTTATAATTAAATAATTATCCGTTTTAAAAATACATACATCTTAGTATACTATATTAAACTCTTATATGTAAAAAAATATTTTATTTTACAACACAATATGTATTTTATAATTAATATCGTGTAGCATTTAATATTTTAATTTGAATTTCTTTTTAAAGTAGTTAATTTACCAATTTATTATTTAAGTTATTAATTTATGTTTATATAAATTTAATTAATTCAGTTTATTCAAAAATTGTATTCATATGTATTTTTTTCTTAAAATTTACGTGTCATACGTAAATGATTCAAATGGTTTTAAACTTATAAGAAATTAAATAATGAGTTGGTATGAAACAGATATTTCACGCTAAGAGTTCTCCAGTCCCATAGCTTCCTTTTAAAGTCATAAGATATCCTCATATTATTATTCAATCCTGAGATATGGGTTACTAGGTTTGTGGTCGATTCAATTCTATTCTGTCTACATTCACAGAAACAGTAAGAAAAATAAAAAATAACGCAAAGAATTGAATTTGATAATTAATTATTCATTAAGAAAAAGAACTATTAATTTAATTATAAAAAATGAATTAAAATAAAACTTGTTCTTTAATGCAACCTTTTTTAATAATCTAATAATAATTATAAAAAGAAAACAATGTATGTATTTTATCTTTCTTTATTAAAAACATCATTTTAAAAGATTTTTTAAGTATTGTTTATAAAACCATACTTAGTTCTCTATTTTCTTTTGAAAAGCTATTTAAAGTATTTCCCAAGAATGTTATTAATAATAATAAATAAACGTTTTAAAATTGATAAAATTTTAAAACATAAATAACTTGTTCTCTTTTCATCTCTTATGTATTATGTATGTATAAATTTTTACGTGTTTTTTAATGTAGGAACTATTTACATAGTTTTATAGACAGTGCTTAATTTTTATATTCTTATTACATACAGACTATCGATAGTTATTCACAATGATAAGATTTTATTCACAATAACCATGCAGTCTGTGAAATGAATTATTCAAGCGAACCGGTTTTATAATGATGATGATGATGCACATAAAATTAAGGTTAAAAAGTTCATGGAAATACTAAGATTTTATATTTGTTCTGTTTAATGTTCGAGTTTTTCTAAACCTGTTATGTAGGGAAAATAAATTGACTTCATACGTATCTATCTTAATATTTGAAATTATGTCTCATAAAAGAAAATTAAACGTAAATTCAGAATGTTAAAAATCAAAATATTTATAAATGATTTTTTAAATTTTGAAACAATTATTAATGTTAAACCCGAATGGGCATTTTGTTAATAAAAATGTTGTTACTTATAATTTATTTTAATTCTATTGTATCTCGATATATTACTTTAATAATTGATTTATTAGTTAGAGAAAAATATTCACTGATATCCTTATTGATATTTTAAACACTAGCAATTAAATTAACATATTAACATATACATATTAACATATATTATGTTCAAACATATATTATGTTTTATATCGATATTTTTACCAAAAAATCTTTTATTTTCCAAAGCTTTGTTATAAGAAGTTGATAAAACTGGAAATTTAATTAAAAATTACATCTTTTAAGAAAATATTAATACACAACTATTCAACATTTAAAGCATTGACTTTATATTCAATTGAAGTCTTTAATTATTTTAATAACCTTTAAATAAGAAGTTTATATGAGAATAAAAAACCATTCAATAAATTATTTTCTTTCGTGTAGAGTATTTCAATGTGATAAATAGTATTTTTATTTTCTTAAAGGTTTAAAATTCAAATTAATCAAAATTAATTATGTATTTTTATAAAAAAAATTATTTCGATCAATACAACGGTTATTTTGCTATATATATATATATATATATATATATATATATATATATATAAATATAATATATATATTATATATATATATATATATATATAATATATATATATATATATATATATATAATATATATATATATATATATATATATAACATTAATTTAAAAAATATGTTTTTGTCACGTTTTATTAAATTATATTGAAATAACATTAACCTGTAACAGAAAATAGAAACACCTACATTTATTAAATCTCATCACGTGTTAGTTTAGAGAAACCTTAAAAATAAAGGGTGATTGTAAATTGAAACTTTAATCGTATTAAAGAATAACGGATACACTTCTATTTTTAAAATAAAACATGGATTATATTTTCAGTTGCAATTTGTCTTTACACTGACTTTATCCGTGTTATAGAATTATTTAATATTGAATCATATAATAAATATAAAAATAATACTTATTACCTAGGTAACATTACGAAAAAAAACAAAAATATATTTTGTTTAACTGATAAAATTAAAAATAAATAATTATAACACATTTGAAAATAATGTATTATAATATGATTGATATAAAAAATAAAATAAAAGTGTAAGTTTTCACGGTGCGATATCGATAATCAAACCAACAATTGAAAAGATTAACGGTGAGAATGGAAGTAATTCTAGATTGTTTTTTCGACAAAGTGTTTTCGGAATTGGAGCGGAGCAGCCTATTAGCTCGCTACAAACGTCGTGAGATGGTCAATTACTTTAGTACAGTCATCGAAGGTTGTTGTGCAGGTACTGATGATTTCGTATTGAGTTCACACCGTGATGAAACAAATTAATCCAGCGGCAATTCTATTGAAACTTACCCAAATAATGACCAATTTGTTTCAGTAGTGGCCTACATTACTACAGTAAAAGTGTCATGTTTTTCTGTTAATTCGATATAAATGTCAAAAAATAAACCGTTGATTCAATTATTATTCAATATATTATTCAGTGTAAATAAAAAAAAACTATATTGAAAGAAAATAGCATTAACAATTTCACTGTATGTATAGAAATAATAAATGAAAAATCATGTAGAGAAATATTTACAAGTTAGAATAAATATAATTATGATATTTGTATTAAATATTTAAAAAATTGCATATGTCCAATACATACATATACATATACATACATACATACATATATATATATATATATATATATATATATATGTTAAATAAACATTCTATAAGTTAAGATAATAATTAACCTGTTAGCTGTATAATACGAGTATACTCGTCATGAAGATGAATTTGAGCAATAAAATTATTGATTTTTCAAACAAATCAAATGGCATTTCGTTACAATTCAATTTGATTTTATAGTAGTTGTATATAATCTGAGTTTGACGACTGTACACGTCATCCCATCATTTTTGCGATACAATGTAGGTACACACTTTTAAAATAAGATGACACAGTTGATAGGTTAAGTAAATTAAATTATCATTTTATATAACATATATATGGAAAAATCTTTGTAATTTATGAATCTTTAAAGTTTATTTATAAAACATTACTATGATATTTAAATCAATAACTAAATGCTATGTTTTTAAAAAAATGTAGAACTTTTTTTATGTTATTCATTATTAAAAACTGGTATTTATTTTATAAATTACTTTTCTATATTATATATATATATATATATATATATAACATATATAATATTGAAATGTTATTATGTAGGTAATTGGTTAATATAAATTTCATTTATATAATCAATAAACCATCAATTAATTAAAATGCAAGTAAATTGTTGATTTACATAAGTTATTTTGAAGTTTTTTTTAGTAATTTTGATATTTTTTTATTCAGCGGAAAATGTCACTGTTACATCTATACACACATTCTATTACATATATAAACACCGCTACACACACACACACACACATGTATATATATATATATACTTTTCAGTTATTGAGTTATTATCAATGTCATCATTCATTAAAGAAACAGCTGCTCCGACCGATTGAATAGCATCGAACTCAAAAGCTTTCTAAAACAATTTAATTAATGAATGTTTACTTATATATATAGATATATATATAAATATATATATACACACACACACACACATATATATATATATATATATATATATAGAGAGAGAGAGAGATTTAAACTTTGTATTATTTTATTTATTTCTAAAATGTGAAAAACCGAATACTTTAAAACAGAACAAAATGTATAAACAATTTACTATATATTTAATATGTTTAGAAATATAATTTAATAAATAATTGTTTAAAACGAACAATCTCTAACATAAATACAATTCTATGATATTCGTCAACTGCCATGATTTAAATTGAATAATTGATAGTTAATAAGTAGTAAATATGATTTAGCTATAAACACAATAATAATTAAATTAAACATACAATTATTGAAGAAGGTAGTAGTAATAAAAAAGAAATAATTTTGCAATAATTTAACTTTTAAATGAAATATAAATAAGATCTTAAATAGTAATATATAATATCAAGAAAATTTATTATGGCGAAGAGAGTTATTAATTAAAATAATAGCATTAATATCAAAAATTTATAAGAATGAAATCGTTAACAATAAATTTCTGTATTATAATAATTTTCAATAAATTAATATTGAAAAATTAGTAATATATGTTCATATATTTTTTTATTTTTCACTGCAATTCTTTTATTTTTTATTCATAGATCTGACTTCTTGCAAATTCGACTATTAATATTTTTATATTTTTTTTAACAATAAAAGAGTCGAAACTGTTGTAGAAAAGACAAACCAAGAGTGACCTTAATAATTCAAAACGAACAGTGAATAATATTTTAACTACTAAATTAAATCTTCTAAATAAAACTAATAGAATAAACTAAATTATAGAAGTTTAAAATAATTTATTAAATTAAAAATGAAGATTTTTTAAATTATTTAATTTCATTTAAATTTGTTTATACATATGTCTATTAATTGTACTTTTTTTTAGATTTACTTTAATTACCATATCAATATTAAATGTGTCAGAAAAAATATTTTGTCGTTTTTGGTTTAATGTCAAATAATAATAAAATATAGACATACAGTAGGATTAAATCCACTCCATTCTCTTCATAAAAATGAATTAATGATTCTATCTCAATATTCTCATCAATGAAACATATGTAAAAATTTGTATATTCTAGAATTATATGTATATATATATATATATATATATATAAATTGACAGACGTGTGAGTATTGAACGTTTTATAATTATACATGTATTTTGTAGGCGAAGAATGTGATTCAGAAAGTGCTTGCCGTCGAGCAGTAATAGCATCACTTCGATATCACAACACTTTCAAAAACAAAAACGGAACAATATGTCTGATGGGAAAATATCATAATGTCTTATATGTAGCAATAAAAATCTGTTTTGATTGGAAACTAAAAGATACATGTACAGTAGCTAGTTTATTAGACGAAATATATTATTGTGAAAAAACATTCGAAAGAATATTAGTCGGTGCTATATTCGGTCCGACAGCGCCACATTTTCTATCTGGCTGGAAAAGCGATTTTAAAGATAGAGAAGAAAATGTACAGGCTATGATTTATTTCCTGAATCACGCTACTAATGCCGGTTTGGAATATTCACAACCCGATGATGATTCTAAAAAAGTTCGTTTTATTGATGTTCCGATGGAGTCGTGTGGTAAATCGACACCATTGCGTATTGTAATACAACTCGGGGCAGCGGATTTACTTTTAATTTTTTTACGATTCGGTGCAACGTTATCGACGGATAAAGTAAACACATCTGCTATAGAATCCATACTTGATCGTCTCAATGAGTATAATCGAGTATATCCTTTCACTTTAGTTGCTTGTTTGAAATTTATATTAAGGGCATTTCCTAATATCAAATTACCACCGAATGATGACAGAGACGTAACTAAGGACAATTCAAACGTGCTGAAAGAGGCATTTGAAACCAGGTACCATTTCCTTATTGAAGATAATCTTATACCTGTGTCACGATGTGGATTTCAACCACCTGAACTGAAACACTTATCTAGATGCTCAATTAGATATAGACTTTGGCAAAATTATCAGTTACCATATGGTATACAACAATTACCAGTACCTGAAGATATAAAAAGATACTTGGACTTATATGAAGACTAGCAGATGTTACAATAATAATATTTAGAAATGTGTAGTTGTAATAAAAAGTGCAATGATTAACTTAAGAAATAAATGTTTAAATTGTTGTATTATTTGCGAACAAGTAGATTATTGCAAAGTGAAAAAAATTCTGAGAAACTTTATAGTATTTTATTAACATAAAATAATAATTGTAAATACTTATTGTACAAAAATAATAATAAACATAATTAAAAAAAGTGTTTTTCTATTAAATTTCTAATTTTTATATTTCATGTAATGTATACATGTATGTGTATATATATATATATATATATATATATATATATATATCATATCCTGTTAATAAAATTTATATTGTCGTTCATAAATGAATTCTTTTTTTTACTCCAAAAACCACAATTGTTTTAAGTCGAAAATGTTTAATAAATAATTAACGATCATTTTCCATTGTTTCTTATGCACATTTAGATGGAAATGTCATCATCATCAATATCAAAGTACAGAAAAATTTAGAGATTTTTCTCTACCTTAAAGTTTTTTTCTAGTTTATAGGATGAAAACAGAATTCATTTGTAAAAGTGAATTTTTCTATAGTCACAAAACTGTATTATGCATTTTGATTTAATTGTACGTTTAATTGCTCGTAATTAATAAAACAGAGCGTATAATTAATTATTATTCAAAAAATATGTCTTGATTATGAATTATTAAAGACAACAAATAACGTACAAAATATAGTTATAATATGTAGTAGGAAGATTTTTTTTAAATATATTTTTTATTAGTAGTTCAATTATTAGTAACTATTATATATTTGAAAGACTATTGTTTCTATAATTATACATGTCACGATGAACTCGAAACTAAGTTGAGTTCTAGTTATTTATATTTCATTATCATACATATATATATATATATATATATATATATATATATATATATATATATATATATATATATATATATATATAAAAGATTGTGTGATCGTTTACTTATAAGTATATTGCAATCATTAGTGTTAAATAATTCACTATATTGACTGACATGTAATCAACCGTAGATATGAAGTTTCATAAATTTGATATATAAAAGTTTAATTAATACTTATATGGTATACAAGACTAATTTGCAATGAAGTCAATCCTGAGGCAGATGAGTGAACTACTTGTGAGGCACACTTCAATAATTTTTCCTAGCATGGTTGAATTCAGACCAGTTATCAACATATGTGGAAGTTGTATGTAGGTTTTTAATGTTTTTGTGCAAAGTTATTTATGTTATCTGAGCACAGTAATGGTTATTTTATTTGTACTAAAGGTAATAATACGAACTAATTAAATCGTTCGCATATAATTATATAGCATTAATATAATGATGTCTATAATTAGTTATCACTTATTCAATTATAAAATTTTGATTTATATACATACATATATATATATATATATATATATATATATATATACACACACATAAATGAATGAAAAAATGATTAAGAAAGGTTTATATATTACATTTAACCATATGGAACAATCCTATTATATTTAAAAAAAAGCATTAAATTGAAATTTCTAATATAATTAATTCATGATCGCATTATTTAAAATTATCCGCATATATACATGTTTGGATATAATATCCATTTTATTATGTTAATATTTATGAAAAAATGCTGAGAAAACATGTCTACAGATACTGCGAAAACAGGTAACAATTTTTGAATGGACTTTTTTTCTAATATTTCAATATAACGAAATTTGTAATTAAATTATTTTTTTTGGTGTAAAAAAATTATCTATAAAGTAAGTTCAAATTCCATAATAAAAATAGAAATTTGTATTTTACCTGTAGGCATCTTCAGATACATTAATACAACCTGGTGCACCAGTCGTTTCTGTTCGGCTTGTTAGATTGACTGTATTTCCGAAAAGACAATAGCGAGGCATTCGATGTCCAATAACACCTGTCACAACTTCACCGGAATGAATTCCAATTGTTATGCGCTAGAATAAAAGATATTTGTATTTTTTTAAATAAATAAAAATGCATATCTTAAATAAATTTGTGTTAGCGAATGTTTAGTTTATTTTCTTCTTAATTCAAAAATTACATATATATATATATATACATTAATGCATATATATGTAGATATTGTTAATACATATAAATATATATATATATATATATATATATATTTGATGTTTTGATTAAATTCCCTAATCAATTTCGTCATTTTTTAATAATTTTGCTTTTAAAATTCACTGTTTTATAACTAGGCATTTTAAAGCAAAAATGGTAATAGATGTAATGCTACTGAATTTTGTTTGGATCTCAAATCGTCCTACGTTTCATATTAAGTGGATTTTTAATTAGATTTCTGATCTTTTTCAGCTTAAAGAGGACTTTTAATTAAAATTAAAATCATAAAATTGATATTTTTTATATTGTGTCATTTTATAGTTCATGTATCAATATGTACAAGTAACTATAAATGTATAAATATTGAAAATATTGAATTTACACATTATTAGAAATAAACTGATTCAAATGGTTAACAAACAACATATTTAATTTAGTAAAACATTCTCTCAAGAATTAGTATTTAGTTATAAAAAACTTCAATTTTATCATGATTTAATAATGTAATAATTTATAATTTTCCGCATCAGTGAAATTATACACATTTTGTAAGAAACGTATAACGTAAATAAAGTTTAATATAAATTAAACTTTTTATCCGTTGAAAAAGAAATATCACATAAAATGCATTCAATAAAAACTGTAAAGAATGTAGTTTATTTCATAATTTTATATAACTTTTTTATATCTTTTACTGTAATGTTTTTAGTAAGTATAGAATATAACAATGAACTGAAACATTTAGAATTAAAAAAAATATTTATGTTCTAAATAACGGAAAAGGTTATTATAGCGTGTATATATATACCAGTATATATGTATATATATATATATATATATATATATATATATATATATATATATATATATAGTCACATTGTGTATATATATATAGTCACATTGGGTAAAATTGAATAAAAATATTTACATAATACTAAAACTGATTTACTTTAAAACTAGAATAACTGTAAAACAATTTACAAAATCTAGATCACGAGAAGTTGTTTACATTTTTTTCTGAAAATATGTTCTCCAGTAAAATATATTTTATGTTATGGTCATTTTATCAAACGTCAAACAAAATTAAAATCATATAAACATTTACAATTTGATAAACAATCTTTGCCGGGTTAAACTTTAGACTTCAGAAATCAAAATAAATGCTATATTTATTAAGTTATTTTCATTTAAAAATTAGATGTATTGTAGAAAATAATTTTACAATTATAAATTCATTATTTTGATTCATATTTTGAAAAAAGTATTCAATAAATTAATATAATTTAAAAAATATATTTATGTAAAATGTTATTAAATATAGTTATGTTAAAAATAAACACTACGATTTTTAAACCAAGAAAACAACTTTCCAGAATATAACTTTGATACGTAATACATTTTTACTCTATATTTACTGTTTGATAATATGAAAACTGGAATTTTTTTAAATATGTAATTACCACAGGTTCTCCATCAACTATGACTTCACGGCTAAGGTCCAGCATATCTAATGCTAATCGGGCAATGCATCTAGCATGGGTTTGACAAGGTTCAGGCAATCCGCTTACAGCCATATATTTGTCACCAACCGTCTCGACCTATAAAATAGTATATATATATATATATAATGAACAATTAACGATATATAACAAGCATACTTTTCTATTTTATAATTAGTTTTAAAATATTTAAATGTCAGTGATGCGTTATAAATAAGTATAACATAATTTATTGATTTACTCATTAAAAAATAATAAGAAAATAATAAAGAGCAGTGTATTATATTTATTTAATTGAAATTGATATTAATTGCTCCATATATATTACCTTATAAACATTAGAATTTTCTTTAGGATCAGTTAGAACATCGAATGCTGTATATAATTGGTTTAACATTCGAACAATTTTCATTGCACCTTTAGAATCAGTATTTGCCGCACAATAAGCACTAAAGCCTACAATTCCCGAAAACAACAACGTCACACAATCGTATCTTTTTGCAGGAACTGGTCTTTTGTGTCTTAATTCACTTGCAACAGAGATTGGTAGTACCGAATATAATAATCTAGAATATATAAAAAAAAAACATTTAATATTTTTTAATGACTTTAGCGAACTATATAAATTTTTCTGTTCGAAAATCTGATATAATTTATAACTAGTAACATGAAATTTCAAAAATTAAATGGAAATAAGAAAGCTTATAATGCAAAGATTAAAGAACGTCTTTAATATTTGCTTTACATGAATATTAGAATAAGTTATAAATAAATTTCCAGGCAATTTCATATTATTTTTTAAACATAGAATTAAAAAACCCTTATTTATAAATTCACATATATTTGGAAAAAATATTGTTAAATAATAATTAACGTAATATTTAAGTTACTTTGAATCTATAAAAATAAATTAATATTGTCCTATTTTCAATTTTATTTTTTTACATAAAGTGACATTACCATAAATAGTAAATGTTCAGATATTACCTATGATTAAAAAAATTTTTTTAAATATGCTAATTTAACTAGCAATTTTATCAACGATATTAGGTTTAAAAAAGGAAAAAGTAAGTGATCTTTGAACGTTCATATAAATAAAGTACGATAAAGTATAATTGTAAACCGTTTTGGTTTATGATTAGTTTATTTAATAACTAAAGTATAATAATTAAACACATAAATTATATATATATATAAAGGTATAATTTATATATTTTTGATATTACTTTAGAGATAACAGTTATAAATTTTAATAGAACAAAACTGAGATTAAAATCTCATTATGAAAGTATTACACGAAACTACAAAAAAACTACTTAATTATTTGTAACTACAATTCACACCTGTTAAGTTTTTCACACAGTAAATAATTTGTTTTGATAAAATAGATTATACTAATAACCGAATTGTGCCAAAAAATATATTATTTTAATTTACGTTATAAAGACAGATCTTTTAAATTACTTTTAAATATTTATATACACATAGCAATAAATTAATCTTATTACTACATACTTCAAACAGCAGTGAAAATAATTAAACTTATTTGAAGGTTTACCTGTCTGTTTTTTGTTTTTCTCCATCTAATTCTCTATACGTTTGTTGTAGTTTATCAGTCAATAGTTCAAGATTTCTTGTTAATTTATAATCTGCTTCGAATTGCTCGGACATTAGAACCAGATCCCGAGTTGCATCATGCAATGGAATGTCGCTTATGTATAAGCCATGTCTAAAATGTTATTACTAATCAACTATTTGTCTCATTCATTCGATTAACACACATGTAAATTAAATAGATACATATATATATATATATATATATATATATATATATATATATATATATATATATATATATACTGACGGTAATAATGTGATTGTAGTGTACAAAAATCTAAAATTTCAGAAAAACATAAGACGTTATAATGTTCATTATCATTCCCATTTTTCGAATTAAATGTGTAAAGAAGGGTAATGAAAATTAGAATATATGTAAATAAAGAGATTCTGCATAAAAGAAACTATAATTACTATTTTTTTTAAATAAAGTTGTAAGTAAGAAATTTGGTCGTTCTATTGTTAATATAATTTTTAATTCCTACTAAGAATAAAATAACAAATGAATCTACATACTTTGTAAGATCATCTAAGTTCATTACACTTGGATAACATAAAAATATAACTAAATCTGTCTCTGATACATAAAGCATTTGTCCTTTTAGACGTAAAGAGGAATATTCTTCAAGTACATCAACTTCCATTACACCTGATTTTGTTTTTAATACATAAACTGTATTTATATGTGATAATATATTTTCGAAAGTTAAATCCAAATGTGGTCGTACCTGAAACGTTGATTTATTTTCAACATTTAGTTATTTATGGCAGAGATCTGATATTTTATATTACGGTGACAACAAATGAATATTTTAAATTAATATCAGATTAAAATTAAAATTTACTTTATCAAAGAAATAATTATTAAAATTTATATTTTTAATTTTAACAGTAAATAACTAATAACATTGAAATTAAATACTTGAAAATAAAAATCTACTTTTACAAATATGAACATTATTTTGTTTCATAAAAAAATTAAATCTGATTTGTTAAAATTTATATTCGTTAAAGTTTAGGTCTGATTGTTATAATAAAGTTTTTAATTTCAATATTAACATACAATAGTTTGTTTTTAACAACTTACCATGTCAAGAATATCTGTTATTAAACAATCAGACTGTGTAACTTTTGGAATTACTCTTGCAACTGTAGTACCAGTTTGTATAATTTTTAAATCTCGATCAAACATTATGTGAAATGGAAACACTCTGCAAAATGTTGCTGGGCTCACTTTTGGCTCTAAAGTTAAAAAGGTTGAAATTGATAGTCAACTTCATTTTTAATACTAAGAGTTTTTTTAAACAAAAATACGTACCACAAATAACAATATAAATTAATAAATATATTTAAATTTACTTATTATATCATATCTTAAAAATAAATCTTCTCAAATTATTTTATACCCTATTCAAGTAAATAATAAAACTATTTACTAAAAAAATGAAGTAAAAAGTTAAAATAATCATATACCTAATGACAATGTTTCTATTTCAGTTATTTCTGAATGTGAAGTTTTTCCTGGACCTGATGTTTCAGTAATCAAAAATTGCACATGATCGAATTCTTCTTTTGATTTTAATATTTTTACTTCGACTTCTGTTCCATGGAGTTTACTTGCAACTGCCTAGAATTTTTTTTAATAAACCATTTTATTTGAACGTCAACAAATATTACCGTTATAAAAATACTTTAAAGGAAAATATTTTTAATTTGGCAACTTTATAATTTAAACTTATGAAATACTCAATGCAATCATTTTCCTAGTTTAAAATCAAATAGGTCGAATATCAGAGTTGAACTCAAATTATATAAAAATAAAATAATAATTGGATTTTCTAAAAAAAGAAAACTAAAAGGAAAACAAAATAATTACATTTATACCTTTAACTAACAGATTATTTTTCTTACTTTTACGATACCAATGACAATATATTCGAGTCCTGGTCGGTCAGAATAATAATGTAAAATAAGAGCTCCATCTTCAGGCCGTTCTGTACATCGAAATGATGGTGCTTTCATCCCGGGGTACAATGTACCTAAATGATCGTGTAATGCGTCCAAATTCTACAAGAATTTATTTAGCATATGTTTTAACATAAGAATGTATATATATATATATATTATATATATAAATATATAATATATTTGTTGTTGAGTTACCTGAAGAAAATCTCGTGGCGTTGCTCCTAAAACCTGCAATATTTTATCATAACCGGAGTCTTGACAAAATTCGAAAAACGTTTTTCCAAACAATTCAAGTATAGCATTTGCTGGAATTTCTGAAAATAAGATTGGTAATTTATATATATATTCTTAAAAATGTTTCAATATTTCTCATTATATTCTTAATATTTTGTACAGAATAGATGATCAACAATTTCTTTATACCACTTCCTGAAAAATCGCTTTTATAAAAAGACTTACAATATTTAATATAAGACTTAGAAGTATTCTAATCATAAAGTTATTACAATCAAAATCTGTATATATTTTAGTTATCTTAATTAGCATAAAATAATTTTTACAGAGAGTGAATGAAAGTTTCAAACTTTTCAAAAAGGAATTATATTACTTTGAATCATATTTATATTTTGAATAACTATTATTAATTCATTAGGATATCGGATTATTTGAAACTAATTTATCATGCAGATGAATCTTTCGTTACGAATATATTATTTGTTTAGAAACGAACAATTTTATAAATTAGAACATACCATGAAAAAAAATATTGCTACCACTAATTGATTCAATAAAAATAGAATACCACTCTTATGAATATTTGGTTATAGAATACTGAATAAAATGAAAAGTAAATTAATCAGAAAATTGAAAACATGTGTTTTATTCAATTTTGAGATAATTAATATTGATATAGATAAGTATTTAATTTTTATTTTTTATTTGATAAAAGATATCTCAATAATTTATCTCGTTAATAATTCGACAAACATTTATACATTTCTTATTATTATTATATAATTTCTAGCAACTGCAAATAATTAGATAAAAAAGGAAAACTTCTCTATGATACTTAATTAAAATAAAAATTAATATTATTTCAGCGAACAGTATGTATTTAATAAAAATTGAACAGGGCAATATTTATCTTATAAATACAAATATATTACATATATATATATATATATATATATATATATATATACAGATATATATATATGTGTGTGTGTGTGTGTGTGCGTGTGTGTTAATGTGATAAGAATCACAAACAGAATGAAATGAGTTAATGTATGATTATGCATGTAGTGCAAAAAATGTAACGGGGATATCTATATATATATATATATATATATATATATATATATATATATATATATATATATATATATATATATATATATATATTTAATAAAATATAAATAGAATTCTGATATAAATATGTGATAATTACGTAATAAATTTACAGCGGCCGAAATCAAATTATACGTTATTTCATCTTCGTATATTTGTCGAACTAAAAACTGTCCTTCCATATTGACGTCCGCCGATTTCCTAGGGCAAAACTCGGTATAAATTTAACTTCAAATCAAAAGAACACAACACAAACAATAGATGATTGTATTTACTTTATTTTCTCCCATGTTTCTTCACCAAACGAATTAACCACGAGCAATTCGAGAGCGTAGTTCACAAAACCGTACTGAAAATAGATTAAAAGTAAACATAATTTAATTCGATCTAAACTAAATATTTTTATATATAATCATGTCTTATTTCATATGTTATAAATAATTAATCAAATCAGTCTAGCATAAACAGAGTATAAGAGAAATATGAATTTAAATTATGATTAATTTCTTCATATTTCTAATGTAAATCCTTAATTTTTAAATTTTGTCTCTAATCTGAACAATAGAAGGTGATTTTTAGTTTCTAATATTCCTGTTATCTCTTTGTGTTCGATTGTAATCTTAAAAGCATTTTATATGATAGAGTAATTAAATAGTTAATTATTATGTAATTCTTATTTAAAGAAGTATATATATATATTCTGGTAATAAATGAATTATATTTATCATTAAGCATTTCTATAAATAAATTTAGTACTAATTACAATAAACCTGAAATTATATTACATTCACGTACTCGAAAAGCTATTTGATTTTTTTAAATAATATTTGCTTTATCCAAAATATTAATTTTATAAGTGAATATACTTACTATTATATTATCATTTTATTTGAAAAAAAAATTAATATTTGAAAATGCTTTTTATTATTAGTTATTTTTAATATTTTTTATAGTATTAAATGTTATATTAGTTTTGTATATTTAATCACATTTTTAAAATTACCAGAAAAAAAGACATTGTACAACAATATTCAGTATTAAGGAACAATTTAATATTAAATTTCCATTTAGAAAAAAGTTCCACAATTCATATTTCTGTGTATAATTATTAAAAATATACGAAAATCCTTTTGCAAGTAAATAATAATTTTCGTCGCAGTTATTTTTTAGTTTCTTTTTTGATATTTATTTATAAAATCTTATAAAATGTTTATCATACATTTTTTACTTAGTATATACTTTAAAACTTACTGTATATTTCAAACCTTTTAATCGTTTTTAATTATATTTTATTACAATTGTTGCATAGAATAATTTATATAAAATTAACAAATAATATTTAGAGTATCTAGTATTTGTCTTTGAAAAGGCAAAATATATTTAATTTTTTTTATATATATATATTTTAAAAAAAGAAATAACTAAGTAAATTGTTATAAAGAAGTTTTTTTTGAATTTTAAAGGAATAGGAATAATAATAATAGGAATATCAGGAAAGCCGAAAATTATTAACTATTTCTTAAAAACTATTGTTTATTAAATGAAGTCATGTAAAAAGTTCATATAAAAATAAATTATATCAAAATAAACACTATATTGTAACTAATTGAAATGTAAACAGTATATTTTCGTTAAATGAAATGTAATTTTATTACTTTTAATTTCTTAAATGTTATATAATATAAAAAAAAAAAACAAGAAACAAAATTAAAATTTCATAAGTTTCAAAAACATTTTTTTACTGTTTCATGCAATTGATTTTAGAAAGTAATTTGCGAAGAATTAAAAAGTTAAAAACTATACGTCGCAAAATTTGAAAAATATTGAATAACTTCAAATATTATAAAATTAACATTTTAATTTATCATCGAGATAAATTATTTGCATAGGAACCGTTTCAAATAAAATATCTGAACGAAACATTATGTTTGTTTTTAAAATAAACTATTAACAATAGAAAATATATTCATAAATTTTAAAAATTGCTTCAATAGGTTATAAATTCATTTAATAGCATAGATATGATAAAAAAATCACTTACCATTTTAAATTATTTTTTTGTTGAAGTTATTTTTGAACTTGTAGGTTTTTTATCGTGTTTATACTTATTTTTTTAAAAAAATAACGTGTTATTTGGGTTGCCGTACTGCTAATAACGCAGCATTAGCAATACTGACCCCTCTGACAGCAAGTATGCTGCTTCACAGAAATAAAATCGATGCCATAGTGACTACGACTTAACTTGTACATCTGTTACCGTTGCATAGATGGCAGGCAACAGACATTTTTTGCTCAAAACAAAATCTAAATATTTTACAATTTTTTCATTTTTTGTCAATTACAAAAATAATGTTTTAATTTCATTTTTTATTCCTATATTTAAAATTTTATCATTAAAATCATTTTTAGAACTATTAAGTAAATATTAATCATTTATCAAAAAATTATAGTAACAATATTTCTACAAACGGATTAACACCCCAAATATCATAAACATTTTTCCACCAAATGGTTTAGGGTGTTAATTCATTTGTAGAATTGAATTTAGCCATAGCACCAAACTATAATTGTAAAATAATTCTTACAAGTGATTGGTAATGAGTGTTATAATCGTTTTTTTTTTTTAAAAAAAAACCAAACATATATATTCATAATTTTATTAATACTATAATTTTTTTAAATATTTGATTTCCAGAACAAAAATAACTTTAATACGGAAATAGTTCTAGTTTAATACAAATTAAAAGAAATATACTTTTACAAAGAAGACAAAATATTCTGTTTCAAAATAAAACGGCAAATATTTATTAACATCAGTATATTTTTATAACAAAAATAATATGCAGAATGAAATATTTTCTGTTATAATTTATTTACACAATAATAAGCACTGTTAATCCGAAATTCATATGGGAACATTTTTTGATACTATATATATATATATATATAAAGAAGAAAGAAAAAGTTTGTAATTAATATACTTACAAAAATAAATATACATATGAATGGGTGAAATATATTCATATGTATTGATAATAAAATGGGTAGTAAAATATTTGTAAATCTTTTGAGGAGATCTAAAAAGATAAGCAAAAATTTTCTTTTTATGTTTAAAAAAATAATCTGTGAAATATTTCAATTCTATTTAATGTTCAATTTCTAGTGAATATATTTACTTCAAAGTACTCTTGCGTTTAAATATAGACGCTCTAGTTACATTCATTGAAAAACAAGCGTTATGCAAATCAGCGCTAGGTGATGCATGAATTTCAGTGAATGTATATTGTAAGAGAGAATTCTATTCATTAAGTACTTGGAAATCCTTCCGTGTTACCAAAATTTGCAGGATTATATTTAAGTAATTACATATCAACATTAGTTAAAATATTTTAACGAGTTTTTAATAATAACTTTTTTAGATTAAATATAAATGTTAACAAAAATATAAATATTATTTATTTTATAAGGATTATATTTTTATTTTAGTATTTTTTTTTATAAATTACAGTGTTTTCATATTTTTACATACAAGCAATAACTAAAATGAAAATATTAAAAGTGTATGAAAGTATTCTAGATTTTTTTTTTAATTATTTGTAGTAGACAAATCTTTTTTTTAAAAAAAAACACTGTTTGTATCCTTTTATAAATGAATTACTTTATTCAGGAAAAATAAAAATATATTTTATATTTTGATATATTTTTAGGTTTATTACGAAGCAAAATTTAAATAAAAAACAAAATTATCTCCAGGACATATACTCGGAGTATCAATTATTTCTAATTTAAAATATTTAAAATTTGTATTTTTTTTAAAAAAAATATTATGATGCTTTTGAAGTTAAATATTAAAAAAGTCATAGTTCGTTATAATTAATTTAAAAATGCGGTTGATAAGGGGCTCAAACAATTAATTTTTAAAAATATTTTTACTTAAATTATTGTTACTTTAAAAAATAACTCTTTGTATTATTATTGATGTATATATAAACATATTTGAAAGTATTTATCATATTTTTTTATAGGCAATTTTAATTTTGTTAGATTTCTTTGTAGGGGAAAATATTGATAATCAATTTCCAACAAAGTACAATTTTTAACTATTTTATTTTACAATTTTGATCTATCTCTATTTTCAATAAATCATAAATGAATTTAACAATAGACATCAATTATTTTTTTTGTTTTGTTCTCTTTAAAGAAATTTATTTCATTTCTATTTCTCTACTTTTACTAAAAGCGTATTTTTCTTTTTTACATTTACTATGTCTTTGGACAGATATGTCTTTTTTTATAATAGAGGCATATAATGAAAATTTATATGTTTTATGTATTATTCATAACATTAAAATTGTAATAAGTTTAATCCTGTATTTTTATTTTAAGAGTTTTTTTATGAAAGCAAAATGTATAATATATATATATATATATATATATATATATATATATATATATATATATATAATTATTAGTTTATACGAATACATTTATAATGGGCAACAAATTGTACTCACATCACTGTGTATAATAAATAAATAACGAAACAAGATAAAGAAATACATAAATATTTTATACATAAAAAATAAACTTGTATATATATATATATATATACATACACACACCAGTATGTGTGTATATACGTTTTGTAAATGTAAATTCAATTACATCTGTATTGGTGGAAAAAAGCGTGAATAATAGAACTCAGCGAATACAACGTAGCAAGAGAATATCAGAGATGGTATTTGTGAAGAAAGAGACATTATATGAATTAGTTATATCTGTAAGAAAGATACACTTTCAAATTTTCTAAAAATTAAAAAATATATGAACTGTTGAATTATATATTACATCATTTTGGTATTGTAGCACATTTTATGAATGAATATATTTAAAGGGGATAACAGGACTTTGTATTTCGTATATTCTTTTTCACAGAATTAAAGATATTTTCCACAATTGAACATTTTTACTGAATAATTTAATTGTGAAAAAAATGTTATTCAATTATGTATATTCTACTTCGTGCTTTCATATTTATAACCCTTTATTATGACACGAAGAATGATTTGAATTTGACGATAAAATTTAAATCAATAATTTATTCGGTATTCCATTTATGTGAATATATCGGTGAATTTATTTCAGATATATTTTATCTTTTTCAAACATTTGAATACAATTTTGTTATATCTATTGAAAGTAATTACGTTTTTTGAACATGTGTCTAAGTATAGGTATTTTATTAATTTAAATTATTTCTAATGTAAATATTTTAACATAAAGGTAAATAAATACATATTCATATTGGTGTACATATTGTTGTAAATTTCTCTTAGATTTTTATCCGTTAGGGTTACATTCATTCTCATTAAGTATTTTTTAAGAGATGGGTATTTAAATGATATTATTATGCTTTTTTTAATTTGTGTAAAATTTTTCGTAAATCTATTAACAGCGTATATACCATAAATTTCGAAATGCAGAACTAAATGGCGTTTTCAAAATATTTATTGTCCAAAAAGATTTTAGCTATCATGTGAAACTCAACATTATTCATCTTCAAAACTGAATTAGATTATTTTATTATGTGTTTTTTTAAAGTATACTAATTATCAAATAGTTTATCAGTCTTGTAAATCCGTTGAAATGACACAAAACTAACTATTCTCTCTCTCTCTCTCTCTCTATATATATATATATATATATTGGGAAGAAGTTTTCCAATATCTTGCGGTTTATAGATTGTCAATTTCATTTAATTACTAGAATTTCAATAAACAGTGTATTAAATAATGTTTCAAGTAGTTCTAATGGCATTTATTTATAAGACTATTAATTCATAGAACAGGTGTTCTTAAATCAAGTAAATATGGATAAAATATAAAATGTCCAAATATGAGTTACTGTTGATTTTTTATGTTTCATTTCTTTTCTATGAGGTCTTTCGAATTTCATATTTAATATAAATTAATAAATTACACATATTTATTTTATTTTTAAAAACAAAATTGTCCCTAATTGACTAGAATATTGTTTTTTTTTTCATTAATATGTCATTATTTTGAATTGTCTTTTTGAAATATATTCTTGTTATTAGCAATTACTTTAAACGTGAAGAATTTTATTATAATTTAAAATAATATTAATTAATAAAATGAAAATAATGAACTGATAAAATATAGTAAA
Organism: Acanthacorydalis orientalis; assembly: GCA_034766995.1. Classification (NCBI taxonomy): domain Eukaryota; kingdom Metazoa; phylum Arthropoda; class Insecta; order Megaloptera; family Corydalidae; genus Acanthacorydalis; species Acanthacorydalis orientalis. The sequence goes on along the minus strand of CM068313.1, from coordinate 20,145,098 downwards.
TATATAAAAGAGCAACGATACTAAAAGTAAAGTGATGAATATTTTCTAAAGAGTTCAAGAAATTATTATGTAAACAATTTTATTTTAAAAATATTTTTAGATGTGACTTTTTTCAATTTAACTGAAATATTAAACCTAGATATCAACTTAAAGTAATCAAATATTATTTTCATTTCCTTTGCTTTGTAATAAACATAAGAAAACCATTTTTTATGTCAATATTCACTTTTAGTACTCAAACATTTATTATTTAGTATACTGAACTCTGTTATTAATTAATAATTAAAAATATTAAGGAACATAAAGAATGTTATTAAATAAACGTAACAATATAGTACTAAAAATAAATGAAAAGAACTGTACTCAAAGTATTATAGATAAATGACATGGAAATGAAATGAGAGTATATAATAAAATTTGTACCTATTTTGTGTCCAGTTAGTCGTGTAATTAGATTTTAAGTGTCTCGAATCGTAACACAGAGTAAGTATTTACGGCATGCAGATGTGTTTCGCACAAGTATCGTTTGTGGTTAACTTGATGCTTGTATTTCCGTATCGTTCAAAATTGATTTGGAATTATATTAACGTTTAAAAGGGTCAAATCAAATTATCGTTCTGGAGTATTCGTATAAATCATTTTTTAAAGTAGAGTGGAAACCTTATATTTAAATTGTCATTAACGAGTCAACCTATTTTAATAAAAATAGTATGTATGTATATATATATATATATATATATATATATAGTAAATCCTTTTATAACACGGTCGAGGAATTGGGACAAAATCTCGTATAGCATGGCGTTTATAACACGGTTTTATATATGCAAAGAAAATGAAATAGGGCAAAAATCACGATTGAGACGTATATATATATATATATATATATATATATATATATATATACATATTGAATATATTTTAATTATATGCACGCATGTCTTACCGGCCCTGTTTGCCCGCGTCTCGTGTATTATTATATCTAAAAATGAACTTAATTTAATGAAATATTGAGGTATTTTATCAGTAATCATTACCTGATATCTTTGAATTGCCAAATGTATTACAAATTACATGATAACGATTTCTTATTAATAAAACAATTTTAAAAATAAATGCCTAAAATCTATTTTTCAAAATATCTTATGGCTTTGAAGTATAATACACAGTACGTAACCCCTCATTTTTATTGTTTACCACATATTTGAAACTTCGTAAGTGGCTTCATTTTAACGAGTCTACCATACTTTTGCTCTGCGAAATTTCTCGGTAATGCTGCGTTTTCAAATGCGTGATTCCGAAAAATGTCAATTTTATAATGTTACATAATGCAATGACCACATACTTTTTTTTGTAGTGAAATTGAAAGATAATTTGATAAAAAATACGAAACAAAACTTGACCTACAGAAACAATCCAAAATCGATAAGTCTACCGCCTGCTACATGTCGAAATAACGAGGTTGTGTTTTGTGATTACCATAGGTTTAATTTTTGCAAGATTGTTTAATAAATAAATGTCATTTTTACGATAACCGGTATGGTGATTACCACGTGTCGGCTAAAAATCACACGTGATAGATGAGTATATTTTATCACCGAATATTGCCGTGTCCGACAAAAATATTGCGCCGTATTGCCAGTCCGACAAAAAAACAATAAAGCATGCTATATATATATATATATATATATATATATATATATATATGCTTTTGAAATCAAGGTTTTTTGATATAAAACTGATATATTTTCATTAAATTTTGTTCATTTTCATTTAAAACCAACGCCAGTGTTGCATTTTCAAGATTAATTTCTTAATTTATTATCATGCACATACGAGTATACATAAACACACATACATATATATATATATATATATATATATATATATATATATATATATATATGTATATAAGTATTCAATAACAACGTATTGAACTTTATTTACTTAATCATTTTTTTGTTTTTATACGAATTATAAACAGAACTTAGAAACATGTCTCTAAAATCAAATAGCTGTTATTTAATAAACATGTTTAATAAGTAAGTCGTTGAACCCCAACAAAATTAAGATAATTTTCTTGGAATTATAAATATTTCGTTAGAAAATTGTAAACTTTTACGCTTATAGTCAAAACATTACAAAATTAGATATGCGATTTATCAGAGCATGAGAATTGTACATTTGTTTTCAAGAAGATAAGGTAACTACTGAAACTTTGTTTTAATAAAGCTCTTTCAAAATAATTTAGGACAAAAAATTAATTTCTGGACGAATTATACATAAATATTTAAAGATAATAAATTTATCTTACACACACACACACACATATATATATATATATATATATAAGCTTGAAAATGTACCCAAAATTTTCTAGAACAAGTTTTAGAAATCGATTTGCAATGTAACGATTACTTGTATCACAAATACGTCAATCAAGGGTGTCTGTTCAGAGATTAACTAAAACTAATTGCCATTAAATCTAGTTGAAAAAAAACAAAGATTTTTGTTCTGTTTAGATGTTGATACGTATACTTAATATATTTTTAGTTTGAAATTTTTCAAAAATTATATATATATATATATATGGTTCAATCTAGGCTTCTATATCAAAGTATTAATAAAAAAATTACGTTATTGCCTATTTAGTATTTAAGTTCAATTGTATTTTAGTATTGAATTGAACTAAAATACTAAATAAAAAATAACATGACTTTTCTTAACATTTGCGCCTCTTTTTAATACTTCCATGTGGAAGCCTAAATTGAATCATCCTATATATATATATATATATAATATATATATATATATATATATAAGTATATATATATACAGTATTATTGTTATTTTTTATCAAAGTACATCGTAATTTTGGTAATGAAAGAAACACTTTAAAGTAACACAGTGTAAAATATACAGAAATTTTAATGATGCCTTTATATATCTGCGATCTTTTTTCTTTCAGTTCACATAATAATTTCATGCTTGCTACGAAAATTCCGTGTTTTTCTCCAATCTTTAAAATTTACTTTTGTTTTTAGGAATAATGTTCTTGAAAAATATAGAACATAATTTTCTTTAATGTAAGATTCAGATGTTTGAAGCATCATTATGAGACGTCACATAAAGCGAAAAATGTATAACAAAAAATGCATGAATATTTGCTTTTTATAATTAATCAATATTTTTTTCTTCAAATATGTAATTTTAAATGTATATGCATTTTTTGATGCTTGTTTAGACACAATTGTTTATTTTCTTATAAAGCTATTAAATAAATTAAGAAAGAATTTAATAAAAAACTAAATACATTCCAAATACGTTAATATAAAGAGTTTAATTCCATTTCAAGGTTATTTCATAGTAATTTTCTTTTCAAACTCAATTGTTTTGAAAATTTTAAATGAAATTTTATATTTTATGGGAATAGAATTATTATATCTTATTTGAAATTTATTATTTTATTATACTTCCAAAAAATAAAAATGTATATGAATTAAATAAATTGAAAAATAATTTATTCTAACAACTTCAGTATTATATATATATATATATATATATTCACAATAATTTATTCTAAGAACTAACTCCATCTCTAACATAAAATTTCATTTTATAAAACTTTATATTTAATAACAATACCAAAATAGAAAATTCTATTCACATATATACATACATATATATATATATATATATATATATATATATATACGAGTATATATATAAGTATATATATATATATATATATAACGCTGAAATATGATAATGGATTAAAATCGAAATTTAATTTGTAAATTTTTATCAAAAAGAAACGAAATTCTTTTAAAACTCTTTTTCTTTAAATTTTGTACAAAATAAATTAAATGTATATAGAAAGTATTTAATGGATTATTCCAGTAAAAAAGATGTTTTTTATATTCTCATATAATTTTATTTTACTCATAAATAATATATATTAACTACTTTTTCTGGAAAAAAAACAAATGTATTAAATTTGTGCTCTGTTTTTCGTATTTATTTATTTATTTATATCATTTACATTAATTCTTCAATGAATACTATATTTTTACAATAACGTACCTTATATGTACCAAATAATCAGTGTAAGTTTAATTACGTAAATTAACTTATATATTCTATTTTCAAGTAATTTATTTATTAAAACACACGCAGACGCTGCCCAAATACAAACTAAATATTGCAATTATTATTAACACTTGCCCATTTATAAGTTATTGTAAACTAATTATATTTGTATACGCATACAATTCATTCTAGTTTGTAAACCATATTTTTTTCAGTTTTAAAATATTATATGAAATCAATAAAATTCCTGTACCTACTTCACTCTTGTGAATCGACAAAAGTACCCTTTAACTTTGTAATTAATGCGAAATGAAGTTTTTCAACTGAAAAATATTTCTGTAAATTCCTTAATTTTCATCAGTGTAATGATAAAAGTTTTTCATCTAAAAATATATTTTCTCTCTGAGTTGATAAACATTTTATAGCAAAATCAATGATAATATGTAAGCGAAAACAGATAAAATGGTAAAAATAAACCGTTTTGTTTATTCTAAATGCTTTTTTAATACATTAAGATTGGAATATGAGATTAAATTTATATTTAAAAAAGAATAAAAATCTTAACTGCACAAGATAAAATAGGTCATTCTAGGTATTCCAATTTGTCAATAAGCTCATGCAGATCAAATACATGCAGAAAATGCTATGAATGAATTTTAAATTACATGAAAATATATCATCCTGCTATTAGTTCAATTAACTGTATGAAAGCCGTCGTTATAAACGCATAATTGCATTCGATGTCAAGTATGCTGTGAACCTTTTTGAAGCATTTCAGATGTAATGGTTGATGATATAAATTTAAATTAATTAAAGTTTCTATTCGAGCGAACTGAATGTGGGTTTTTTTGAAAATAAAAGAATTTTCAGAACTTTCTGAATGATTAATAGATAATGAAGCAATATAATAAATTGGTTACACACATACAATGCAATATGAATCAAAGATTTTGTTTCTTATTTGCTTTGAAAAGTTGTTCTTTTTATATTTTTTTTATACAAATACTGTATTTAAAATTTAAATGAAAGATAAAAGTTCATTTTTAAATTAATAATAAAATTGATTTGATGATGATTATATTATATTATTTTTATTCTAGTACAAATATATTGTTTTATAAAAATGTTATTCACTGAAAATGTTAAATACAAGAAAAAATATTTATTATAATACCTTATATTTTAATTTAATTGACAGATAAAATACAGTTCTCTCCCAAAAAGAATAATTTTCAAAATTGTTGAAAATATGAGACGAAATTTTCAGAAATTAATTTTTAATATTTTAGAAACCACAAACTTTCTTCATTTAAACGATTTAACAATGATATCATCCCCAATGAAATTGGCTTAGACAATAAATAAAACTGATAAGTAATTATTAATTGAACATTTATGACTAGAAAAGAATTTTGTAATTTGTGAACCTGTGACAAATTCATTTGTGAACGCGAATTTAGCCTCAATGAGTAAAATATATATTGAAATTATGACATTGTTCAGATTTTAGATTCAGACTATTCAAACCCTGCTCTGTAAAAATAAAAATATATCCATACTTCTGAAATGTTCATATTTGAGAATATTTATCCAAGCTGTTACACTTTAAATAAAAACTGTAAATATTAGACATTTTATTGGAAAATACGAAATTATTTACTTAATATTTCGAAAATAATAGTTAGTTTTTGAATAAAACCATACATGTGATATCATTAATAATAACTTTCCAATGAAACATCATTAGTGCCTGATTGTTTTTTAGTATTTAATTATATGCATGCTTCTAATAAATGATAATTTTCCGCACTTGAGTTTGATAACTTTTGTCATTGTTTAAAAAAAAATAATTTCATTAAACAAACTAATCTTTTTTACTATGAAATAAAAAATTATAAGTTCTATAAATTAATACATTGTATATATATATATATATGTATTTATATATATATATATATATGTATTTATATATATAAATATATATATATATATAATATGCAAACGTTTTATATATTATAATTTATTTTTCATTAGATATATGAATCAATATTTTTTAATAAAAAAAAGATAATATGACACGATAGAATGTTTTTCAACTTTCATAAACTTTATTAAACGAACCATACTGAACATTCAAAATATATATTATCTCCATTGTACCTGAAAAAACTAATATCATTCGGTTATACTTCAAAAGAAATACAATATGTAATTTTCTTGGTAAAATATGTTAAATTATTAAAGTTGTCTTTTTCATAAAGGAACATATGACATTTTTATAATAATATTCGAACATACATTTTAAATTTAATACTTTATCAACATTAAAATGTTTCAATTATCTTTGAAATTGTTTCTTTATTGAATGTACACATGAAATAAAAATGAAAAATCAATAATTTATTCCATTAAAATTGAAACATACAGTATGATAAATTATTTACTATTCCTTTATACAAATGAATTATCACTCTACGCACATTTTTTTATATGTATATTTATATTTTATTATTGATTATTTTCATTTTTTATTATCTGTTTCGATGATAATCTCATAATCCCTAGAATGTATTATTTTAACCAAACTCTTACTCTCTAACTGTTAACAAGCTAGTTGAAAAATATTTTAGAAGGAATTAACGCATATATCAGCGCTCATACTTTTGCATTTAATGCAAAACTTGCTTAATAGAGTGCATTTGTGTTTCCAGCCTCATTAACTACATTCAATTCGGTTAATTTTTAAGAAGATTTTTGGTTTCATCATAAAAAATTATCTAAATATATCTTATTTCTTATTATTATAAATAAATTTAATCAATAATTGAAAATATAGTATATGTTTGAAAATAGAAACATTGAATAACATTAGATGAACTCTGTTCGATTCTGTATGCACATCTGGATAGAAATTAAATGAAAATATTTTCAAATATAATACTTGATATTGAATATGAATTGTTATATAACATTTATAAATAAGTTAAACTGATGTTTCTATCGCTTATATAATAAATTCTAACAGACATGAATACGATATAATAAATTAAAACGCAATGAACATTTTTATTTCAATAAAAGTATATATATATATATAAATATATATATATATATATATCGACATATATTATTTATAATAATAAATAAGGTTTTGTTTATTAAAAAAATTTTTTTCATAATATAAAGTTGTAAAATATTAATTTAAAAATAAATTTCGATATTATTTATTTTTTCGATTTTATTATATTGTAGTTTTAAAAACGTAAATATACATTTTATTATAGATAGAATATACTTGAAAAAAAACACACAATTTAATGAGCTTTTCGAAATGAAACAGTAAAGAAAATGTATTTACTACGGTACACGTTCTACAAAAAACCAAACGTTGTAAAATATAAAAACACAATGATTTAGTGCTAGATGAAAGAAATATTTGGTACATTTTTTATATTTATACACTTTGTATTACAATAATAAATTATAATTCTTTTTCTTGTGTACATTTAATGAAATAATTGTATGCTATACAAGAAACAAAAATATTTTTTTAAACTATGAATAACAATAGAATTATTTATGTCGTATTAAACGTTTTTGTGTAAAGAAAGTTTGTAATATGTATACATATATATATATATACACATACATATATATATATATATATATATGTACTATAATTTGTAATAAAGGAAAATCAACCTATTGATCGAATTACTTTATTATGAGAAAGGATTGTATAAACATTTATTCTGTCTGTATTTTCATTATTATTTATTCATTTATGGTAATTTAAGTACAACGAAATAGCATACAGAACTCATTTGTATTGAGATGCGTAGACATTCGATATCAGGCAAAAGAATTACGCAGGCAACCTTTCGGAAATAAATGAATGCGTATTATGGCTCATTGCTGGCATTTTTACAACACCTCAACGACGCAATAAACAAAATTGGATGTTTTCCTGACTCATAGTACTTCATGCTTCGCAAACCAAGTCAATTGTGAAGTTACGTATATAGAATTTATTGGTGTACATGGAATGCACATCCAATTGGAATGATTTGTATAAAGTAGGTCATTTTCGGGTTTTCATCTTAAATTTTCTTTCATTTTATAAATTCGTTACGCTTTTATATCCAACAACAATGTTGCTTTTTAATTCATTAGTTTGAAACTTAGTGAAACGAAGAACGTTTATTAAGCGTATTTTTACTTAGATCAATAGATAACCATTTAAGTAGATTATTCGTCTTCAATTAGTACATTCAATTTGTATCAATTTATCGAAATATATGTTATTAAAATTAATGATATACAAAAAGGTACATTAACGTATTTTATATAATATAAAATAATGTTTTATATGAGATATTTACTTTTCCATTGTAAATAATGGAGTTATTATTTTTGATGATATTAATTTTATTTTGAAACTCGTTTATGTTACATCAACGTATCAAATATTATAGCAATTTATAAAAAGTATGAATTATTATTAAATTGATAGAGATGTATGATAATTTTGACAGTAAAATAATCGGGTGTCATTCGAGAAAAAAGTATATGAAGATAGATTATAAAAGTTTTCCAATAATCATTTCCATTTTAACGAGTTAATTAATTAATAAAACAAAATGAAATAAATAAAAATGTAAATTCTTAAGTATTTTTATATGTCATATTTATTAATTGAATATTTTATTATCGTTATATATATATATATACATTACTATCTACTTTTATGTATTTGATGAGTTCTGTAAATAAACGTTATATATATATATATATATATATATATATATATAAATATATACATAATTATCTACTTTTATGTATGTGATAAGTTCTGCAAATAAACGTTATATATTATAAACTAATGTGAACGGTTTTGTAATAGCTGAATATATTTTTTGAATTTAATATAAAACTGGATTATTTAACAAATATTGTGCCCAATTCTACCAATTGAAACAATAATTGTAAAAAAATATCCAGTTTAATTAAATTAAATGTGTTTTTCATTTTAAAATCGCTAGATTTCTTTCTTCAATATAAACCTATCGAAACCTGTGAAAATTAAACTAGGGTCTTCTAATTTATTTTTAGTATTTTAAAACAACCGCATTAGAATATCTACTGTTAAAATTATCACAAAAGTGTATGCATAGCAAACCTTTGTCCCTTTAGAGAGCTTAAAATTCGTGTATTTCTTAAAAATAATCCTGTAAACATTATAATGAGGCATAAAAATCGTGATAGAATGTTGAAAAAGGTTAAAGAAATAATAAAAATTACTGAATAGAGTGACAAACTATTTATTTTACTAATAAATAGTTTCTATGAGGAAAAAATGGACATCCTTTTTGTAAAAACCCAGTATAAATTTTCTTAGGGAATTCACAATTTTCTATTTTAAAATTACTTAAGTCTTAACAATATTATCATATTATACAGAAAAGCATATTATACAATATGATTTTCTATTTATAATTAAATTAAATTATTAATATATATATATATATATACACACAGTAAACACATTAATATTTTAAATTTTTAATGCGCCTAACAAATCTATTAACTAATGCGCTTTTTAGAAAAGTATATAAATTCATGAATATTTAACAAAAAAAAAATTAATGTAAGAAGAAAAATATTTTTAGTTCATATTATTTATATTATAAAAAAAACAGCAAAATTTATAAGAATGTACATTAACAAATCGAAAACAATAAAAAAAATTTACATTAATATTATTTTTAAGTAAATTTAATTTAAACTATATACTGAAGAAATTGTTTTATATCTGTATTCTTATAAGAAATATTTTATAAAGTTAGAGTACAATAAAAATGCATCAACTATGGCTATACTTGATCATCTTGTAAAATATAATATGAAACAAAAATTTCTTTCCAAGACAACATACATTTTCAAGAACATAAATGGATACAAGTTTATAAAATACTTCAATAATGTGATTAAATAATTTATGAATTTTATAAAATTCATAAAATTATATTAAATATAATTTTTTCATATTTAAATATTGATATATTCTTTTTATTTCGATACACTTCAATATTTTAATAAATTTTATGTGAACGTTGTTTTTTTATGTTTTTTGGTTTCACAAACCGATAATCAAATAAAACTAAATAGCAACCAACATATTAATGTAACAAGATGAATGATATTCTGAAACTCAATATAAATTAAATAAAATTATCTGAACGTTATTTTACTTACAATAAAAGCAAAAGTGTAATAGTTTCTATAGTTACACCACTGGGAATAAATTAGTTTCCCTTAGTAAATTAACGACTTTCCAGTTAGTTTCATCACTAGTCATTGACAACGACAACGATAAACAAGTTTTATTTACATAAAGAAATACATGCAAAAAAAAACTGAAAAGTCATGCATACATTTTATCATTTTCAGGAATTCAGTTTGAATTTTAAAACAATAGATCACCTTAAGCAAAATTTACTATTAAATAAATATTTGAAATTTATCTATTGTGCAGTTAAAAAAATATAATTTCATTTTGAAATTTTAGTTTTATTTGTTTGAAAAAATTTTTTTCAATATTAAATTAAAGCGGCTCTTTTAAAAATTATTTAATATTAATATTAAAAAAATCTTTTTAAAATCTATTGGAATTCTCCTGCATTATATCATTTATAACACACTCGTATATTCACTAGTCATTAAATCAAAAAATTATAAAAAGTAGCCGGATAAATATTTAATACGCTTGAATAAAATGCATTCCTAGATATTAAAATACTGTATTTTTTTTAGTAAAGACACTTGAAAATTGACTTAGGATAGGTATCAGTAAAAATTAAACTCTTTATTCTTTATTAGAGTCTATAAAATAAAATTCTCTGTCCTAGAAATTTTATTTACAATTATTATTCAAATAATTATTTTAATTTTCTCTCTCTCTCTCTCTCTCTCTCTATATATATATACATATACTGTATTTAATTTATACAACTTCAAGTTTTTAAATTTAATAAACAAATAAACTTATTAAAGAAATGAATATTTCCTTAATATTCTTTTAATTGAAATGTTAATAAAAATTTGGAGCCATATTTTATTAGGAAAGAGAAAAAACAAAGTCATTTAATTTAAAATTGAATACATTTTTAACAATATAAAATGGGTAAATTATAAAAAATATTAATTATCTAATTAAAAATACAAAAATAAAAAACATAAAAATGTCCATTAAAAGATAAATAATATTTTCAATTTAACAATGAAACTCATCGAATCTTTTATGCATAAATAATTAAAATTTTAATGTATTCTACAAGTAAAATCGTAATAAATGTATTATTCAAAATGATAAATGGGAACTATAAATGAATTAAATTTTCAAAAATTAATTCACATTCCAGACATCGCACTAGTTCACATTAAAAAACATTCATTAAATATTTTAATATGAAAGGTGTTGCACTGTTCGAGCTACTCCACACATTTTCTCAAAAATCATAGCAGAGAACTATTTTTTCATGTATCTTATTAAAGACAATTGTTTTAGTTTCATAATATTTTTATTATTTTATTTCAGATTGTAATTAACTTTTTAATTAATTTATTTAACTTCCTTTTTTGTAAAACGTTTAAACTAATAAAAAATATATCAACGGTATTTTGAAGTATTTGATTTTCTATTATTTTATTTCAATTATTTATCAAAATGTACCACATAAAATGTTGAATATAATTTTATATAAATAGTTCAAGCGGTAATACTTTCTAAATATATGAATGTTAAAAATGTATATCTTCATTTATTTATAATACAATATTTATTTTCTTTTCAAGAAAATAATTTATTTATTTGTAAACTGATTAATGTTTTTATAATCAGAAATAGCATAGTAAATTAACACATTTTAACAAATTATTTAATTCAGTTGCAAAGAAAAATTAATAAGTTTCAGTTTCAATCAACAAGAATAAGATATATTCCTGCACACACTATAAACTTCATGTGTAGTATATAGATTATACGAATATTAACGGTATATGTGTTGACACAGTAAATTACCTCCGTGTACATTCTTTAATTATGGCCATCTTTACAAGAAAAATATACATAATTAGTAACACACTACAATTGACTTTTATAAGTGCGTCATTAAATAAATGACTCATAAACTTAATAGCAGAAATAAAAATGACAATGTAATATTAATAGCCTTATGACTTTATTATTCACTTTTTTAATAGTCATAAAACTCACTGCTCTATATCAAATACTATTATATGGACTTGATACAACTCATATTTTAATATTGAATTAACTGCTTTCGTATTCATCGTAAATGTGTTTACTTTACAGTAAAAGTAATAATTGTGTTTGGAAACAAAGTTAAATTTTCAAACAGAATATAATAATATTGTAAGGAAATTTTATTAAGGAAAAGTTTTCTTATATGTAACATATATGTAGATTAATTTTAAATATTCTTCAATGATGAATTTTCCTTTTATGTGAATTAACTTTGGTGAAAATTGACTTTGAGATGAACGCTTTTATAAAACATATAAAAAGCTAAATATAAAGAATTTATCTCTCAGTAGCTCTATAAAGAATTTATGTATCGTAAAAATTTAAGAAAACTAAGATCGTAAAGGTTACAGTAAACAGGTTCTTATTTACATTTATTACCATTTTAAATTTACACTAAACATTATTTGAATGTAATAAATTAAAAGTGAACTATGTACTTAAAATGATAATAAATCTAATATGATGAAAAAACTATTTTATACAACGAGTTTACTAAAATGAGGAAGATAGTTTTTTCTTATTTAAAAATTATTCAATTTATTCTTTACATTTTCATGTTTATATTTTATTTTAAATAGGAGTTAATTCTTTAGATTAATTAAAAATATATTATTCTCTGTTCAAAATTAAATTGCTAATAATCATTTTAAATATTGCCTTTATATTAAAAAAAATTATTGTTTATTATACTTTATATTTATAAGAAATATATTCAGTAATAATTACAGTTTTTGTCATTGTAAGTAAATTTATTCTCTAGAGTTTTTTGTGTCCTAGCAGCGTAAGGATGATAGTCATCTAAATACACAAATATCATTATCTAAATAAACAATAATTAATTATTAAATTTTTTGTAAAAGTAAATTATTTCTCGTGTGTACAAAGGATTCATTTGTGAAAATATCACATTAAGTTTATGAATTAAATTTTATTTATTTTTGAAAGCAGGTATTAAATTTTTTTGTAGAAATTATCTCCTTGTAATAAAATAATTATTTGTTATATCAGTTAAAAAAAATACTTCTCTATTCATCTTAGGCTTCAAACATTTTTGATGATACTGTGATTCACAAAACTATTTCACAAAGTTGATAAAAAACGGTAAACGAGTTGTTAGAGCATTTATTGTGAAATTAAATTATAATATAAGAGAAACATTGTAGGGAATCAGCGTCGAATAAACCACATAATAATAATATCTTGCTATATTTAATATTCTACTTCTTATTTAATTTAAATATCTGTATTAAAGAAATACCTTAAAATAATATTAAATATTTTTAAAGTAAAAAATTTGACAAAATTTATTTTTAAAATAAAATCATTTAGAAGTACATTCATTTTTTGTGTATCATTGTATCATACAGAGATAAAAACTAAGAGAATAATTTTAGAAAATGCAAATAATTTTTCAACATTTTTCTATAAAAGTAATAATGTAATCAGTAGGTTTGATTATAAAATAATAATTATTTATATATTATCTTATTTATTTTGTTGTATTTAAATTAATTTCTCTATTATATTATTATTAATTCTGTTATAAGAAATATAAGTAAAAAATAATTAATTACATAATTAATGAAAGATAATATTTTAAAATTAATTGCGTTAATAGTATTTCAAGTCACTACCGTATTTTTTTACATTTCTTTAATAAATAATGCACTAATTAAATATTGAATTACATTAACCAATAATCTGAGATTTTAAATATATCAATTATTATTTAAAGAGCTAAATATTACTATTTAAATAATATGATCCGTACCTGTATATTATCTCGAGAGAAGACAATCTCATAAACTAGTGTCGCATAAGCTTATTAAATGAAGGCGGATTAATATTCTACCACTAGAATAACCACAACTAGAATACCACAATCAAATATTGAGGTTCGAAATAGATAAATACCTTTGTATTCAGAACAGTTTAATTAATGAGACATAAAATTTTGATTTGACAATAATATAGGTATGATTGATCATTTAATGTTTATTAATTCGTATAATAAAAAATAATATTTACATATCAATCCAAATTTTAAATTATTCCTTTTGCCAGTTGCTTAAACATAAAATTTCTTTCTCTTTATATATATATATATATATACATGTGTGTGTGTGTGTGTGTGTGTGGGTGTTTATATATATTTATAAATATTGTTAATAAAAGTTGATAAATTGGAAAAAAATGATTGAATTATTCGTTTCAAAAGATACATGTGATTGCAATGTCAATATCTCTTCAGTAAATAAAATAGCATGAAAAATAAAACTATCTCTCGATATCAAAAAAAAAAACAGAACGATGAAAGGAAATGCCAGATAAAATACCTCAAGAATCCAATTTCTCACAAGCATCCAAGCGAGGATATAAATCTGACATCTTACTTTACCTTTCTGAAAAAGATACCTGCCAAAATAGGCTTAAAAGTTCACGTGTCCGATATGTGAGCTTTAAAGCGTATCAATTGAAAAAATCTTATGTTCTTGACTCGATGGAAAACTTCGACTAAAATATCGGAAAGTCGCTTGATAATATTTTCAAATATTTATTTATGCATAAAGTAAATTATAGATGAAATATGAAGACTCAAATTTATTAAGTATCCCACTTTCAATATTTAAAATTATCTTCGAATGAATATGTACATTATTTTAATTATTAATAATTAAATACTAAATTTATATTTTTAATACATCATACTTTCTTATCAGTTTTGAAATTAATTCTATTAATTCATTTATATGACAATATTTCAATTAATTAGTTAATAAATGAGTAAATAAACATAAAACACCCTACCAATTATATAACACTTAAAAAATGTCATATTAATGAATACTAGTCCATTTAACAATCTAACATTTAAATCAATTATTCATATTATTTGCTTATGTCACATTTTATACCGACAAAGTGTTTTTAAATCGACAAATTATTCATTTTTGAAATAACTACTTTTATATTCGAAATAATTGAATCTCTGTAACAAACTCCTAAAATACATATTTAACAAAAGAAAATAATAAGACTGTATAAAATAGTAATTTGAAAATTGCATCATATTCTTCACAAAAGTGAATATAGTAATAACATAAATTTTCCAGGAATCTCATTTTCACGTATGTTTGTACACATGTCTTCTCTGTCAGAATAGTCGACCACTAGGTGTTAGTGTAAGACCATTTTATGATTCCGACTTGATATATAACCACACTTTATAGCATGAGCTGTTCTGTAACTAATTAATGTTAGTTGAACGTACACATTAGTATGTAATGTTCATAATTAAGGAACTAGAATTACTGAAAATATTACAATTATTTCACAAACTGTACAAAGCAAATAATATAAAAATTATATAATTTTTGAAATAACGTACATACTAGAAATTATTATAATTTCATTTTATTTTTGCATATTTATAAATGGCTTAGAAAATTTTCTTCTAAAATATACAAATATACGAATTATATATATATATATATATATTACAGAGAGAGAAAAACATATTTATTGTTGTCTTTTTGTTTGTTAGTTTACCAAATATAATTTCATTAATAGTTCAAGATAACCAACTTTATTAAAAGAGAACAAATTTATGAAATCTTGCAAGTCATTTAAGTAAACAAATCTATGAACAATAGTTAGAAAATGTAATCATTACATTTTTACTTTTTTTCGAAGAAGTTTTCAACGAATTTTTCGAGGATTTTTTCGTTAAAGTTTAATGAGATCTAATACGAATTTTCCAAAGATCTTTCCAACGAATTATACGACAAATTAATCAATAAATTTCCCAAACAACCTTCCGACCAGTTTCCTGGTTTCCGACGATTTTAACACTCATTTTCTGTGATGTTCATCAATGAAATTTTCGACAATTTTCCAAGTAATTCTCCAATCAAAAATTCAACAAATTTTCCGGCGAATTTTTCGACTGAATTTTAGACGATTTTCCAGTCGACCATACCGATGATTTTTCAGACACATTTTCGGAGAAATTATCGACAAATATCCCAAAAAATCGTCCATTATTTCGACCAATTTTTTTGAAAAATTCCTAAAGAATTCTCCAAATAATTACAAAAAATTTCATACAAGTTATTCTACTAATTTTACAACCAACTTTTCGACGACTTTTTTAACGAATGCTCTTATGAAACGATGGAAACTTTTCCGTCAAACATCAAATTATTTCTCAACAATATTCTAGTTAATTTTTTGATGATTTTTCCAACGAATTTTCTGAACGCTGTAAGACGAATTTTTCGACGAAGTAACCGAACAATTTTAGAACAAGTTTCAGATCAACGTTCCAACCAAATTTCCATACTGATGAATATTTCGAAGATCTTTTTTGACCAAAGAATTCCGTTAATTTTCTGACGAACTTTCCAACGAAAATACTAATTCAATTTACAACCAATTTTCCGATAATATTTCAGAAGCTTTTCAGATTAGATTTAAATTATACTCCAACGAATTATCCAACAAATATTCTGACTACTATTAAACAAATTGTCCGTCTAATACTTTGACGATTTTTCCAATAATTATCCGACTAATATACCAAATTAATTTTCTGTCGAATTATTCGACGGATATTCTAACATATATATATATATATATATATATATATATATATATATATATGTGTGTGTGTGTGTATGTGTATGTTCGAGTGTGTGTCTATATGTGTATGTTTGTCTTCTGTTGGATAGATTTAGTCATGAATATAATACGATGAAAAACATCTAAAATGTTAAAAATGTTCTCAGTTGAACAAATTGTCACAATTTACCTCTTTGTTTTCATACGTGTTTCATGGATTACAGAAAACTTTTCGATTCTATCGATGCGGTATTAATTATTCATGCATTAAAGGAAGAAAAAAAAGAGGATTATATAGATGTGATCAGAAATATATGTACAATGTTACTAAAGATTATCAAATCAACTTTTATAACATACAAGTGAATAAAACCATAAAATGGAATAAAAGTAGATAGTTAATTATTATATATATTAATATCCGTTGTTTGCATACTATACATATATATATATATATATATATATATAATTAAATTAAATTGTATAAAATATAGCACATGTAAAATACGACAAAAAATGTATGATTAAATATATCTGTTTTTATAAAAATATATATATTATTTATTTATTTACAATGGTAATATTTTGATAAAAATAAAAGAAGATATCTACTTTTCGTCTTTAGTCTGAGAGTTGAATCAATTATTTAGAACAAAAAATATTGCTAAGAATTATTAGAGGATCAGAAAAACGTATTATAAAGTCCAGTAATGCAAGATAATATATATATATATATATATATAAAATCATAAATACATAACGAATTGTAGACTTTTAAACGAGTAAAAAATATAGAACCCATGTAAATAGAATATGTACGAGAAAAATATCGTATTACAAAATTCACTGAGATAGAAATATTACAAATTTCACTAGTTTATGTAGGCGACTTACTTTATGGAAATGAAGCCTTATATTATTACATTATATATATATATATATATATATATATATATATATACTTGTAAACGAATATCTGTATGCATATAAATGTTCATATAGTGCGATAATTTAATTATAAGTTCAATATACCGAGAACTTTGTTAAAACAATCAAACACAAATTACTGAATTCATAGAGTTTATAATATATTAATACATTTTATAAGTAAACTATTATTTGATTCTAAACTTCCAACATTTATTTTATGAGAAACTGTCAATTAAATAGTTGAATACTTATTTAATTTATAGTATCCAGGTAATTGATTTATTTATTAAATAAAATGTCTTTTGCAAAATGAATTTCAATTTAATCAATTTTATCAAAACAGTCAAAATAATTTAGTATCAAATATAGAAAAATATGATTTAATAAACTAATTAATTTATTATTTCAGAAAATTTTTAGGTAATTTCTAAAATTGTACAAATTGAAACAATGTTTACTTATTACGAATTGAGCAAGAATTATCAAGAAGAGTTTTAAATTATGTACTAAAAATTGCACTATAGCACTAATATATATATTTTTTTATATATTTCATTGTGAATATTTTTAGAGGATAATAAACATACCTTCTAAGTAGTATAATATATTTTTATATGTATAATAGTTATATACTGAAAAATGTTTCTTATTATACTATGTATATAAGTATGTTATAAAAAAATAATAATATAGGGAATAAAAATATTTGTAAATGTCAGTAGAAAATTGAAACAATATATTCTAATCTTGTCTAAATTCATTAAAAATTATAATTCCCTTTTAAAATTTCATGTTAAATATAATACAAAATAAATTATTAAATGCGAATTTCTAAGATTTTTAAAATTAAAATTGTTATTTATTTAATACAAATGATTTTAAGACTAGTACTGTTTATTTCTTTGTACAACTTCTCGAATGTTGCATATTTTTAGCACATCTATACAAGATGAATAGAAAAATATAATTTGTTTAATCTTTATAATTTATTATAAAGTATAAAAAGTAAAACTGAAACAAAAATAAAAAAAATATCTGAAAATTATTTCTAATATTTATTCAATCAAATAAAAATAAAATTCTTCTTCACAACGACGAAAACATTTATATTACATGTAATGAATAAAACATCAAACATTCTAATTTTATTTAAAATGTATTTATGTTTAAAACAGTAATTATTTAAATATCTATCTACTATTTTGCAGTATGTATATATATTCTCTTAAATATAATTTTGAAAATCAGCTTATAAATTTCATATTCTTTAAGTATTCAAATTACTCCCATTTGTTACAGAGTTTCTTATTAACGATCAAGATTTAATCTCTCAACTTCATTATTATTTCACTTTACATAACACGGTCTTATATTGAAAACATATTTTAAATCTTATATTTTCATGCAAACAGCTTTGATTTATATTTATATGATAAATTCAATGAAATTTTACTTACCATTTTTTATTTAATTATTTTTTTTATAATAAATATCCTAGTTCTCATTTTTATGCTTTTTATATCTTGATTTTATAAAAGAGTACATCATATATATATATATATATATGTATATATATACAGATTCGTATGTATATATGTCTAAGAATGCGCGGATGTGAGTATGAGTATATTTGTATTAAAAACCGTCGTGTAAAGTAAAAAATGTCACCCTTATCGCACACGTTGTCATCAAACGAGCTGAGTTTTTTTTGTATTCTCACAGTCCCGAGAGAAAAATATACATCAAGTTTATTCTAAATGTAAATATAAAAAATCTTTTCTCAATTCCTTACATATGGAATAATATTGTCAATGTAAGTATCCATGTTAAAAACATTTTATATAAGAATAATATATATATATATATATATATATATATATTTATATATATATATATATATATATAATTTAAACTATTTTTTATTATTAATATCATTATTAAAGTTCTTTCTTTATAAAATACACTAAGTAATTTATAAAAATAATACTTTATACTTGTCATTTAAAAATGTTGATATATACAAAATTATATCAAAACTTTAGTATAAAAATATTGAATATTTTATAATTTTTTCGACTAGAATTACGTGTTTTTCAATCTTAATGTTCATTATTTTTGATTAACAATTTGAATAGATTTTTTGTATAAAATTAGTTCTAAATTGTAACAATATTTCCCTTCTCACAGTTTAGATTTTTACGAAATAATTTCTATCTTTTAGTATTTAAATACATTTTATCTAAATACCGAAATTAAATATTTAATAATATCAAAAATTACCTCTTTAAATACTAATAAAATAATAAACGAACAAAGTTTTTATTTAATATGTGTTAACTTTACTTTCCTCGAAAGCAAATAAAATTAATTTATAATTAAAATATATTTCTCTACGATCAAGTGTCTAATCCGCACTTAAAAGTTTTGACTGTTCTATAATTATGAAGAAAGTTAATTATAAAGTTATTTTTTACTTCAGTAGTTCTCAATTTATTGTATAAATGTTTATCTAAATTATTATTTATTATATATTTTTGGATGTTTAAGCTCCTCAGTTTAGTTAATAAGTAATCAAGTACACAAAATAATAAAAATTTATATATTTCTTAAACTCTATAAAATAAATGTTTCTAAAACAATTTATCAATATTAATATTATTATTAAAATCTTTATTACTTTCATCTCTTTTCCATAAATGAATTTTAAAACGAGCTTTTTTCTTTCTTAGTTGAATTATTTTTGAAAAATTTAATTCCTAAATTTTATTTAAAATAAGAGTTAATTTTCAGGAAATTTATTTTATAGTAAAATATAAGATTTATAAATTATATTAAGTTTTTTGTTTTTCACAGAAAAATTGATAACTCTCTCCTGTATACATATATTTTAGAATAATTACTTATATTAATAAAATTATGTATTTTATAAAAAAGATATCAATTATTATAGGTTTATATTCATAACATTCGGTTAGTGCTTCAATGTTTATCAATTTTAACAAAGAAAATGTATGAAATATTTTATTTAAAATGTTCCATAAATGTTTTTATGTGTTTACCCAAAAAATTATAAATCAATATTAAAAAGTCTAATTGTTACTCTTAATTATATTTATACTTTTTTATTTTTCTTAAAATCTATTATTTTAGGGGATACTTTCATTATGTATAAATGTTTTATGTACAAATTATTTTATTTACTTCAAACAATAAAACATTCAGTAACAAATACCTGATTATTTATAAAAAATTGTTAATTTTACAGTTTTACAATAAAAAAATGAAATTGAAGTTATTCAATTTTGATTTTTGTTCTAATTAGATTTTTATTTTAATAATTAATGTAGATATTAATGTATAAACAATTATTTTATATTTATACATTAACATCTATACCAATTATTCTAAAATGATACGTTAATATTTATTAAATATGAAATTTATTTATTAAATAACATTATTTTACTTGGCCTGATATCTAATGAAATACATATTAAATGGATAATACAAATTAGATTATAATAAATACTTTGTAAAGGAAAATTTTTATTTGAAATAATATATCATTGTAGCAAACTAAAAATGCAAATACTTTTTGGAATATTTTGATAAATAGTAATTTAAAACAATCAAATATATTTATACTTGTCAAAAGAAATAAATTAATATACATTCAATCGTTTTTATGTAGATTTGCTTAGATTTATCATTTTTATTTTCCATAATTGTATTTTCCATTTCTAATCTATATTGGTACTGACGCACTCATATTTTAACAGACTAAAAACACCCAAGTTTTATTGACTGCGATCGATTACCTCACTCTAAATTACACGAGTTCAATCGGTTGAACAAAATTTATAATACACAATAGTTAAATTAATGAAAATTCGAACTAATAAAACTTGAGCTAGAACATTTTATCTATTTGAATAAGCACACATACACACACACACTCACACTCATATATATATTTCAAAAATATATATTTTCATTTTTTTTCAAAAATATATAATTAAAATAACATAATAAAAGAATTTTAATATTCATAAAATTGCATAGTTTATGATGACATAGATATTTTCATTTAGATAGCAATTATTTCAAACATTCAACACTAAGTGCTATAAAAAAGTGTAATGGTTGATTTTTAAGCTCTTCATTATGTGAAATGAACGGGTTAAAAGAAAATTTATGTTCTATCGAGTAATTAAAGTTGAAATATATTGCATTCTGAAATTGACTAAAACGTTTTAAGTTTAATGAAAAGGTTAAAACCAGTGACAGTGATGCATCACTGTCAAGTTTACATAAAGTTTGTTATACAAACAGTTTTTTATGTCCAACAAGACTTTTCATTATGTCATCAATTTTTCTTAATTAAAAAATAACAATTATTTGCTTATTTTCCCTTTATTTATTCCATTGATGTTTTCAAACTAATTGTATGTTTTGTTTGCGTTGTGTTTGTATTTTCTGTAACTTTAACGAAAATGGTAGCGCTATAAATAAAATAAATATATAAATAAACGAAATATTTAAAATATATAAGTTCGAATAACGTGTGATAAATATAATCTTTATTTTTTTTTAGAATAATTATGCTTAAAAATTAATTTACATTCAAATATTAAAATTTACTTATTCTACTCTCTATAAATTAACAATTGAAATTTTAACAGTCTTTTCCAATTATCAAGTTAATATATAAAAGTTCAAGTGAAAAAATATTTATTATCCGAAGTTCAAAAACTAAATCAAACGAATTTATTATACAATAGTTCATAAATTTTTCTCGCTTCTTGAGTCTGGGAAGGTGTAAAGTAATTGTTTCTTGAAAATTAAATACAATAAAAATCTTCAAAGTTCCGTACTCATATAACTCTATCCATTATACTTTTTTCTTTTATCGCTTAATAAAATGCATAGCTTGAAATGTAAAGAATTTATTTCGTTCTGAGTTTCATTACCGTTACCTTTTTAAAATAAGAGTAATTATGAAACCATTTTACACACATAAATATAAAATATTTTCTTCAACTTTTTACTTATTCTGATAGGAAATAATTTATATATATATTTATATATATATATATATAATTAAAATAGTTATATAATTAAAGTCATAATAACAAATAAATAAATATGAATATTATTCATAGAGATATAATTTAAAATAAAATTATAATTAGTTTTATTAATTACGTTTTTTTTATAAGATTTTGAAACTAATTATCGAAGTAAATAGAATTTACGAAACAAAAATAAATTTATTTACCATTCAGTATACTTTTAAAACAATAAAAATTAGGTATTTTTGAAACGAAATCTTAAAGTTACTGTTAGATTTACACTTCACCTCAATTAATATTAAAATTACTTCAATGTACATTATTTTTTCATAATTATTATCATAAAAAACCATAAAAATCTAACTAATAACAAATGTTTTATAATTTTTTATATCACTTCACGTTCGTAAATGAACTATATTTCTTACATATATTAAAAAATAAACTTCATATTCAACTTTTAGTTTTCTCATCCATTACTGACCTAAAATCTAGCAGCGCTTCAATTTCAAAGTTTCATTAACTTGCTAAATGAATAGTGTTCACCTACGTTATAGAAAGCTTTTACATTGAGATGCAGAGGGTATGAAACATGTAGTAATTCAAATTATTACAGTTCATTTCCATTTAGTTATTATATATATATATATATATATAGATTAAAAATTATTGATTTTTAATTGTGAAATTTAGAACTTACACGAATATTACGTAGAATGTTTCCTTACACGTTCTGCAATAGCAAAAATATACGTTAAACTAAATTTTAACAATATTGATTAAAGTTACACTCGCGGAGTAGACAATATATGCATATATATATATATATATATATATATATATATATATATACTCTTGTACTGTATACTCTTATTGGATCTCAGAGCTGCAGTCGATCTTCCCTAGAGTATCAGAATGTAGTTTATAGCAACATAGCACAAAATTGGTTCTTTTGTTTGAATATCACCTAGTATACTCGTATCAAAAGAGAAATGCAACTGTAACAAATCTACTAGAATACATATTTAACTATATATAGTGCTTTGAAAATATTCAATCTTGAACAATTTAACAAAATATGCATGATAATATTTTCTTTTAATGATAATGTTTCTTATTAAAAATAAATATACATTATAATTACTGTACTATTAAAAACTAATGAATAAATAAATAAAAAAATATGAGTCTGTTCTAAATTTTTCCTGTATAGAATAGCAACGCGATGAGGAAAATAATGATCATTTTTTTATTAAAACAAAGAGTGTCCATTAGTTTCAATATAAAATTGTCGATCCATGTTTACTATTGAATAGAAAAACCGTTCGAATACTGTAAATGAAATATTCGTTTGAAACATACGGTCGTAATGAACTTTTTGATCGTCGACTAACGACCACTGTCGACACCATATTAGAAATATTCCGTATATATCCTCACTTTGATGCTACATCGCCATACACTTTCACAACTTGGAATACACCATCCAGGTCATGTACAGAATACGAAATTCAACTCGTCACCAAGCAACTTTATTATGCTTGCGGAACATTCGAGAGCACCAGTATATAAGTACTACTTATATAAGCTTGTTCTCCGAGTGTCTCGCATGGAAATTTTGAATAAATTTAAAATTGTGTAATGTAATTTAGAAAGCAGGAATTCCAAATTATATTTTTTATTCTACAAAACGAACGACAACGTACTTGAAAAATAATGGTTTTATATTCTCTATCAATATTATAAAAATATTGTAAACGCGTATGACAAAATACAGCGATAACTTGGATAATAAAAAAAATGCGTAGAATAAATACAAATAAAACCTGAACATATTTCAAAAAAAAAATATGTTCCTGTAGATACGTCAATAATTTTTTATTCAGTAAATAATATTCTCTTCATTGTTATTATTGACATTATATTTTTTATAATGAAAAATGTGTGCTTGAATTATATTTCACATAAGTTTTATGATTATTATTGAATCTACTTCTGCTTAAAATGTTTATTATATATTCTTATAAATCATTTTTTTTTCATATTTTAAGAAAGTATGAGAACAGCTTTCAATATAATTAAAATAAAGTTGAACTTTAATATTTTTTAGTAAACACAAATTAATTTCACAAAAGAATTTTTACTCCCCTACAAGCTATATTTGTTTTCTAATCAAAAAATTTTAATACTTTATTCATCATTTTAGAATGTGAGTTTCACTCATTTCGATGAATAAAATGCAGAAATATCTAATAATATTTCTATATATTTTTGTATTTCTATATAATATTTTTTATGTAATTATTGTTTAATTTCAGTTTTACTCCAATTTTATATAGAATACTATATATTAATATAATGCACAAAATCAAGAAATGTAATAATTGTAGGATTTTTACTGAAATAAAAAATTAACATTTTTAAACATGTAGTTAATAAGAGTTCTTTGTACATATATGTAGTTAATATTCAGTGTATAAATTTATTCGACGAACAAAAAAGCCACATTTGTACTTAAAAATTTTAAAACAGAATTAAAATTAAATGAAGAAAATAGAACAAGGATTTTCAAGTAATAAATAGACATGAATTAAATAAATAATGGCGTCAAAAAGATTCTAGTATAAAAAATAACACAAAACAAGATACATACTAAACAATACAAAGTGTTGAAAACAAAAAATATCAATATTTTCTACACACAAATGTTTATTTGCTAAACAACAATAAAAATTTCAGTTCCGAATAACATTTGTAGCTGTATATGTATCAAATTTTTGACAGTTTTTGCTAGCGCAAACAGAATGTGTCTCAGGAGATCAATAACGATGAAGGTTTCAGTGTCACTTGTGGAATCGAGTTTTGATTCATAGGTGCGAAGAACAGGTTATAAATGAAGATATTTCAATGTTTATTTGAGTACAATAATCAAAAAAAGCACACAAACACTTTCTTACGCACAGTTATATTGTTTATACTTATAAGTTAAATAATTGTATAAAATACAAAGCTTTGTGTTTTATATACTTTTTTTAATAAAAATATTACTATATTTTAAGATTTTTTAGTTCTATATAACATTTTTTTTGTTCTCAAATATTAACATATATCAAACATTGTTTAAAAATATTATTTTTTTACTTCTTAACTCACTCTAATAACTAGTTTTATTAGTACTAAATATTTCATAGTAGCTGTATTGATTGTCCATTAATGAAATACTTTTTATGGAATTTAATGATGACAAAATCGAATAATCCATGTAGTATTTGAATGAAATTATTTTGTTTAAATATTTTTTTAAGTAAAAACGTAGTTAAATGTTTATAATAACATTTTGAACGAAAAATCTCAAATTAAATGTAATATACCTATAATTACATATATTACTCAAAAATGTATAGAAAATAATGATTCTAGAATAAATATTTATCACATAAAAGTTATATATTTATATACTTTATATAACATTATATGCAATGTACTGATATATATATATATATATTGTAAAAAAATGTACACTTAAACAAAATTGAATATAAAAAATGGTAAAAAAAGAACAGAAACGTAAATATTTCATTCTTTACAGAATTACTCAGAAAACTTTTGGACTCTTTGATGTTGGAATCATTTTCTTGATTAGTTAACTTCAAAAGCTGAGTAAAATGTAAAATTAGTAAAAAATTGAGAGATGTTTGCATTATATAAATGATATTCATTACATTTGCTGTCCTAAAGTCATATTATTAGAGGATTTTATATATTTTCTAATAAACATTAAAAATTATTTTGTTCATTTATATAAAACTGAATTACAAAATATTGATATTTATATAACAAATGTATTTTTTTATATTATTACTTTTTTATAATAGTTTTCTCGGATGAAACATTTTTTTACATTATTTTTAACTATTGATTTAAACTAATATCATAAATTCGTAAATTATAATTTATATTTTAAATGATTTTATTTTATTTTACAAAAACTGATGATATCGGTTTTTATCATTTGTAGATATGAAAAATTAGTTCAACTGAATTACCTTCGTATAGTTTTGCAATTTTCCAAAATAATCATAATTAGTAAATGCTTTTTAAAAATAATAAAAATATGAGTATATTCATAAGTTTTATACGTACTAAACATTATGTCATTATATAACTTATGGTTGAGTTTCAGTGTTTCTTATTTTAGATTTCGTGAAAAAAATATGACTTGTACTTTATTTACCTTTTAGAATGTATTTCTCTCTTGTATATATATATATATATATATATATATATATATATATATATATATATACACATATATATATATATACACATATATACATATATATGATTAAATAGCTATACGTGTGTGTTAACATTTTGATGCAATAAGTTGAATATTCACAATCACGTCCATATGATTTAGATTTTTCATTAAGATTATCCGAAAGATACTGTGCAAAAATAGTTCAAGTAATTTAAGCAATAAATCAAGTTTTTTCGAATTATACGATTTGTATAAGAAGTTATTGAAAATGTCTGACGAAACAATAAATCTTAAGAAAAGAATAAAAAGTATTAAAAAAACATACAATGCTTCATAAATCAAAATGTTCTGAACTATTTCTCTTGTAATACAATATGGAAATTTCTGAAATGATATATTATAGTAAGTTAGAATTGGCTATTTATAACAAGGAAAATCTAAATAAACGTATGTTGTACACAAGCATTGTAATATTGTGTAGGTAAATTAATATGAATATATATATATATATATATATATATATATACATATAATAATAAAATAGAACATAATAATTATTACAATCGTGGATTTTAATAAATGAATAATTTACGTTAGAAATACAAACTTCTTAATATAAATTAGGATAAAATAAGTGAAACGTAATAATTGCTTAGTTATATATAATACAATTTCTTGTTCCTCTTCCAAAACAAATTCTGTTTACGAACTTTGAAAACGGAATATAAATATTTAAATATTTTAAGCAAACAATTAATGTGAATGAGAAAGAAAGTTAAACAGATTATAAAACTTACGACAGGCGTTGATTTTAGGAACAAAAGTTTTTTAAAAATATTCCTCGATGTCATTGTAAATCGTTATACGTTCTACAATTTCATATTAATATATTTCTCTTTATCCCGTCTTCATTTCATATATATTATTTTTTTAAAGACGTTTCGAAAGTTTTCATTACACATAAAATTCATAAATGAGAAACATAAGAGTGTTTTGATGAACGGGAAATGTGAAAATATTAATAATAATTGTATTAAAAATCCAAAAACACTCATGAAAGTATTCATAAAAGCGCTGTTTGTATTAAAACTTGCTTAAAAATATAATAAGGTTACTACAATAAAAATATAATTTTGTTCAAAGCTGAAATGTATATAAAATATACTCATATATATATATATATATATATATATATATATATATATATTTTAAATTTAGGTTTTTAGTTCAAATTATCTTTTTTTTTATTATTTTTTATGAATTAAAAGAAGTTATTAGACTAGTTGAAAAATAATTATCGTTTAGGACCTTCAAATTCATACATACTTTTCTAAGCTAATAAGCATTTTGATTTTCTTAGCTATTTTAAGTAGTCCAGAACTGTTGAATGACTAATAAAAATTGTTGTGCGGGGTTCTGATTCAACTAACCCCTTCAGTTGGTCCTTATGAACTGAAGAACGACACCTGCGACATTCTTCGATTTCAATGCTCTCGTCACCAGCACGAAATTTATTGAACTACCATTGCACTTCACCTTCCGTAATAGTATCCACACCTAAAGCATCGTTTAGTTTACGAGCAGTTTCTGCTGCCTTACCTCTCGTTTCGAACTCATACAAAAAATTGCTCTTATTTTCATCTTTAATTCATTAACCCAATTTGAAACAAAGTTAATAATAATACCAAACTCGATGTTACCAAAATACAGGAAAGAAAGTGCACTTTAAATTGATATTAACATGAAGATGACAAAATGACACTTTTATTGAAAAAATATGGTTAGAATTCAGAAAACAAAAACCGCAATTATTTTCCTACCAACCTAGTATTTATTAACAAAAACCGCAATTATTTTCCTACCAACCTAGTATTTATTAACAAAAACACTTAATTGGTTTTATTATTCAATGTGCATTTTGTACATTGATATACAATAGATTAGACAGAATTTGAATTATCCATTAAGCATGACTCGTAAATACAAAATTATATTTTTTTTATCTACTAAGGATCAAAATTCAAACTAGAGAAATTTTTCGTTTCTTAAATTGTATAAATATATATATATATATATATATATATATATGTATATATATATACACACCAGAAAATATACAATTATTGATGTAATATAAATTATATTTTACTAATTATTTAATTAAAATAAATAAAGTCCTTATTAATACTTTATCAGTTCAAATACTTTAAAATTGAGTTTTTAATTTAACATATATTCACAGTATGAATACCCTAAAATATATGATATTAATACATAATCTGTAAAGCCATTAAAGGAAAATAATCATTATAAAGTTCATATTTTATATACTTTATATCTATATAAAAGTGTAAATTTGATATCAAATATTAAATAATATTAAGGAAATAAAACAACTTTATTTCACAAAAACAAATTTCCTTTGTATCAAAATCGATGTGTTTTCAATAAAAGTTAGAAAAACATTTTTATCCTAACAATAGTTCTTCCGATTCACTGAAACTTTGATATCTTTTTTTTAAACATGACTCGAAAACAACTTTATATTTATTAAATTATTTTGTAGAGCACGAAATACGATATATAATACATAATGTAAATTTCATCAAAAAAAAGTTTTGTACAAAATAAATAATTCAATAATAACATTAATATTTTTTTAACAGTCATATAATTTAACAATTTTATATTTGTATTATATTACAAGTTTATCGAAATTAAATGTTAAGAATTTTTTTCGGAAATATTCGTAGTAAAATATGTTTTATTTTATAAGCTAGTAGAATAGGTTATACTACCTTCACATGTAACCATATTAATAGACATTTTATTGTAAAAAAATAAAAATAATTTTTAAAATTTTTGTATAATACTTAGAAATAATAAAGTTTAATGGAAATGTTATACTGAAAATTAGTTTATTTTTCCTGTTTTATTTTTTCATATTTACATACTTGTATAAATAAAAATTATAACATATATAAAAATGAGATACATATCTATTAATGTGTATTATGTATATATATATATATATACATACATACATACAGAAGCAGGAGAATTATACACATCAATACGAATAAATATTTATAAGAATGTATGTGTATTTTACATGTATATCGCATATCATATTAAAATATGATTAATGTACATTATCTGACAGAAGGAAAATGTCATTTGTACATAATCTTTCAACATATTACTGTTAAAGCATACGTTTTTGTTTATTGACGTTATTTAAAATTATTTAATTACTAAAAAAGCTTCATTTTTAATACGCTGTGGAAAAAAACGAATACGATTTGATCTTCCATGCTGACAAACAAGATCGATAATATGGGTGTTGTAACATTTTTTTAATTATATAATTGTTTTATG
This sequence comes from Acanthacorydalis orientalis, assembly GCA_034766995.1. NCBI lineage: Eukaryota > Metazoa > Arthropoda > Insecta > Megaloptera > Corydalidae > Acanthacorydalis > Acanthacorydalis orientalis. The sequence goes on along the minus strand of CM068313.1, from coordinate 20,114,422 downwards.
AATTTTTTATCACCATAGGGAATAAGTTTAAACTAGAAAAAACTGGTCTGTAATTTATTTAATATGATTATGTGTTTTAAGTAGAATAATTAGAAAGAGATAAACGTTTTTTTAGTGAACTTGTTATTTTTAATATTTGCTTTTAGACATTGAAAAGTACTTTTAATTTATGATTGTTACTTTTATAATGGATTTGTCATTATATATATATATATATATATTGTGTGTGTTTGTAAATTTGAAACATCATTAAAAAAAATCTAATTTCAAAATCAATAAGGCCTAAATATATAATAGTAATTTTTTACCAAATTAAGTTATAAGTTATGGAAAGAAAATAATTTGCTTGAACTGATTAATTTTTATTTTACTTTATTTTTTGATAATATATGATTTTATTTTATCCAGTTTTAAGCTATAAAAAATACTGAATTTTAAATACTACCAAACAAAGTACATATAATTTAACTATCTTCATCAAATATTAGATCGGTAGAAAAATAATTACGGTTTTTGATATGTATTTAAAGGTTATACCGCAATTATTTTTCTACCAACCTAATATTTCGTTAATTACGATACTTTTTGAGTAAATTCTCGAGAACTTGATACATTTTGTACTGGGGTTAAATTCATTTTCACAAATACATTTTTTCACACACCACAGGTACTATAAGAATGTTTATATTGAAAAATGTTCATTAATTTATTAATAGTCATTTTTTATTTTCAGCTTTGCGCATTTTGATAAGATAAAATCATTCTTAGAATAGTAACGTACAAAAAAAACAATGTTTATATTTTTTTGTATTTTAATTTAAATAAATAATGATTTTATTGTTTATAAAAAAAAACATTTTCATTAAATTTTATAAATCACCAATTGTTAATTTTTAATTTCATGCATGTTTATACTTAATAAAGTACATGTTAAAATATAGAACGATTATAAAGAATATATAAAATAAATTAATTATCTTATACGTATTCAATTGTTCAAAATGTGATTTGAAACATTATACGATAATACTAAATCGTATTTACGTAATATTATTAAAGTACTAAATTTCAAACCGAATTAAAACTCAAAACACTACATAAATATCGACTATCACCAATAGTAGTAACAAAAGGAAGAGAAAATGTTTTACTAATTGAAGCTTTAATGTGAACAAAATTGAATTACAAGGGTGCGTGCTGTTCATGCTTTGTGCTATATAAAGAGTGTATAGAAATGCTGCAGCACAAACAAAACCTATGAGAAATAATGTTGTCAGCACAAATCCAATATACCGTTTAAAAGGTACCTAAATGGAAAAATAGCACAAGCATGAGTGCACAAGTAAAGATATAAGTATCTTTGCTCATATATTCTTATACAGTGAAAAAAGAACCAACCCTGAACGAAATATTTCGAGAAACCACTTTTAAAAACATAATTTAATTCAAATTAAATTTATGAACATGCTGAATAAATCCTAGAGGATTTTATCGATTCGGAGAAAAACGAAAACTCGAGAATTGTCGTGCTAAGATATATTATTGGATGTTTATATTTTCCTACATCTTAGTATATATTCACAAAAAATACCGATTAATATATATATATATATATATATAACTACACTTTACTGTTTTTGTATTAATAATTATGTCAGTTAAGGTTTATTTCGCTAAAGAATATTCATTCTGTATATGTAATCATTATTTTACTGAAGTTGTGAAGAATAGTTTCATTTTTATGTAATATATTGTATGATTTGTTGAATATTTTTCGATAAAAACGTTTTTTAGCGTATTCTTTAATAACTTAGACCTTTAGATACTGAATTAGATACATAAATAAGTTGTAACATTTATTAGTCTGCTATATTTGTTGAAATTTGATTGTTGTACTTTCCAGCTATAGTTTGGTATATTTTGACATTTTATCAAAAATAACTGACTCTTGTCTACTTTTTTTGAACAATTTCTTCTAATGTATAATGACTAGAGCCAGGCTAATTTTCATATTATACACAAACTATGTTATATGTGCTTGAAATACTAGACGAATAAAAAAATTCATGAAAAGAGTAAAATTATTCGAAGTTTTCTTTTTGTAATAACATATCTACGACTTTACATATTAATAAGAAAGAAAGAAAACTTCACGGACTATCTATACAATATCCTGACAGAAGATTATCTTAAGTACACTATAGAAAACATATAATGATTTTAAATTATAACAACGGCAATGGCAGACTTGATAATACCGACAAATTTATTTACGAGAACACCTATACCAGCTTTACAAATAGCCATTCAGTCTTTATAAAAAATTAGATATATGTTCTCTTAATTAATTTATATTGCTTACTTTTAAAAGTTCAGAATATAGAAGTAAAGAACTATATCAAAGGTGAATTTTCATCACAGCAAAAAATACATTATATAATGAAAGCTTACATATAATTCTTTGGTGAAATAGTTGTGAAAGTTCATACAATGTAATTCAATTCGTTTTATTAAATACATTCTACGAAAAAAAATAAGAATGGTTGAAGAAACTCGTTTATCTAAAATTATTTATAATTAAAGTTTGATTTGAATATTATTTTAAATATATTTTATTTGAAGTTGTCATAAAACTTTGCAAAGGTTAACGAAAAGGACTTTCTTAACTACTCTCCTAGAATCCGATTACAATTATTTGAATATCTTAAATATGATGAAAATCAGTTCATTTGTAAATTTTAAGTTAGCGAATAAAAATAATCATAAAGTAAAAAGTAATATAAAGAAAATAAATGTTATGACACGTTTTAATACCAAAAACTCTCAAACGAGAATACGCCGGGGTATTAGAATAAGTTGAGTGGCTTGCCATCGGCTCTATAGTCGAAATCATCAAATTTTGCCATTAAACGTTTCAAAGCTTTCAAGTAATAATGTGTATGGTCAAATGTGTTCTTAGCACTAATGACCTTAAATGCCGATACACCTGCAAACCCCAAATATCTATCCATCAAATATGTTCTCAAAAACAAAAAACTTAGATTAATGCAACCTTTCATGGGTAATTAATAATTCTCTAATTAAATAATTCTTAAAAAAACTAGGATAGGTTGAACATCGATTTATTTTTATAATAAAAGAATAATGCTTAAATAAATACAGATATTAAATTTTAAAAAATACATATACTATACACAAAGTATTCATAAATAAAATTTATAAGCAAACGTGACCGAACATTGAAAGATTAAAGAAATGTACTAGGTTTCTTTTCAATGTTATAAGTATTAAAATATTAATCATTGAAATTAAACTCAAACATAACTTTTATAATGTTTTTTATAGTAAAATCTTAAATTTTAAATATAAAATGACTACTAAAAGTTTTTCAATAATTCTGTTTACATGTAGTTTGAAAATGTTCAATTCAATTAATTTATTTCGTAATAATTTCAATAAGTATTTTATTATTATTTTATTTCAAATATTGTAAAAAAGTCAATTAATCTTATATATATATATATATATATACTATTTATATATAAAAGAAATACAAACGTGCTGTACTTAATTAAGAAAAATTTTAATTATAAATTTATAAATTAAACAAGAACAGGGGATTTACAAAAGTTTCATTATCTCTTGTTTACAAATTTTACGTAGCATGATTTTAGGATTATTTTTATTTTCTTTTCTGAGTAGAGTTTATTTTCATCTTGAAATATTTAATTGTTAGATTTGTTTAATTATTATATATATATATATATATATATATATATATATATATGTAAAAAGTCTATCATAAAAACAGAATTAAAAAAATAAACACATTAATTATGATTTCAAATAAGTAAAACAGAAACGTAAACAAGGATTTATAAAACATTTTATTCATGCAGGAAGTCTTTGAAATACAAATATAACACCCTTATATTTTTTAACAAATGAAGATTCTATTGTTAGTAAAATAAATATGAATAAAAACAATATGCCATTATAAATGATCATAATTAAAGTCGTTCAATTGAACTATTATTAATATGTTAAAAAAAGATTTTTTTTATAAATTAAATAGTACATGTAGAGTTTATTATAAAACACATTTGGTAATTATTGCAGATCAATAATTTTTATTTAAAATTTTGTCTGATATAAACAAAATAATATTAAAATATTATATACAATCCACAGTAGTAAACATTGTAATTTTAATAAAAAAATTCAATTTATTTATACAGACACTTATATTTATTTTTACTTTATACTAAAATATTCTACAAGAAAAAGCACCTGTATTCAGAAAAAACGACTCTGTAAATAACATATTATATATTAACAACACTGAAAACATTTCTTTGTCTATGAACATAAAAAATTGAAGTTATTGAGGTCGGTTATTCTGTACACAAAAAATGTTGTTTTTCCAAGCGCTAAAAAACGGAATTTTATAAAAATAATGCAATAAACACGTCTTCTTTGATTTGATTATATTATTTGTACATTATTTGATATAAATATTTATGATTATTAGTGAGTTGTGTCATGGTTTTATTTTAAAATCTTAAATCATTTACGAATTAACATTGCACATTATCAACATTTTATGTTTTACATGTTATATTAAACGTATTTATATAAATGACAAATATTAAATCAGAAATCCAAATAATGTAGGATAACTCTTAATATTTGAACCTTTGGTACAATAATGGTTCTTAAGTGGATTTAGTGGACAACAGTCTGACCTTTTTACATCAATTTTCATAATAGAATGTAAATATAGACTTCCCGTTGCAATTTCAATGGACGTTTTACTTGTATAAATAATCAATTGACGTATTAAGCTATTTATAAATAAATATATACATATAAACATATATATATATATATATATATATATATATATACAATTGACAAAGTTAACAAAAGACACATTTTCTCATTAAATTTATATAGAATTAACTCTATTTATTAATTAGTGAAATATTATTATATAAAGATAAGTTGAAATATGAAATAATCAATTTTAATTTAATAAAATATAAAAAAAACTAACATAGAATACCAGGGATTGAAAATCTTACCCGTTAAAGTAAAATATTATCATCAAACACAAACAATTAAACTTTTTTAACGAAAAATATATCTCTCTAATGAATAAAATGTGTAACGAACAACAGAAAAAAATTAAACTCTTAATGATAAAAACGAGAAATGAATTTCTTCATTAAAGCACGTTCTTTATACGAAAAATTCTATTTTTTCTTTGTATTTAGAGTTCAAACATTTTGATTATTTTATTTTAATATTCCAGAAAATTATACCTTAAATATTGTATGTATATAAATTTAATCTTTCTCGTTCTCTCTCTCTCTCTCTCTCTCTCTATATATATATATATATATATATATAGATAGATAAAGAGAGGGTGGGAGGGGCAGAGATTTTTTTTACTTATAGCTAGAACTTTATCCGCCCTGTTTATGAAGACATTGTTAAATTAATAAATAATTTAATTATTTAGTTTTATATTATATTTATATATATATATATATATATATATATATATATATATATATATTACTACCATTATTACACACCCTTATAATTATGTTTCATTCGCATCTATCGATTCTATAAATAAACTAAAAAAAGTTAAAAATATTAATAATATAAAAAACATGCTTTCTTTATTTGAAACGGTTAAAAATTATATTAAAAACAATATCTGATAACAAATATATCAAAATAAATGGAAAAATGAAATTTTTTGGTACATAATTTTTTCTACTTTTATAAATTATATCAATCATAAATTCAATAATAAAACATATATAGAGAGCATTAAATGAATTTCGGTCGATTTTATTTTACAAACATTTTTTTTGTTGTGTAGATATCAGTTGTTATTTCACAATAGTGTATTTTGGATATAAACAATTCATTGTGGAGAGTTTAACGTCATTGAAAATAGATTAATATGATGATGCAGCTTAATATTAACGACACACATTTTTTGAAAATTTAATCATGAGTGACGAAGCTCATTTCGATTTGCGTGGATATGTTAACAAAGAAAACAGCTATTATTGGAGATTTACAGACTTAAGACATCCATGAACGATCTCTTTACTTTCATAGAATGACAGTTTGGTGTGCAATTTGGTCTGGTGGTATCAATTGAACATGTTTTTTTTAAAAAATGTTATTGTCGCTGGTGAACAATATTGTGCCATGCTGCAAATATTTTTGTGCTTGAAATTAATGAACAAGGTCTACTCGTACAGCACATGTGTTATTAAGAGCACCCACAACGCACACAGCTTGCATTACGATGCAAATTTTGAACGATGCATTTCCTGGACGAATAATTTCAAAGTTGGTCATATAAATTTGGCACCTCTTTCACTTGATTTCACTACATCATTTTTTTCTTTGGAGCTCTTAAAGAAAAGGGTGTATATTAACAAGCCAGAAACAGTTCAACAGCTTAAGGACAACATTCAACAAGAAATCTCTTAAAGAATACCAGAAGTATGTGGAAAAGTCATAAAAAATGTAAAAACTATAACACCATATTACTCCCTTTTCGACTAAATTCAACAATTTAAATGAATTTCCTGATTCCGGACCATAGCATTGTCAAAGTACAACTTGCAGCTATGTAACAAACAGAAATGGTGGCAGAAAAAAATTGGCCGAAGTTTATTCATAAATCTCTCTTTTATTAATAAAATTAAATAAAAAGTACAAAAAATAATATGTAACCATAAATATATATAACCATTATATGTTGTTTAAAGTAAAAATAATTTTTAAATATTAAATAAGCAAAACATATTACTTTATAGGAGATAAAAATGAAAATTAAATCATTAATTTAAAAAAAAATAACAAAAAAAACCGAAACCCTTAGACTTGTACGTATAATGTTTAAAAAATACAATAAGCATATAGAAAACATTTCTTAGCAACTATAATATATATATATATATATATATATATATATATATATATATATATATATATATATATATATATATATACACACAAATATACATACATACATATATATATATATATATATACTATTTAAAAAAATATCATTTTAAATAACAGAAGAAGACATTTTCTTCACAAATAAGAAGTTTTTGTAATGAACTCCTGCTAAAAAAAATATTTTAAAAAATTTTTATGTAAGTGTAGTATATTAAGTGTTTTATAAGAAGTTAAGTGGTTATTAACAATTAAATGTATTAAACACGCTATATTTATATATATATATATATATTATAAATCATCCGCGCATGATTACAACTTCAAAGCCTCCCTATCTGCACACGAACACGCGTCGCTTTTACAGCTGGTCGTTCAGTACAACGACGGCTCGCGTCGCGGTGGGACACAAACTTACGCCATTCTACAATAAAAATATAACTAAGCGAACACTCTTTATACACTACTCATGTGGATTAAGTGACATATAATATATTGTATGTTTTTAAACTAACATTTTTACACAATATTATCAGTAGTATCTTTCATCATTTAACATTATGATGTTTTTTTTACATATGTGTGTAGATAAATTCATAAAAGCTTTCGTATGAAATGCATAGCTGCTTAATTCATAGTTATTAAAAAATATTTAAAAATATATTTGATTAATTTTCTATAAATATAGTGAATTAAAAAAATAAAAATAATTTATTTGTTATAAAACTATTGATAGTCATCATGTCATTTAAAACAAGTAAACAGTTTTAATAAAGAAAATATGCAAATGAATAAATAAATTTATAAATTATGTATAACTATAATCAGTCTTAAATACATCTTCTAAATATTCGCATTTAAATTAATATTCAACACAAAGATCGACATTAAAGAACAACTTCATTCAACTTTTCAACTTCGAAATCAGTTCTAAGAAAAACATAGTTATCATTCATAAATAATTTGTAAGACTCATGAAAATACTAACGATTCATAAATCGAGTTGACGAAAAATTCTTAATTGTTTAATGTCACAAGGAGAGAGATAAAGTACCTAATTGCTTGAAATTAATCAACGACATTCTTTGTTTTTGTTAAAGAATATACAAATAATGCAGCAGGAAAATGTACGAGTTGTATTTTAAATGATTTTTTTGTTATTTTTATATGAAAAATATCAGACACATACTTGAATTATATTTTATATAAGAATTATATAAATGCTGTCAAAATAAATATTTTTTTTAAATTTATATTAACAATAAATTTATTTAAAATAGATTTTACATATAAAATATGCATTTTTTTCTGACAAATTTATAAATAAATAAATGTTAAATATTAAATTCCAATGAATATTAGTATTAATTACTATTATAAATATTTCTCTATGGTAATTTTTATGTATAGCAAATCACTGAAATATTTAGATGCATAAATATATATATATATATATATAGAATTCAAATAAATTAAAATAGAATTAACAGTAATTATAAATAACTGATTGAACTCAACGATTCAATAAAATTACATTTTATTGACTTTCGTCTCTAAAAGCTTTAATTACCTTATAAATGTTTTATAACTCATAGAAATAACCTCTGAGTGTGAAAATAATTTTAAGTGAAATTATATTTAAAAAATACAAATAAAATAAAAAATAAAACTGTTCTATAGTAATAAATGATTATAATTTTAAATATGCGCTTCAAAGTACCTAATGAATTAAAGGTCATTTATAGTTTTTTAAATCATTAAAAAACATTTCTAATTTTAATGCCATTAATAAAAAAACAGACACACGCACACCCCATTCATTAAAACCGCATGTATAATGACTGTTTTATCTCTCTTTTAATGAATACAAAATAACAAGGATAATCTCTTAAATCTATTATAACGAACTTATATCAAATGATTCATTATTTATCTCGCTAAGTCGTAAAAATCATTAGACTAAGTAAAAAAAGACGTACAGTGTTGTGGGTCACGTTTCTCCACATTACAATGGCTTCGTGTCCGTTTAGCCGTGGGGCGTCGGCACACGTGCTAGCCAATGGACGTGGTCGTGAAAAGGGGCGTGAGGAGGATCGCAATGCACAACTGTTAAAAAAGAATGAAGGTCTCACGTCGCGCCAATCTTCGATTCAACTACAGACGATGTCGCCATCAAGTCATGACGACGGACTTAACGATGTCGCTCAAACGACACTCAACCTGAAACACCTCAGTTCTGCGATTTTGATGCTGACCGCGCCATCGGTAAGAAAATGCTTTCAGATACTACGAATTATGATCACAAATAAAAAAAAAATAAATCAAACTTTTATATAAGTTCTATACGAGCAAATATCGATTTTTTCATTAATCAAATCAAAATAGGTCAATAAAATCTCTTTATAGGAAAAACGTTTACAGATTTCTACTAACACATATTAAATTCGATTTCACATCAAATTTAAAAATATATATCTTAACACACATATATGATATATATATATATATATATATATATATATATATATATATATATATATATATATGGTATCATTATTATTAGATTCTTTCAATCTGCTACTGAATATAGCATTTTCTATAAACTGTTTATACACTCCTTCCAGTCGCCATTCTGTTCCACGTCTATGAGCTTTCGTATTCCCATTTAATCATTTTCCATTCTAAGAAATCAATCAATTATTTTCTTTCCTTCTTTCGCTATAATTTAAAGTACTACGCTCTTTCAATATTTTACCGTGTTTCCATTTTGAATCTAATACATTAAAACATTTTGTGACATTTGATTTTAAAAGTACGTTATTATTATTTCCTATGAGTGTAACTGTTTGCCCCTCTTCAATTTGCATCTTAAGAAACGATTTTATCAATTGATTTTAAGAAAAAGTTTATGCCAAATAAATTCAAAATTTCTTAAGAATTTAGAAATATTTCGATATTTTATTGTGTTTATTTTTCTGACTTGTTAAATAAATTATGTTTTAAATTTCAGTATGTTACGAATTCGAACAGAAAATTATAAAATATTAAAAATTACTTTAAAATGATTTCCATCTTAATATTAAATAGAATCATATTATATCAATACTAAAATAATATTTTTATTCACCTTCTCACATATTAATACTTAGCATCTCATTATTGTATTTAAAAAAAAATGAACTTTAATGTATCTGAAGCGTTATTTTATATTTAACTACTATTACTTTTAGAATATCTAATTATATTCGAATGAAAGTTTTGATTTACATTTTTTAAAAAGTTAAAATTATCCACATTCAATTAATATATTTCAATAAGTATTCTTATGACTTTATTTGTTGATTATATTTTTTTTAATGTGTAAATGTGTTCCTTATTTAATCATATTTACTATACTGAACAAACAAATATTTGTTTTAAAAATGTGTTTCAAAGGAAACTATATCAAATTCTACATACTTCATCTAAAAAAAAATTTCATTTATACCTTAAAACAAACAAACTTAAAACAAACTCAAATTAACGTAAGTAAATTAGACATTTATTAAACATCTTATTTAAATCGATAATTTACAATAAAATATACACTTCTCGAAAAATGCAATTTTTCAGGAGAGCAATTTAAAGATATTGTAATTCTAAATAATTAAAATTTTTAACCAATTTCATTAATTTGGTTGTTCTAATAAATAGAAAATTTACTATGGTCAACTTTTCTTTAATTAAAATGTTTAATATTGAAATAAGAAATATAAGTAGTAACATTTACTGAAAGAAAAATTAAATATATTATTATTAAGAAACTAATAATCATCAGAAAAAATAAGTAATGGATGATAAATTTTTGATGAACTACTATTGATTTTTCGAACATATAATAATTAACAATTTAGATCTAAACATATTCTTTATAAAAAAAACTTAAAATAAAAGTTTGAAAAATTTACCGATAAACGTAGAAATAAAAAAAAAACTGAATTCATCAACAGAAAAATTCAACTAGTAACTGATATAAGTTTTTTGTTGAAAGTTGAGAGACGATACGTTTTACTTTTCAGAATTCATTTTTATTTTCTCTAACTGAGAAAAACCATTTGATTAAGTACTTTTTGAAAGTTAACTATTGGCATCTTATTTTTACTACCCCAATCGAAGAAAAATGGATGGATGTTTTATACGCCTCATCTATTTTTTATATAATAGATGAATGAATATAAAATATATATATATAAATTTATTTTTATAAAAAAAGTTCGATATGAAGAATTTTATAATATAATAAATACAAAAATTTGAAACAAATATTTAAATAATCAGAATTTTTTAAGAAATATAATTAAATAAATTTACTCAAAATTATAGAAACACACACACACATATATATATATATATATATATATATACATATATATATAAACACTGAAATAAGCGTTTTAAAATAGTTTTATTCTTCAGCTCTAATGGATTAAATTGGGAAAACCACATTTTCATTAACGTAATGTAACTGAAAGATAAATATAAAATCCAGATGATTTAATAATTATCATTATTTGAAATTTCTAACAGGCTATAACGTTGACAAAAACATTTTTTCAATTATACAAAACTGTTAAAAAAATGTTAATCAAATGTGAAAGTAACAGACAGCATTTTTTTTATTTTTCATAGAATATTTTTATGAATAAATATTGAGATTTAATTTTTTTTATTAATTTAAGAGCAACAATTGAATAATTGTGTGTAACACTAAAATATTTTTTCATTAATTAATTACATATTATATATATATATATATATTATTGTAAATATTACACTTATCAGTAAAAGTATATATTTGATTACAAAAGAACAATTCTCAGTTGAGGATTGCTTTTTATAATTTTTTCTTTTATGTCAAAAGAATTTTTAATGTATAATTATATAAATTTAATTTCAATACAATATAAATGTGCTAGAAATTAATAATATTTTTGTGATTTATATTATTTTTTCCTTATATAATTCACTATATTCGTCAAACTATTTCTTTTATTTTTATAGCTTACTTTATCTTTTAAAATAGATGTAAAAAAAAATGTTTTATTTGATTCTACGTCAATTGTTCATTTTCAATGTTAATCCTAGAGGTTTAAAGTGATTTTAAAATTTTCCTTAAGATGATGAATATGAAAACCGGTCGTAGAAGAAATGATATCACTAGTGACATGCAGGATGCTTGCAGTACAATAAAGAATGCTATATATATATATATATATATATATATATATATATATATATATATATATATATATATAATAAGTATTATTTCTACCTCTAACGATTGACGATTAGATGAAAGGTTTTTTCATTTATTTCAATTGTTCTAATGCTAAATATATTTTTTTGATATATTTGAAATGCTTTTTTTAATATCTATCTATTCACTGATCTCGTTAAACCGACTTAAGCTCTACACATCTATAGAACCTCTTTGCTACAGCTGTATATACATATACATACATATATATATATATATATATATATATATATATATATATATATATATGTTAATAAATATCATATAGAATCTATAGAAATGTATATAATATATATATATATATATATATATATATATATATATATATATATATATATATGCATATAAAATGTGTGTATATGTGTGAGTGTTTGCATACGTATTATTTCACAACCCACAAAAACACTTATCACAAACCTACACACACATCTGGATCAAAGGTTAATAAAGCGTGCATGTATATAATAGATTAAAAATAGAGCCATATTACTACAATGTAAAAAATGAAAAACATATTTTTTCTCCAACAAAAATATGAGATTATTTATATAATGTTTATTAAAAGCAACTGCTTATAACTTCATAAGTTTCATGAAATTAAACCACATAATTAAGTTAATTCTATGATTAGTAAATATTCATAATTGTAAGATGAAATAATTTACAAAAATATTTACTTAAATTCAGTTCATATTTCTTAGAAACTGATTTAGTAGGTAATATAATTTTTTTAAATTATTTTTTTTTAAATACTGTTAATATATAAAGTATAATAGTTCTGTTTTGATGAGTATAAAATCGTTTCATATGTAAATTTATAATATATATATATATATATATATATATATATATATATATATACATACACTAAAAATATATCTAAAGAAAATATTAATATCAGAAAAAGTATTTTTATAATAATTTAGTTTTTGATTACTTAAAAGTATTTTATAATAATTAAGTAATTGAAATTCTTAATTAATAACATTATTCAGTTTGTTAAAATTAGGAAAATTTCAGACGGATTTAACGAGTTCCTTTCTTCAGTTTATTTAAATTATATTAAATATAGCGAAATTTGTAGATATACTAGTTGTTAAAAACACTGAACATATTGAAAAATATTTTACTTAGTATGAAGTAAAGAAAATTATTGTTCAATTATTTAAACTTATATTTTTAAACTTTAAACATATTTTTACTAATTATTATATACAAATACTTGTATAAAAAGATAACATAAATCGATTGACGGTTATTTTTTATTTCATTGAAATAATATCTTTTGAGCAAAAAAAATCATTAAAACGTACGCAGAACGAAACAAGAGTTTTAATTTAATTATTTATTCATTCATTTGAAAGTATTTATATATAAATATCTGTATATATATATATATATATATATATATACATATATATTATATATACACACATGAGTAAATGTATCCATATGTGGTATTATATAAAAATATTAATCTGATTTAGAAATGAAAAGGATTATAATATTCACTTTTTACAAAAATTTATATATTTAATAAATATAAATATGTGTGCTTATATATATATATATATATATATATATATATATATATATATATATATATATATAAGTATATATATATAAATAATTTTGATAAATAAAAAGTTTGAAGCTGTGATCCTGTTTATGTTTTATGTCAAAAAATAAACTACTTTCTTGTGCAAATTGGATGTCATTTTGTAATATTGTGGATAAGGAAGCAATGCTCAAAAGCTATTTCACATGAACGTTCAGTTAACAAGTGTTAAAAACTTTTCACAAATTTTTCCTTTCCGTGAAAAATTCTTAAACTTTTTACCGAAGTCTAACGGAAATCGAGAAGCATTTTATATAAATGTTGATACTGTAACTTTATTCATAAATCATTCTTATTGCTTAACTTTTTCTGTCAAAAATGTACGCTCACTATCGACTTAACACTTCCTGAAGTAAAATATTATGTTATTAATTTTTGTGATTCTGTCTTTATATCTATATACTATCGCATGTAGAAAATCAAACGTAATGTTCTGGAACGTTTTTAATATTCAAAGATATTTTTTACTTTTTACAGATTTAAATTACTTTTAATATATATGTGTATATATATATATATATATCTGGTATCCATATGTCTACATTTTTTTAATATTTATTCATTCAATTAACTCGACTTTCAATACTAATAAATTCCACTATATTTTTTCAATATTTCAATTTTTATTATAACTGTAAATTTTTTAGAATTTTTTTATAATCACACTCTCTCTCTCTCTGTCTATATATATATATATATATACATATAGATACAAAAACATAAAACATACATAAGGGTAACATCAGTTTCATTTACTGAGCATTTTTAAAATAATTTCAAGTCATATATTTCTAAAATTAAGTAACATGTCCTAAATTATAATCATTTATCATATTTGCAATTAAATACCATATGAGTTTTTAGTAATAATTGTATTTTAATCTCTATAGTTTATATTATCATTTCTCGTTTAGCCTAGTAATAAGGGGTTTTATAATTAATTGTCTCAATTTTCACACTGGCATTGATTAATAACAGTTAATTTGATGATATATTTTTGTGATAATTAAAAATATATTTCTTTTGTTGAAGTTTCTCTTTATTATATTACTTTAATATATCATTTTCATGTGTAGTCAAATTCAAACACATGCATATATATATATATATATATATATATATATATAGTAGTGCATTTTTTACAAATAAAGAATATCGAAAGCACTCATTAGAAAAGTAAAGGATAAAGTATTAAAATCTCTAGAAAATAGATAAATTAAATTAAAAAAAGTATTTACTAAATTATACATTTTATTATTGTTAACGACAAATAAAAATAAACCTATTTTCATTACATAATCCCATCTGTTAATTTTTAATTATTTATCGTCATATGAATTGAAATTTTAAATGATTTTTTGCAATCATTCTTCACACGTTTCCCCCTTTTTCATTTTGGGTCGTATGAATAGTGGATAAGAATTCAAACGTTTTTAATTAATGGTGACATTTTATATCACTCAACCGGTTCGATAACATGTTCGAATTCAAGTCCGGATGTGAGTTTAAGGGTGAAAAGGTTACCGGCATTATTTTGTTGTTCTGCTCTTTAATAATAGGGTGTGTGGATTGTAAATATGATCTAATAAAACAAACATATACAAACACTATAAATGTAACAACAGGATAATCATATGACAATATCAAATGTATTTTTTATCGACGTCAGTTTTCGATTTTTATTAAACGATTTTTCGTGTACAAATGAGGATAATTATTACTGAACAAACACGTTTTGGAATGCATTTACAGGTATACTATATCAATTCGTTTTCAAAAAAGGATACATTATCCATAATGATTCATTAAAAACAAATGGCCCAAAAAGTGTCACATGTTTCACATTATTTACATGGATTATTCATTAAAACAGTAAATAAACTAAAGCTTTTTGCAGTTAAATAGCAAACTAGAAAATAATTACAATATAATTTTGTTAATTGATTTACATTCTTTTAATTTGCTAAATATATTTTGTTTATTTCATACAGAATGTAAAAGAAATATTAAAAATATTATAACGATTTTTTTGTGCGTTGTAATGTTGAAATTTATTTTCAGATACATAAATTGTATAGAAATGTATAACTGAGTATTCAAAAATTGAAATTATTTTTTAATTTCTTAACACATCATTTATTGATGCATTATATATATATATATACATATATATATATATATATATATATAAATTTACTTGCTTTTGTTATCAGTACTTTCAATATTATATGTTAGTATTTTATTTAAAATAAATAAATTACTACCTTTTGTTAGAGAGTGGCAATTAAAAGTATTGATTTCAACATTTTTTTTTAATTAATGTAAAATTATACTAGATAATAATTAAATTTACACTATTTTTCCAACATCATGTATATAAAATTCTAATTGTGTGTTTTTGTACCTCTACTCCCGTTGCTATTTTGCTCTGATTATCTTGTCATTCCGAATCATGAGTTTTTGGTTTCCATTACTAAGTTTGGTACGCAAGCCATATTCAGATAGATTTTAAAAAATATAAAGTCTCTACAGTCTACTTGAATCTAGTAGTAAAAGCAGAAACTCAGATTATTAAAAAGGATAAAAACTATCAGGCCAATGTATAACATAGATTCAATAAAATTGGCTCATTGTTTATACGTTAAATTATATATATATATATATATATATAAATGTAATATTAATATTAATGGTGTCTTAACACATTAATGAAAATTTTGACAAATATCTATTTGATTCACTTCTAAAATCACTTTCTTGTACCTTATAGATCTTCTACGAAACTCATAAATTCTAAATAACTAAATTAGAAAATCAATAAGACAAATACAAAACCACATAAAACTATAAAAAAATAGAAATGATAAATTTAATATACTTGTATTAAAAAGATATGAGAATATAAATTACTTAATTTGTCATGAATTGTCTTCAAACAAAAACAACACGACTTACTCATGAAATCTCTAACGGGGAACGAAACAAAACAATAAGAAGCAAACTTTTACAACTTTTAATATGAATAAATAGACAAAACAGGTGCTTATGAGCTAAATGGTATCAACTATTATTAACAAAATACCTGATACATATTTTGTTATTACAAAGATATCTAATAGCGGGCCAGCGGAACGAGAAATTTTAAAAATAGGTTTATTCACTTAAACTACAAACAAAAAATGTATGATGTAAAAATCAAAAGTCTTTTAATTGCGTTTTGAAATTTTCTGCTTTCTCTGGCACGCCTTGTATAATCATCAAATTAAAAATAATCATAAATGTGCGATTTTATTTCTCTATTGATTTGCGTTATTCGCAGAAATAATGAATTTTATATTAACAACATGCCACGCTAACATGCCATTGTATTATTATTATTCGAAATGTTTTATATAAAAATGAAAATATTTTTAAACGGACAATGGAAAAAAACAGTTATAATGAATAACTTTTCATACAATTATACAGCTATACAATTGTTTTGTTTAAAAATCGAGAAAAATAATATCTAATATAATAAAAAAATATGAAATTAATTCACATATGTGATATATATATATATATATATATATATATATATATATACATATGCAGGATCAAATATATATATATTTGCAGGGTCAAATAGAAGCACAATATACACACGAGTACATTTAATATTTCATACTGTTGAAGCTTTAAATGTGCAGGAAGCAAGCAATAAATAATTGCAAAATTAATTGCTGGTTTACAGATATATGCATGTGATAATAACCACAAGAGCTGTTTTGGTTCAATGAGGATACCGTAGCTAAAGTGACGGTTGCCACGATATTAATGACTTCTTATGTTTACAATCAATATCGCTGAGAAAATTATATTCTATTGATTTTCATCTAGTTTATGTATATGCACATGGATATATATATATATATATACATATATATATATATATATATATATATAATATATATATATATATATATAATATACATACATTTATTCACACTTTTGTAAAGATTCATATAGAAAATGATAACATTTTAAATCATTAAATGTAAAATTTTTAAAAAAATATAATATTCATTTCAATAATAAACGATATTATTACGTTAAGAAACGTATTGAATCCGTATATTCATAAAAAAATAAACAAAAATAAATCTTCTTAGTTACCTTTTATAATGCCAGTATATTTTCATATATTTATTTCATAAAATAAAATCAATTCCAATGGTATAGTATGGGTTTAAATATTAATATTGAATATAATAATTTGAATATTATATATATATATAATTTTCGTCCTTTAGTAAATAAGCAAAAGCTTCTTATATTTTCATTTAATTTAAATATTCAATGCATTTCTTTTCCATAAGTTTTGAATGAAATATCTAGTATAATATATAGAATGTCTCGCTCTTTGCGTCTAGAAATATAAGCGAAAGAACCAGAATACTTAAGATATTTGTCAGCTTTTGCAACTTCGAGTTTAAGCTTGTATTTTAGAAGAGGAAAGACAATTTAAGCATTTTCTGTAAATTAATTTAATAGTCTGTATTGGTTTTAGGAAGCATTTTTTTCTGAATATAATATAAAAAAAATAATGAAAAACTAAACAAAACATTATTTTCAACATGAGACAAAAAAAGTACTGCATCTCTTTAAATAACCATTGAAAAACATATCTATCTTAATTTTTTTATTAATTTTATATTCTAGAATTCGTATATACATTTCTATAACACGTTTGAGAAACGTTCCGTATATAACTTGCATTTAACTTGTGTATGAAATCATGTACATTTCTAATTTTATAACTTATAATAAGGAGAGTTAAAATGGGAATAATAAAAATAAAGAAAATGAGAAAAATTAAATAGAATTCGTGTGCTTCTTTATTTTCCATACTACATAACAGTATATATTGATTAAAAACGTAAAGAATTTAATTGTCAAATATATATATATATATATATATATAGAAAAGGAGAGAGAGATGCATGTATGTGCGTGTATATATAAGTATTCATATACCTATTTGTAACGACGTTACCTGACTATATGTATATAAAACTTTATATTTCACACAAATATGAAATGTTATACTCAGCGTACAATGCAAATTGAAAACATCTTCGTATTTCGATTTTTTCCAAGGGAGTGAAAATAATCTTATACAAATATCGAACATAAGAGGGCACATATTGCCACCAGCAATACAAACTTAGTGACGTCAGGCAACACCACCCGAAATCCTTTAACATTTACAACGTAGTGTTATTCGTGAATATCTCTTGTATTTGTGTTTTGATATCTGTCTGTATCTTACTAGTACAGTGGGCCAAAGTCGGCAGATAACGGTAATTAAAATGTAGTGAGCGCGCTTTTGCACTCATAACCCTAACCACAATGGTAAAAAGAGGAAACACAAATTTAATTCAAAGCGAGTTTTGCTCAAAATTAATTATAAAACATTCACCACAATATTTTACGTTCATTAAAAGTTTGGTCATTTTATTCTGTTTACTGTTAAAAATTCTTTTTATATAGGGATTTTTTTAATTATATATATATATATATATATATATATATATATATATATATACAAATTTAAAAATAAATACTGCAAAAAGAATCTCTAATTAAATATTATAATTTTTTTAATTACAAAAAATTGTTATACAACTACTAAATGAAAACAATAGGAAATAAAATTTGTCAAATACAATTTTGTTAACTTTACGATAAATGGTTTCTCTAAATATCAGTAAATATATTTAAATTATGCAAATATATATTGATAAACATAAGATATTAAATACCTTTTATTTGTACACAAATACATTTTAATCATCTATATGTAACATTGTACTACACACATGTACATGCAATTGAATTCGCCTTACTAACAGAATTTCACGCATAAAAATTGCTAATCAATCAAATAGGGATTTTGAAATGTTACATACTTTCCTTTATAAAAATATCATTATTTAAGTTTTTTTTTGAAAATCTAAAAAAATATTAAAATTTTAAAAAGGAGAATTTATAACACATTTTTTTGGATTATAATAATACTGATAGATCTTCAATAAAAATGCGTATTAAAATAATATAATTTAACATATTTATATTTCAATATATTTTTTGGGCAAACAATTCATTAAAATAATAAAAAAATATATATACTATAATCGAAATACAAAAGTTATTTTTTAATTATATTTCTTTTTTATATTTCTGATATTCATTTAAACAATAAAAATGAATAAGTTCATCTAAAAATATATTACATTAATGAAAAATTAGAAAATAGTCTTTAGGGTTTTATAAAAATAATTTATTTATTCTAAGATTCAAGTAAATACGTATAAATTTATTTACTTCAGAAAAATGTGAATAAAAAATTAAAATATTTATATATTTTTGAATATTTTAATACACGGCAAAAAATGTAATTTTAATTATTATTTTGTCTGTTAAACATATGCCCTCATTGAAGTTTTGGAATAATAACTGTATAATTGAATAATAATATAATAAGTGAATAAATACTAAAATTCAAATAAAAGGTATATAAAACTACTAAAATACAAAATATAAATATATTGTGCATATTAAGAAAATGAAATGTTAAAATACTGAAAATGTTTAAATTTGTTCTAATTTGAATTATTGTTTATTTCAAGCATTTAATTAAAAATCAATAAAATAAATTTCATTAACAAATAAACTATACTGTTTTACGGGTTCACCTCAATTTAATTAATTTAAAGTATAAGATAAGTATGTTGAAAATTAATAGTAATATACTACACTTTCTAGAAAATAAATTTTACTAAATCTTTTCGTTTATTTTACAAAATACTGATAACAACAAAATACTTTAGAAAACCGTAAATAAATACCTTTTGTCAACAGGGATAAACCCACGATATACAAGATATATATATATATATATATATATATATATATATATATATGTATATATAAACATACATGTATATATATATATATATATATGTATATATATATATATATATATATATGTATATATATATGTATATATATATATATATATATATATGTATGTGTGTGTATAGTAAATATTATTTGTTAAACAGAACTGACGTTTGCAGTATAAACAGTGATGGAAAATATACCCGTATCTTTGAACGACTATTAACGTCATATTTATTTTTAGTGTGGATCATAGCTAAAAAAAATAAAAACACATCTCGAGAAATCTTCAATAAAAGCGTTCTTTTTTTAAGTACTAACAGTAAAAATAAATTTCAGCACACTGCAACACTTTACTTCAAAACAACGATTCGCCATTTACATGTTAATATCACAATATTTCTCTTTAAGCGCTCTCTATCCCCACTGATAAATTGAGTTTTCGTTCTACTTTGGAACGAGAGCATAGCAAAACCATAACAGCCATTTTCACGTTAAAAGTGAGTATCAACCCTTTTGATGACGGTTCCTCCTGTTTGTCTTTGATGCCAGTCTGTGGCATCATTCCTTTACGTTTTGGCCAATTTGGGTATACATGTACTACTACATAGTGACAAAGGGCATCGTTGTTAATTGGATATCGACGACATAGGACTTGACAAACCAGTCACGTTTTCAATGGATGTTAATTAAGTACATCACTTTAAATAGTGTGTGACATTTTAATAAAATAATAGAACGATATGTGACACTCATGAATATTTTATTTTATGGATTTTATGAAATCCTTTTGATATTGGTTGATTAAAACAGTAAGCTTTCAACTAAATTTTAATACAAATACGTGCTGAACAGCTGATGCATTTTATGTTCGAGTTCAATAGGTAAATTATTTAACAGAAATTATATTTTCAATCATGCAGTTTTAAGTATTTTACAAATATTATTATTATCAAATTTCAAACTTCTTCTTCGTTATAAATTTATATACAACTGCATACACTCAAATTAAATTCAAACAGTAAATTTTAAAAATAACTTTACAATTGAAATTATATACGAGTATATATATATATATATATATATACAAGGTATAAAAAATATACACATGTGCAAACTATTTTATTTATCTATTTGAATGACTCTTCTTTTCAATTCACATTTCGTATGTGATTCAATAACAAAAATCAAAATATAGAATGGAGATAGAAAAATATTTTAACACATATGTCATTTCACCATGAACGAATGGAATTTCTTATTTTTTTGATATGAATATCAATATTTTTTGAAAGAATAGTACATAATAAAACATTCTTTTATATTTTTATTGTATTTATACTTTCATCATAAAACAAAGTTTCGTTTCGTAAGGTTAATGATTTTTGTCATCTAAAAATAATTTCTTTATATTTTTTCTAAAATGAATTTTACATAAAGTTATAAATAACGATACATATACATAAAGATATATATATATACATGTATATGTATGTACGAATAGAGTACGTTAAATGTGTAATTAAAATTATAATTACGAAGTGCATATAATATTCAAATAGTTCTTGCATTATAAGAAAAATAAATATTATACAAGATTTTTTTTCAATTAAGATTGGATTTTAATTCTAAATATATAAAGGGTAATTTTGAGATTATTTTTTAATTTTAATTCTCACAACAATAGAGGTAAATGTATTGTTGAAACATGAGTAAAAAGCGTTATTTTATAAAAAATATTTTCAGTTCAATACAAATTACCACTATAATATTACTTTAATATTTAAACAACAAATATTTTGTTTAACTGTTTGGAATATCTCTATTCAGGTAAGAGGTAATTAATGACTATTTAAATTAGTCCAATTAAGATAAACGTTAATGAACAATTAGTTCGGATAAAATTAATACCAGTTAGAGATACACTGATATAGAGAGAGACAGTACGCTATGAGATTTGGAACTTAGTAATGTAAGAGCTAACTTTTAGCAGAGATAAGAAAGGTAATAATCTCTAACTAGGAGCTACGTAACTTCACAATAAAATTACATTTCAGTGCATCTTGTAAAATTGTGCATTTAACGATTAATATTTAATTACATAACCATTTTATATACAAATAATATAAAAGATTTTAAGTTCAATAACAAATATGTTGAATGTTATAAAAATATGTAATTTTTAATTTTGTTTCGGAATTCATTAAATACATATTCTTTTATAAAAATATTATTTAATTTTTTATTTGAATTTTCTGTTTAAATATTTTTTTAGTTATTAAAGTTCTTTCGTTATAAAGTTTGTATTTTTAAAACTAGTATTATTACTAATATTGAAATAAAAACTATGTTGTTTAAAAATATATTTAAGGATTAAATATTGAGATCAAAATAACAAAAAATATGATATAATTTATAGTTATTTTATGTGTTATTGAATTAAATTTTTCTTTTCTTTTCCGTATTAAAGAGGTATTTTAAAAGGAACTAAGTCATTACAATAGTAATAACAATCTAATAACATGAGAAAAAAGTAAATCTCTGTCTCTTACTGTACGTAATTTACTTAAATATTTTATCTTGAAGACGTTATCAATTTATATTATATACTCTTTTTGTTTTAAAATGTCTATTGAAGTGAAATTAAAGTCAAAGGCTACATATATAAATCTAGTTAATAAAAAAATCAATACTTAACAGAGACACTACAGTGTAAATTTAATTGCAATCTTTAACTTCAGTATTATTGCTTTTTTAATTGAAACTTTAATAATAGTATAAAACATTTCATAGAAGATAAAAATTTTATATTACGAGAAGTTTTTTCAATCATATTTCTTGCATTAGTTGCATACATTTTAAATTATTATCATACTTTTAAATTAATTTACAATGAAGCAAAATTTATTAGTGATACTTTTTTAAAAAATATTAATAGAATTTTATCTTCACATAAACTATATACATAATCATTTTTCTGTCATTATTTATAACTTAAATGTTATAAATTTATATAACAGAATGACCACAAAGAGTCTTACGAGCTGTTTGCGCTTCGAACAACTGTCATACGACTCTTGATGTTCTAAAACTTTAACCGCTAATCAACAACCAAAACATAACCACTAATTAGGCCAAGTATTCCAATGTTCTTATAAACTTATTCTCGATTATTTGTATGCGGTTGGACAGTAGCACTATTGTAAACTGTTCATAATTTTTTTTAAATATTAAAAGAAATTTTTATAATATCTACTTTTATTCCAGTATCGTCTCCGATACTTTCTAAAATTCATCTTATTGATCTTCCCTGAAAATATCAATTTGTTATAAATCAATCATAATTGAAGAGTAAAGGAAAAATGTAATTATCTATAAAATAAATTTTATTTTAGTAAATATATGTTTAATTACAAAAAATCCAAACTTTGAATAAAATAGATTTTAATGAAATCTATACAACTGTAAGTTTTTAAATAAATAACTGTAAAAAATATCAAGAAACTGTAGAACATAAAATTGTAATAAAAATGTGACATTGTCAATATGGAATGCACACGAAGAATAATAGACATAAATAAATAAAATTAATATCATATTAAGTCTATTAAAAGTGTTTTCGCATTATTTTATATAGTAAATTGAAAAAAAATGTTTTTATGGTTCTATATATTTTTATATAGGGAAGAAGATATTGTATTTTAGATGTCAGACAAACTTTTCACAGATCCCATAAAATCTGATCAAAAATATTCTATAATTTACTATTGATACTTTTTAATTCTTACTTATCTGCATTTCAATTGCGATGTTCTATTCTCTTCATAGTGTAAAGATAAAGAAAAATCGTGCGTTCTAAAAATGATTTTGAATCGCCATTCAAATATACATAAGTGGTAAACAAAAATGATCAGTATTCAATCATTGAAAATGTTTGATATATTATTAAACATGAAATAAATTTACGGTTTGTGGAGTTAGTGAAAAATACGCTTGTGGAAATAAATTTAGCCATACTGATAAAAATATGGGATTCCCATCAACTCATTAAATATTTAGTACAAGATTTTTTCCAAAAAAATATATAAGTTGGAAGCTCGAACTAAAATATAAACCAAATTTTGCATCAATCAAGATCCAAACATGAAAACACATATTTTCTATTTCAAATCGAATCCACTTCTGAATCAATAATAACTCTGTTTTAAATTAAAATATTTTCTTGTCGTTTTAGGATTTTGAAGCCTAAATATTTAAAAACACTATATATCTTGGCCAAAACGTTGGCATAACCTTACAAAACAGTAGTGAATATGATAGTGACCGAAAAGTATTTTCGAATTTCAATTGAAAAAAAATGCTGCTGCAGCCATGGGAATTATTTGTTCAGATTTGAGGGAAGGTTTTGTGACACATAAAACATGCAAAAATTGCGAAAAGAGTGGAAGAGATTCGAAAATACATTACGACTTCATCTACTCATAGCTGCATTCCTATTTTCAATAAGAGATTTGTCAGTTATCTGATAGTCGGAGCAAGATTACACTTTTGAGGATTGAAATGTACTCAATTTTTCCATAAACACTAGTTTTTTTATAAAGAAGGCACCGAATTAATTTGAAAAATTAATATTATATTTTATAAAATTATTAAAACTAATTTAAAAAGTTTAATTAAAAAATTAATGAACATGTTATGGTTCAAGAATTATTAAATCAATATAATGCAAATAAATAGTTAATGTTTCAAAAGTATATATACTTTTATAGACGGTGTGATGAAATGATACGTTTTTCATCTAGAAAATAGTATATACTCGTATATAATTAAAGTTTTCTCATTAAATAACGTTTTTCTTTTTTATTACTTGTTTTATAAAAGAGAAATTCTCTTTTATTGTATATATGTATATATATATATATATACATATACATACATACATACATACATACATACATACATAACATTCTCTTTCAGATAAAAATATTATTTTTGTTTGAAGTATAAAGAATATAAATATAGTAAGATAGAAAATTGTTTGCCAATATTAATCAGAACTTTCATCTGAAAGGTTATATAATAGACACAGTAATAAAGAAAAAAATACATAAGTTGTCAATAGCATTTTTTTCGAAAATATATGAAAAACTAATAAATGTCCAGCTAACTAACAAATACTAGGAAAACCCAATAAATTCGTTTCGACCTCATTACTTTTCAAATTGAAACCATTCACATTAAAGAATTAGGTTATTGATTTTATGTGCAATACATTATATATTTTAATAAGAGTATGCTCATATTGCTTCAATATTAAGTGTACTCTATATTTTCTTTAACTTTAATTATATAAAGTATAAATAGTTTTAATTTGAAGTTGATTAGACAATGTATACTTACATTACATAAACGTTATACGAGAGATAATTAACAAAAAAAATAAATATGAAACGATTTAAATTATATACTATTATTATATATTATGTTTAAAATTGTAAGCATTTTTTAAGTATTTTTTCAGTTTAGAATAACACATCTTGTTGATAAAAATATTCTATAATTTGATCTTGTAATATTATTCTGGGAAATAAAAAAACACATAAAAAAGAGCGAAGAATTGGTGAAAAATATTTTCGAAACTCTTACACTGATATAATAAACCATAAAAGCTTTACTCTCTGGATTATATGTGTTATTAAATTAAATGCTTAACATTAGACATAATTTATTCGACAGAGGTTTTTATTTTATATGGCTCAAGGAAATTTATGAGTTGTCCCTTTATATACATATATGTATGTATATACAGATATATATATATATATATATATATATATATATATATACACACACACATATATATATGTGTGTGTGTGTGTGTGTATATATATATAATAGTCTCGAAATTAAAATATATAGTGACTAGTGCTGATATATCATTCAACAGTAACGGATTGTTTAGTAAAATAATGTTTTATATATAAATATAAAAGAGAATAAAATTCTAGAAAGAATAATATTATATTTTATTCAATTTGCTTTCCATTTGCGAAAAGTATAATAAATACGATAATAAAACCGTAAAATAATGTTAATAATTCCTTAGATTCATTTTCCACTTTTAAGAGACAACATTTAATAATAGTTATATGTTATTGTTAATTTAAATTTTTTACTGTCAATTTAATTTTTGAATCAAAAATTTAAAAATAATTTATTTTTTAAAAAATAAAAAAGTAAAAATTAATATTTCTATTTATTATCATTTTCAATATTATATTTTTTTGAAACCTACTTTTGCTGATGCGAACGTCTCAGGCCCACCTGTTATATTTAATATAATTATATTCTACAAAATTGTATACATTTTTTTTTATTATTTAAAATTAATAAAATTTATTTTATTGTGTAAAAAAAATAAAGTTATCTTTTGTAATATTTATAGTTACTGACATACTTTATCGGATCATAGTCCATGGAATTGTACGGATGGATTATTTGTACTGAAATATTAAAATATCAGTATATAAATTTTATGTTTCTATAATTAATTTCTTTGCTATCACCACTGAAAAAAAGTACATATAATTGACAATTAAAAATAATCAATATTAAATATTTTGATTACAATATTTTTTTGTGGTTTGTGAAAAAATAAAATATTCATATGTCATAGTCGACTTAATCACGGTGCTTAAAACTAAATTAGGAGCAAAATTTTGATTTATTCTTAATTTATACCACCTCGCAATTACAAGAATCTTTCATTCAATACGATCAATATTATTTTTACATTTCATTCCAAAAAATTATTTGAAAATTCTAGAAATATGTTTAAAATCTTTTCTTTTTCATTCAATGACTTGAATGTTAAAAGTTATTAAAATGTAGCCCAAAAAAGGGTATTAAACAAATGTTCCATAAATCAATTCACGATAGAACCACATTTTGTAGAAATGTAATTTGATTTTAACGAAAAATACAGGTTTACTATAATAATTATTTATTAATTCATTGTTTGATTTATAAAATCATGATATATATATATATATATATATAATATTAGTTCATACCACAATATATTGAGTTAGTTTATTTATGATTAATGAATTAAATCAGAGTGTCGACTTCTAATCCTAAAATAAATCATTATTATACAAAGAAAATTTTGAAAAGAATATATAATAAAATATTTATTTTACATATTTAATTAAAAAAGATTTTATTCCCATTTAATAAATCTTTAAAACTCCCCAATAAAATTTTTAAGAAGACTTGCAATATTGATATCAATGTAAAATTATTTATTGTTTGTGTATTTTAGTATCTATTAAAATAGAAACTTTAATAGATATTTTAATTTATATATATAGTAATTATTTTATTTAAAAAGAACACTTATTATTATTTTACTCTGAAAACGTATTTTCTTCTTTCCAACATTGAGTCATTAATTTATTAGTACCTGAAGAAAAACAAAAAAAATTTTATGCGAAAAATATATATGCTTTGTTTAAAATTAACTTCTTAGTAAAAAGAAAATCTTCATTGTCTATATTAATTATAATTTTTTGGATTTTATATAAATAAATTATGAACATTTATGAACGTTGGAGGAACGTACATAAAAATTTAAATTGTGATTTTACAAAGATAATAAATTTTGTTCTGAATAAATTTATACATAAGATTTTTTTATTAATATTTATCATTAAACCGTACCGATTACATTACATTTGTATCTAATAGCTATTTCATACTAAAAGGTAACATATTTCAAATAATGAATGATATTTATTCAACTTTAATTTTCATACTTACTACTTAAACTGTTTAATAAAAAAATACTAAAATGATATTGTTTTTAACACTGTGGCGTCATTCAATTCTAATTTAAACTAAAAAAAGGAAACAATCGACATATAATGTATTTAAATAAAAATTTTATTTATTTTATTACCGCAAGATCACTTATAAAAAGGTCACTTATAAAAGAAATAATAAAATTAGTTTACATACAAGAAATATCGCATTGGTAGTAACAGTAGAGTTTTTATTTATAAAAAAGATTCATGATATATATTTTAAGAAATATTTATTACGTACACCCTTTGAGTTTGCAATTAAGAAGATAAAAATAAAATCTGAGCAACTTAAAAGAAATACTAATTAGGTGAGTTCTAATTAGCTCACTTTAAAAATACGAAACAAAACTTTTCGTTTCCAGTCTTTGCGATTTTCTTAAATTTGATGAACAGTTTCAAACAAAATACATTAATTAAAGGATCAATTATACACTTAATATCTTGTAATCAAAAAATGTTTACCATGACAAAAATTTATATAATTTCACTCTCTCTTATTTATATATATATATATATATATATATATATATAGAGAGAGAGAGAGAGAGAGAGAGAAAGAGAGAGACAGAGAGAAATGTAGAAATGTCTTTCAGACAATTTAGATTTAACTCAATTAAGGAAGTTTCACAACAATAATATTTTTCCGGATTACTTAACCACACAATTTTATTCATATATTAAATAGAAAATATAGTTAAGAATGGTATTTTACAAATATTCTATTTGTTATATATTATTTACATTTATATAAATTAAAAATTCAACAAATTTATTATTGAAGCATTACCCTATTTAAGTGTAATACCAAAATATGACTTTTCTTGGATTTTGACTGTTGAGTCACTTGAGTATTTTTCCTCGACTGTTTTCAAAACTTATATCATTATCGGGTAATTTATAACTCTATCTAAATTATTTTTTGTTGATTTTATATTATTAATTTATCTACAATCAATTATAAATTCTCTGAAAATGAGACAAAGCTGGAACCTGTCCTAACGAGACACGGTTTTTAGTCCAATGTTAAAAATTAAAAATAAAATCATATCAAAAAATATACAAGAATGAAAACAAAGAATTTTGGTAAATTTTATACAAATATCTTTTATATTATTAAAACAATTTAATAAATAGACATGATATATATTTTCAACACGAAATTGTATTAAAATGTATTTAATAAACTCAACTAATTACTATAATTTCAGTAGAGAAGATTCTTTAAATTTATTTATGAAAATATTTATATGTGATGAAGTAAAATTATTTTAAAAGAAACACCATATAAAATAAACATTTTTTAATTAAATAAAATAAATTGCAACAAATACGAGATAACTGTTAAAGCTTCATCTATCTACAAGAAAGTCTTCATATTTTATTGATAATATTTTTTTTTAATTAAAATTTTTAATACTAAAATTCAATAATTTAATAAAATGTTTATGTAATGAATATAACATATTTTAAATACAAAAATAGACTCGAGTTTGAATGAACTGAGTTAATTATGCAGACAATTTATTTCTAATTGATGTCTTTTAATTTTTATGAAATGTGTTTCTCGCAGTTTCTAAATATGCTTTATTTTGAAAAAATGGTATAAACACACCCATTTTTTATTTACTTTTTTTTGGGGGACGGGAACAAATAGTGTGCGTCGATAATTAAGGTCATTAGTGCTTTTCATTTGTGAATAAAAATTTTGAAATCCATTTTAACTAGTTATATTATATTTTTAATTGGACTATCTGTTCATTTATGCTGATCAAAAAGCCCTCTAATGATAACTCTAATTTTTTGCACTGTAGATAAATTCACATTTGTAAGTGAATCATCCTCTTGACACCACAACACGTTTTCGTATTAAAATATTCAATAATTAATTATAGGTTATTTTGTTTATTTGTTTTACGTATTTTGATAGCATTGCATCATTCTCAAAGAACAATGTTACAGAAAACCTTACATTTCTTGATTTACACTTATAGTTTAATATTTTAAGCAATTCGAACTGATACCTCAAATAAATATTAAATAAAATCTTATAAAAATTGTTGTTTTTTTTTTGAAAATTAACTAGAATTCATGCAGCAGTAAATCAATGAAAATAATTATTAATTATATTTAAAACATTTTTTCTATATATCATTATATAAGTAAATTTCATCACAAATACTTTTGTTTGAACTTCTCTTCTTAAAGTTACAAGTTAAAGTGAAGTTACAAAGACAGTTTTGTTAAATATTTATCCATATTTTAAAATATCTTTTGTCAAATATCTTTCATTTGACATCTGTAATAAATATAATTACTCACAGAATTAATAGCATTACACATACTATTAATTAAACATGTACAGTAGCTGTGAAGTGCACTCAGGCAAGAAATGTACTGCTATTGAATAATTTTGTTAACCGAGTGTGATTGTAATTCATACAATACCATGTAACTGAATACGTTCAAATTGAAATCACAAGAAACGCATTTATATATATATATATATATATATATATATATATATATATATATATATATGAACTATCGTTTACATCAATCGTGATTTCAATCACTGTTCTGTTTATTTTAATAGTATTTACAGGACTGAATACATCATGTATACACTATTTGAGCAGATTTAAATTAACATGTTTATACTACACAGTTTGAACAAACTTTGACAGCTGAAATTATAATTTATATATTGATTTTATATTTTCAGTCATTTGATTTGTAATCAACTGAAATATTTATTTCAACTTCAAGAACAGATAATTTTGATTACAAATCATATTTTGATTTTTGTTGAGAATGATTTCATTTTTAACCAAATTAAATAATTTATATACAATTGAGGAATCAAAGATAATTTTATATGTATGGAAAATTTAAAAACAATTCAACTGAAATAGTCCTTAGATGTAAAAAATATCATTCTATGACAGAAAGTACCAGTCAAGTGAAACTGAATTGTTAGAATTGTAAGTTGAGTTTGAAACATGCCATTAAAGTTAAATCCTGTAGCATATGTCTTCTGTGATTTAAAAAAAATGGTGTTATAGTAAAAAGAGGAAATAAAATTTCAACAGTCTCTGCTTTCAACTGTGTTAAAATTACATTACAAAGATGTATTTTTTATATTAAAATTATTATATACGTAATTTAATTAGTAATTCTTTGAATTATAATTTTTAGTTGAATATATTCAGAAAAAATGTAAAATATCTCATTTTAAAACAGATGGTATAAATATTTTTACAGTCAAGTTAGTTTTTACTTTACATTTTTTCCAGTCTTGTTAACTCATTAACTAATAATAACTTTTAAAATGAATACAAAAAAAGTTCAATACTTTATAAATTTTCACTGAAGAAAAAATTTTTAATTGTAATATATTTATATTTTTACACTTAAAATCGTTGTTCCAATGAATGATTTTCATCTATGAAAGAAACATATTAACCAGTTATTATTTACTATTTTTAGTTGTTTATTTAAAAAATATTTAAAATTAAAGAAATTTATATTTATCAAAAATAATTTAAATATGTTTTGAATCAAAATTTAAAATAAATCTCATTTCAATAAAAATCAATTTTTATTCTATATTAAAAAATTGTATTTTTATAAATAATAATTTTCTGAGTGTGGTTAATTATTATATGAAAAAATTTTCAATGAGTACTCTTTAGTATGTATTTATGAAACATGTTTTTATTAGAATGTAAATATTTTTAATTAAGAAAAATTTATTTCCAGGAAAAAATGTCAATGTCATGTTTGGAAAAACGTCAATAGGCATAAAAAAATCATGTAAAATTTTAAATTAAAAACAAATTTTTATAAAAATAATATTATGAACTGTTTTTCAATTAATTCTTAAAAACTATTTAATTGATTTAATGAAAATAATTGTTAATTGTAAGTTCCAAGGTGACAATTTTAGCTGTACAATAGTTATTATTCAATTTAATTAAAAACAAAACCAAAAGTAATATTTCTTGTTAAGGAAAAGGTCTTAATTTCATTTATTTCAATTATTACTCTGCCGAAGATTTCAAAACTCAGTTTTTATAAATACCTATAAAATATTTATTTAGAATAAGAAATATTCTAATTTTGTACAAAGGACATAGTTTTATAATTAATTAAAATTATTTTTTAATAATTTTTTCTATAATACGAGAAAAACCTCACGAGCAAAAAATTATAGAATTAAAATACAGAATTTCTGAAAGAAAATTTAATACTAATTATAAATTTTAATATCAGTTCATATTTTATACGAAAATATATTGTAATCAAATAAATCTTCAAGTTTATTTAAGAGTATGAGTATTGGATAAGAAATCGAATACCGAACAGCGTACACAATCAGCTTCGTAAATGAAATGGCTCATTTGAGCTTTTCCATCGGTGTTATAAGGTGTATTCTCTCGAGATCTTTCCCAATTTCAACGTTTATTCGTTTGTTATTGTTTACTCAAGCATTTCTGATCAAGAATGGTGAAAACCTTTCTTAAATTGCTATGTTTTTGTATACTTCATCAAAACGGATTTCGGTTTATTGTTATTTACTATAAATAATTTTATTCGATTAAAGACTTTTGTACAAACGAGACTATATTAATTATTAGTTGTTTCTCCAAAGTATTACTTTATTTTACCTATATTCCATATACAAATTCTAATTTTATACTTTCAACTTGAAACTGAAAATCGTTATAAACTGTCAAAATTGATAACTTCATGAAACACGATAAAGGCACTAATTAAATTCATTTGTAAAATAAAATGAAAAAGCTTTCCTGGGAATACAAAAATATACTCAATACGGATATCTATAAGATTTATAAATTTTAGAAAATCTGAGTAATATCTTACATTTACTGCTGTCGTGAGGGTAGTTACTCACATGCTTATCTAGGTATTTAAAATAAAAGTACCATTTATAAGAATGATATAAGATTAAATCTTAAATTAGGTATTGTAAAGTTAAATCTAATAATAAATTAGATATTTAATGTTTATATATATATATATATATATATATATATATATATATATATATATATATATATATATATATATATATATATATATACAGGTCGTGTTAAAAATTGTTCATTAAATTTTTGTACAGGTACAAATCTTTGAATTTTTTAAGAAAACATTAAGAAGAACAAAATCTATTATTAAATACAAATTATTACTTCATAATTTGTATTTAATTGAAATTTTATGGTAATTATAAATTTTTCAACTTGTATTAAAAACATATTATTTCGAAACGACTATTTCAAACACATTTATAAATTGAGATACAAATCAATAAACATATATATATATATATATATATATATATATATATAATAACAAAAAACATCTGAATTTTACATAAAAACTTTTTGTTCCTTTTGTGCTTGGAGTACAGTTGTGATACATTATTATGACTTTTGAACATTACCATGATTGTCTTTCTTATAAACAGGGTCATATTAATATTTTTTTCAAATGTCATACTGGTAACATTTATAAAGAAACGTTCAAAATATCCGTACATGAAAATGAATTCGCATATTAATACAAAAAAATACTGTTAATAAATCCTTTCCATTTTATGTTTATAATTCTATTTTATTTAACAGGTTTTTTTAAGATAAATTGGATTCTAAATAAATAAAAGTATTCATTTAAATACGTTAACTTTATTATATTTGAGTTTGTTTTTTGGTGATATAATGCAAATTAACAATAAATAAATTCGAATAATATTTAATCAATATAAATTATTAAATTATATAAATATATATATATACATATATATATATATATATATATATATATATATAAGGATAAAACAGCTACAGGAACAATTTTTTTTCATGAGTTACGAATTAATTTTTGTTTTTAAAGTTTTAAACGATATTAAATGCTCAGACTGCTGTTTAATATTTTAATACAATATATAATTTCTTATATGTTAATTAAATGAGATGTATTTATTAAAATTATTAGTATTTTAAAAATAGAAAACATTGACAGAATTTAGACTAATTTAATGTAGGTCTAAAATATGTTTAGAAAAGTAATTATTTAAAAAAATTAATAATTATATGAATTATCCGATTTCAGTTGTTAACATAAAAAGATATATAAAATGAAAATATAAATTTTGGAAACAACAATTAAGTGACAAAAATGATCAAATACATAATATTAAAAAGTTTGGTATACAAAATTTCACCATATATAATTTTTAAATAACGAAATACTATACAACGCTCTGATTTTACTAGTCCATTTTTATATTACTGATAATATGATGAATATATATAAATATAAATAAATATAATATAATATAGATATTTACATAAATATAATATAGGTATGATTCTAATATAGATATTACTCTACATATTTCTTCTTATTATGCACTTAGAGACAAAGATGGCACGACATAATTTTCAATACAACTCTGAAATGTGCATTTGAAAAATTGTCATACCGTTGAGAATGTAAAATGTTGATATTTTTTTTGTGAAACAGAGGGTAAAGGTATTCACGTATTCATTTCGTAAGCACAAAAAATTCTACATAAAAATTTACATAGTAATATGTTAAGCCGTTTTTGTGTCACAATGTAAATTAAAAATATCACACATTATTGACCATACACTTCCCCACATCTATATTATATATATATATATATATATATATATTAATTTTTCAGGGTAGGAATTATTTTTAAAGTACCTTAATTACTGCAACAGCTTTTTCCAGAGTACAAAACTTGTTATTATTATATTGAAGATTTTAACAAAATTGGTTTCATTAGCGACTGTCACTTTTATGATATCATAGAGTTAATTTACTTTTTTTCATTTTAATTAAGATTTTATCTAAAATACTTTATCTGCCTACATATTTGGACACGTTTTGCTGAAACGTTTTTATATAAATTAATTTAAAATTATGAACAGTTTAGGAACAATGCTTAAACAATAAAAACATTAGTTCGAATGTTGACAATTTCAGTAATCCAGAAAACAATCAAATACTGGATGAGTGCATGGAGTCGTATTGATCATACGTTGATTTACATAACAAACAACATTTCGAATGAAAAGTTTCATTATAACACTGATCCTCGTCCTCGCATCCCACCCACTTACCTAATTTATTATCCAGTCAGTGTTCCAGAGCAATCAATCAATTTATTCGTAAAACTCTACATATTGATTTGTGGTATAGGGTGAAAATTCTATCTAGCAACACTGCAGGTAAAAAAGGAAGTTATAATATATGCAATGTAGACGTGAATATTATTACTTTATTATTGGAATAGAACACAACTTTAATACAAAATAAAATTTTGCATATGTTTTAAAAGTTTACTGATTATTAATATGTATAACATTATTTACTTGTTTAAAAGACAATTATTAAATTAATAAAAATAAAGATAAACCTTAACTCGTAATAAATTGCGTTTTTTTCTTAATTAATAATATAAACATAATATAATTTTATTCTTTAAAAAAATAATTTAAATTTTACAAGATATATTTATAATATAAAGTTAAAATTGTATGTTGTTTACATTTTTCTTATTATTATTCTTCGATGTTTTTCTGTCACTACTATTTGCCAAATTTTATACAACATTAAAAATTTAATTTACTAATAAAATATTGGAATCATAAAAGTTACGTGAATATTTTTTAATATATCGTTTTATATTAAATAATTCTATTTAAGAGAGATAAAAATATATTGACGACAATGGTAAAACACAGTTACCTAGTTATATTGAAGATCAATATATTATGAACTGAACTAGGATCTTTTGGTATACGTGATCGTTAATAAAATATTCTCTAAAATTATTTATTGAAAAACCGCTTAAGGTAATCTTATTAGACTAAATTAATTCACTAAAAGTTAACCAGCATATCTAAATTTAAATATAAATCATGCAATTAAAGGAAACAATTGTCCTTAAAGTTCAATGAGGTAATATTTTTGATATTTTTCTATAAAGAAAAATTAAACATATTTTTTGATAGGAAAATGTTTAAGAGTTCTTACAAGTACTGATAAAGCACATATCATTTTGTTTTTTTAAAAAAACTCATTACTATAATATACACAGATATTTTTAAAGTTAAAAGACAACTTCAAAAAAGACTAGACAAAAAACTAAAGACATTAACGTAAAATAATGGCAATATTACATATTTTTATATTTCATATTTACATTCCAACTAATTTAACATTAATTTTAAATTCTTATTATCAAGTAAAAAATTAAAAGAAAACGTTCCTTGCAAATGTACTGTTATAATATTCACACCTGAATTAACAATACAAATATGAAATATTATTGTGTAAAAATATTGTATTAAGTGATTAATTATTCTCTATTTTAATAAGATTATTCGTATTTCGATAATAATAATACAACCATTTTCAAAATATAAACCAAGAAAATTTCACATTCAATTTTGGTATTTTTTAAAAAAAATAATACAAAAAAAATATCATAATTGTATATATTTTTTACAATATATATATATATATATATATAGCATTGTATCGAATATATTATTTAGTTTTTTTATTATTAACATATATCGTTATATACATGGAGATATATGGTTAGATTTAAAAAGAGATTAGGAGTATATACAAAGTAGAAATGCAGTGCATATGTGAATACAATTAGGTACGCACGCACAGAATACAAATCATTAAAAGAAATATTTAAATAGAACACTTTTATAATATTAGAATTACATGTAAATAATTCAATAAGAAAATCATACAAAAAACATTATACAACAAAAATATACCAAATTATGATTACTCAACTACGAGATATTGTACTCACTTCAATCTATTTTCTTCTTCTAACAAAACAGGCGGTAGCTTTAATTTCTCGATTTCAGAAAGTATCACATATGAAATAAAAACATTAAGAATCAATCTTAAAAGAATTCTAACACAAAAAGAGAATTTTTTTATACATATCCATCGATAATAAATGGATTTAGCAATTATATTACATATTTTTCATTTTTTATTTAACTTTTTAATTATTTAATCAATTTTCTTCAAAATCATACCAGATTTCATATATTCAAGATTAATATTTGTCTGCAATATGGTTGTTATCGACATATTTTAAGAGTTATCGTGCAGGCATAGATATAGAAAATTACACTCAAATCGAACACTAATCAATAACATATATATTTTTAAATAAAATTATTATACTTTCTTTAAAACATAATATTTCAATAAACAGACATGAGGAATATTAAAATATAATATTTCTATAGTTTTTCATTAATCAATAAATCCTATATATTATCTTGTACAAATGAACAATAATATAATTAGTTTGTATAAATATTAGTATACATTTAAAATGTAACTTCAAGTTTCAAAACAGTAAAAATGTATTAAAAACAAAGATCATTATATTTTTTTTGAATATTTTTAAAACGCAGTGAAGGCTGATTATTTTAATATCAGATTTATATATTTATTAATAAAGTGTTTGAATTAAAATAATGGATTAGAGTTATATTTAATGAAAATATATTTAAAATCAATCTGAATTAAACCTCTCTGAGACAATAACAAAATGTATAAATTGTTCTGAGATAAATATTCATACTGATGAAACGAGTGCATTTTTGGCAACATGCCAAACGATGTATTCCGTTATCGAATATAGGTAATCAGATTGGCCTAGATTTTTTTGTTTATTGGAAAATGGTGACATTAAAAACATATAAAGTACTGGAATTTTACCAAATGGCAATTTATGAACTGTACACGCACGCTCTTGTTACTTGAAATGCAAGTAAATCGATTGAATATTTAAATTGAGGATTAAACAATATTATACTCCTATGCAATACTCACGTATATACAATATAATAACATGGTAACAAGTCTGTTCTAGACAGCAAATCTTTTTGAATACAAAGCTTTTTGCTATCGCAAGTACCACATTTAATTTTTATTGAAATAATTTACTGAAATAGATGTTTGTACTAGAATTGAAAATTGATTTTTATTTTAAAACTTAAATTTTTCTATTAAATATAATTTATCTATTTTATATTTATTTTATAATTGTGTTTCAACGGATTTTCTTATACTTTTCATGTTTAAATTTTATACAAGATCTTTTTATCAAAAAAATATACAGATATTCCTTAATTATATTCTACCCGTACTGCATTAATTTTAAATAATTTTAAAACGCAAAAGAGAGTCGTGCTTTTTTTCTTAACTACCTAATCTGAGTTTTTTTAACATTTCATTGAGACTATCAAGTTCAAAATGGTTGTTTAATACGAAACGTGGAGCTTTTCTTTGTATACGTACAATATCACACGCTTTAGTAATACAACACGAATCTCACATTCTACCACAATACTCAAATAAACATTTCAGTATTGACAAGTAAACTCTTTTTCTGAGTTCAAGACTTCAACCCGTTGCTATTCAACCCGTTGAATAGCAAGGTTGGAAAATGTTTGTACTTTGCAATATATAAATATTTACATGAATTAAAAATAATAAATATATTGATCTAAATGGAATGTATTATGCAAAATTTCCAAAGATACATTAAAAATGATTCATTATAATGTTATCAGCGATTATTGAATTTTAACGTTCAAAGAGAATGGTAATATATGACATATAAAATAAATATCGGTTATGTAACTTCTGTAACTGCTATTTACACTTCAAAGAGACACCGAATTCGTTAGTTAAAACTTTTTGACAAGGGAGATGTTTTACAAAAAAAAAAGATATTTCGTTTATATTTGTTCAAATTTTGTATAACAAATATACTTAATCAAAATCAAATTCATGAATTTATTATTTTAATTAAATATATTTTTACAACTATAACTACAAGAATGAGTGTTTTAATTGTTAATTATATTTTTTAATTTAATTCAGATGGCTTGTGTTAAACCAATCTCCTATGTATTATTTATGTATTCGATTTTCATTTTATTTGTTTTCAATTATATTTATATACTATTATGTTAAAAAGTAACACACTTCTAGGGACTGTAAACATAAAATGTCATCTACATTTTAAGAAAAGAAAGAAAAAAGGTATTTAATTTCCACATCACAATATAACTACTATTCTTTTTAATTATTAAATATTTTGTAGTAAAATATAATATTATAAAGACAGATAATTGGTTATTATCAACGTAAGTTTTGGTACTATAGCTAAATTTGCTTGTACAAAAGAAAATTTCACTCGTTTTAAAAACCACAAAATATTTCTGATTAAAAATTCAATATTTGATTATTTATTATTACTGTTTGAAGCTTATACGCTTTTAAATGATAATTTTATCACCTTTAAAGCTTTTTGGGACAGAAAAAATATTTTTTTAATAAAAATTGATTTTTTTTCATATCTCTAATTTGTATATCTAAATGAATTTCTTTAAAGCAAGCCCCAATAGCTCACTCTTTCTTTTTTGGTTATTTTTCATATGACTATGTCGATCTGTATTAATTTATTGTTTAATAATCCTTTATTTAATCATTAAAAATAATTATATATGATTATATATATATATATATATAAATATTCGTATATATATATATATATATATATATATATTAAGATGATAGGAAAATAATTGAGGTTTTTGTTTTTTGAACTCTAATCTTATTTTTTTCAATGAAAGTGTCATTTTATTGCGTTCATGTTAATATTATTTTAAAGTGTATTGTTTGGTCTGTATTTTGGTAACATCGACTTTGGTTTTATTAATAATTTTACTTCAAAATGGGCTATTGAATTAAATATAGAAATGAAGAAAATAAGAACAATTTTTTGTACGAGTTCAAACGGGTGGTAAAGCAGCAGAAACTGTTTCTAACTAAACAATGCTTTTGATGTGGGCACTGTTAAGGAACGTACGATGTAAAGGTGGTTCCAAAAAGTTTGTGCTGGAGACGAGAACCTTGAATTTGAAGAAGGTGGGTGGGCTTCCTTTTTCAGTTCTTAATGACTAATTGAAGGAGTTAGATGAATCAGAACCAAACACAACAGTTCAAGAGCTTGTACAAAAGTTAGGTATTAGTGATCCAACAGTTCTGGATCACTTAAAACAGTAATGTATATGAAATTGAAGGCCATAAATCACAATTATTTTTTTATCAACCTAATGTATATCTAGTAATCAAATATTGTCTCAAAATCGAAATAATATAAATAAGCTCCTGTGCATCAAATTTTTTGTTCAATAGTTCGTTTTGCTGAGCTATAATATTATGAGTCTTAAAATTCATTTTGCCTTTTTGTTGACTTATTAGTTCCGATGTCCCTTCACTATGATGATCATAAAGCAAGAGCCATACAGATATTCAGCAATATTAAAAGCTTTATGTAAGCAAATCGTCATAGTGTAATAAAAAAAGTTATGTCTTTTTGCTAACGAAGAATTTAATAGATATATAAAAAGTTATTATCAGAAAAACAATTTAATATATACAATGAGTTAATTTATAAAAAAATGTTTAATATTAAATTATTTCATACATAAATTCAAATGTTTTTAATATTTCATTTCAAGTTCGAAGAGTTTATTTAGCATTACTTGATTTTATTATACAAAATTAAGGTTATATACTCGTATATATATAAACAAAATTATCATTATGAAGAAAACTTTAAGAATACTTTAGTCGTCATTATATTTTTTCGTTTCTAAACAATGAAATAATAAAGTTACTTTGATATGAAAACTTATATGATAAACTTATTTGTGTGTCGAATAATATTTCCTGGAATATGTCAAGCCAGCTTTTTTTGTTAGAATATGTTCTTTTATCCGTAGAAAATAACAGAGAAAAACAGAGAACTTTTGAAGTTGTATACAAGCTATAATTTTTATCTTCAAACAAAAAGTTTCTAATAGAAAACATACCAACATGGTAAATAAGTTTACCGTTTTAACGAAATCTAATATAATCAAGTAAAAAATATTATATAAAATTTTATAAATAACTTTTAATTTTAGTGAAATCAACAATAGTTTTAGTAATCTTAGAAAACATATATATTAATACTTATTATTAAACTAGTTGTACATAAATTTTTTTTTATTTAAGATATTATATATAATAGGTCCATTCTAGACATATAGTTTATATTTATACTATGTTGTGTATGTATGTATTCATGTGTATATTTTGTGTATGTGGTAATGAATAAAAAAAATATAATAAAATATTTATTAATCGTTGTTAACTAAAATGTTTCTAAGAAATTTCCGTTAATTTGTCAATTATCTCTCTTTTCGATGTTACTTTTTTTATACTATTTTAGATTTTTTTATTCCTCTTAATATTTACTTTTATTAAAAGTATGTATGTATTAGATTTTTTTTATTATATTAAGGTTTTTACTTAAATTTTATAATTGTTCATTGCGATATTTTTTATAACTAAATGAGGTGTTTGTCATTTTCTTATTTATAATTAATTTTTCACAAAAAAAACTTTTTAATATTTATAAATGTACTATAATTAATTATTATTTTTTTTGAAAAACTATCGTTTTTTATTATATATTCAAATTTTTAATAAAAAATTCATAATATAGATACCTAAAGATATCAATTCAATACAAAAAATTAAGCTATATTAACGAATAAAGAAGTACCTTATTGTGAAATATGAATATAATTTATTGTTCCTAAGTTTATTGTAAATTTATCGCCAAAGTTTTAAATAAATAACTACATATGATAATATCGATAATACCCATTTCTAGAATAAATCAGTTCAGTTGAGAGGATTTCTTTTGAAATATAATTAAAATTACATGTCAGTTATTCTTTGCTATATTCTATTTCTGAAGACAGAATAGAAGAGAATTTTTTATTATATTTCAGACTTCTATTATATTTAAACATATAACAATATATTTTTTAAAAAAAAATATTTATTTATATTCTTGTTTTTGTCTAATAATAAGAGAACAATTATTTTTTTATAAAAGTTTTTCCTATACTATAAATATGTAAAAATATGGTAGTTGAAATTATTCACTAGTTGAGTAAAATATATTTTTTATTCTATAATTTTAACTTTATGATGTAAATTGTAATCAAAAAAAAATATATATCTTATTATCTACTAAACAAAATAAATTAAAATAATAAATTACATATACAATAAATCCATCTGTTGTATTGATTTTTTGAATTTGATTTAGTTCACTGGATAAAAAATGTACATATCTGTGATAGCTTTTATGATTTCCCAATCGACGAAAACTGCAGAATAGTCATTTGACATGCAGTCACGTTAGTTGATGCTCGGAATCACATAGCAGCAAATATTTGAGAGAAATGGGAATACGAGTACATGGCTAAAGTTAACGCGGTCTGAAATAATATAATGGAGCGGTATGAATGACTGGACCCAGAATAAACAGAATTGAACAAAAATGCTGATCTATTAAAATTATTTGTACGTTAAATTTAATAAACGACTCTTGTGATGTACATTAATAAATGGCATATTTAAATATCCGTAATCGTTGAATACAAATTTAATCAATTATAAGAGTCAAATCTTTAAAAATAATTGGTTTTGTTTAATTCAAATATAATTTCAGAATACAAAAGATTCTATTAATTTTTTTAAATATCATTTATATAGTAATTTTTTATAATTAAAGTTTTGTAAAATCATATTTTGATCAAAATCTTAATTTTTATTCAAAAATATAAAAAAGAATTCTTAGACGTATGGCAATTAATGTTTTATTTATTTCATAATTTAAATATTTTTTTCATCATCAATAACTGAATATAAATTTTTACTATAATTATAAAAAGATTAATGAAAGTTGGACAAATAATATACTAGTACATATATATTCACATACACAGAGTTATACAATTCTATAAGCACACGTACACACACACATATATATATATATATATATATATATATATATATATATATGTACATATATACACGTGTGATTATGTATGTATATCAATTATGTATAAATATGTAATATTTGTGAGTTATAATATATTGATATTATTTCTAAAAATAGTTTTTTCATATTGAACAAAACAAATTTCGTGACGTCTTGTAAAAATCGATTTTATTTTCTTCTTATAAATAAAATATTCAACTTCATTTTCAACAGTAGCACAAATAGAATAAATGATTAATTTAGTTATTATGATAAAAACTTTAATACCTTTTTCAATTTGTTTTTATGATTTTATATAATACTGAAGATATTTTTTAAGATTTTATAATTATTATAAATCAATCTCATATACTTAACAATCGACTGAGTAAAAAAAAAAAAAGAAACTGTAATGTAAAGCAAAATATTATAGATATTTTTAATTATATTTTATAATGAATATTCTAAAATTGTAAAAAAATATTAATGCAATTATTTTTTCTTCTATTAATTTACCATTCCATTATAACGTTATTTTAATTTTAACTAACAAATAAATAACAATTATTACTTCTATTTCGTTTAATTTTTTTTTTCACATATTTTTTCATGCAGAATAAATGTAAAAGAAGAAATTAAAACTTAATAACTAATTAAAATAAGTAATTAGACAAAATAAACACACGTCCAATAAATTAAATTAAAAAAATATTTCCTTACAAAAATTAACTTGAAGAAATTTGTTTACTTTTCATTTATTTGTGTCTTTAACGAAATATTTGTAAGCATATCAATAATTTTTCAAACAAAAGTAAGATGAAAAATTATAAACGAATACAGGACAACCGTCAAAGAATGTTAAATAGGGATGTTTAAAAAATATTTCGTCATTAATGGACTTATATATATATAAAACATCTTTATAACAAACTCAGTTCTTAACTCTATTTTTTTCTATAAATAGAATTCGTTA
This sequence comes from Acanthacorydalis orientalis, assembly GCA_034766995.1. Classification (NCBI taxonomy): domain Eukaryota; kingdom Metazoa; phylum Arthropoda; class Insecta; order Megaloptera; family Corydalidae; genus Acanthacorydalis; species Acanthacorydalis orientalis. The sequence continues at coordinate 20,069,731 of CM068313.1, read as the reverse complement.
AAAAGAATTAACACACAACGTATTATTGAATCTACTGCTAGAAAATTCATTTCGTTAAATAGAAAATTAATTGTAGAGAAGTTCATTATGCAGAGTTTACTCTCTCTTCGACTCTCTCTATATATAATGTGTATATATATATATATATATATAATGTATATATATATATATTATTTATTTATATATACATACATACACGAATATCTATTTTTTTCTTTAATAGTCATGTTCAATATTTTATATTATATTATAAGTAAAATTGTTCTCTATTTTTGATTATTTGATTATGTAAAAAAAAATTCATTTAAAAAATAATTTTTTTAAATGGTGTTTTTCTAAATCCCGTAAAAGGACCCTAAATCTTTATCACACATTATTAATATATTTTAATTATAAAAAGTTTTCATATTCGAACGAATAGTTTAAGTACATAAAATTCATTTATTAAAGTAATAATATTGAAATATATTTTTTTATAATAACTAAAAACAAAATAATAACTGAAATTATATATTTTATTTATAACATGTTCCGTCAACTATAAACAACTTTAATTAATATAAACATGTTCAAAATATAATCGAAAACTTATATTAAATGTATGATATGTTCATACATTTTCAACACATGATAATCACAACTTAATTAACAAAGTTAGTTACATTACTTGTCCATTAAAATAACACATTGTTCCTTTTAACATCAATCTTGACGTATTATTTGTATCTTTGTATGAATAATCTTCAAAATTCATGACATGATTTCAAGTTTCGAACCAACTGCTATACCATCTAACTAAATTAAAACGAGAAGAAGCATACACATCTCTGAATATAACTCTATACTCACATTACACATACACACACACACACACACATATATATATATATATATATATATATATATATATATATATATATATAAGATTACACCCAATTAACAGCTCCCTGACGTTTAATCATTGTTTTTGATCGAAAAACCCCTATTATTCGACAAGAAAGTACTTTTTGTTTAAGAAAAACATTGTTTCATTATATTACATGATCGAATTAAAAGTTAAAGGATCCTAATTTTCAGAAGTACTATTATAGATCAAAAATAATATCAAATCCATAAATATAGAAAAACACACCTTACGATAACATAATTCAGAATGGAATCACATTTTTTAATAACGTAACTGTTTGAACGTGAAGTACACTTATACATGCATATATATATATATATATATATATATATATATATATATATATGGACATGTTTGTAGTATATTTAATATGTAAATTTTTATGATAAAAATAATGAAATAAAATTACTCTTGTTATTCAAATAGAAAATAAATAACCCGATATTTGTTTAAGAATGTAGAATTTAATGCCTTTACAATTTATTTTCTCTGGTCGTACAATTAATTTTTGTATATAAAAAACTAAGGTACCAAGAGCATTTATTATATTGTTTGAACAGTTTTAATTCTTTTAATTAAATATATTGTTAATTTTCAAGCAACGAAGCTAGTCATAAATCTAAGGCTTATATAATTTTTATAATAAACACTTAAACATTTTATGTCCAGTGACCTTACTATTTATTGTTTCAATTATAATTTGTCGTTTTAAAACAGTGATAAAATATGTACTTATAAAACGCTTGTGCGTGGAAAACACATTTCTATTGTAGGAGTTTCAATACATTTAACGATTTAATGGTATATAGTACAAAGTTTAAATAAACATAGGCTTTTAATGGGTATTTCAAACAACTCCATTTATTATTTAATAAACGTACGATGTGTAGAGTTGTGTAGAAGTATATATTGAGATAAATTGATTCTCGTGATATGTTTGTACTTTTCTATCTACTCATCTATATACTTTTTTTTGTTGACAAGAATTTATAATGTTTACTTTACGGGTTGGTAAAACAAACAAAACAAATTACTGTCCAAGCACGTTAAACGTACGATATTTCTCTTTCATTTGTAACAAAAAATACACCATCAATCAAAAAATGATGTTCCTGTTGAAATTTTAAAAAATATTTATGTTCGAATAAAATGTTCAAGCGTGATCGATAGATTGTGTTGAAGTAGTGCTTAAAATTAATATAAATATTAATGAAGGATGTATAAAAGTTTAATTTGTTCTATTTAACATTTTTATAAGAAATATTTCTTTTATTTACATCAATAGTAGTTTATCCATTATCATCTTACTATTTAAATGTATGTCTATTTCAAATATATTTGAGTAATTTTATCTTATAAGACCGAAAATTATATATTTTTTTAAGTAGAAAATAAATTATTTTTTAATTTCAAAATATACGCATCACTCTCTCTCTCTCTCTATATATATATATATATATATATATATATATATATGTATATGTTTTATAATTTGATCTTTAGTTCTGCAAACTAATTAATGAATTTAACTTCCCAGCGGAACCCGAAATACAAGAAACAAGGCAAAAAAGTTACGAACTATTCTATGTTTATTTCAGCTGATTTATTTCTGAAGACAAATCATTCATTAATAAAATTACCGTGAAAATAAACATTACATGGACTATTTTCGCAAGTGAATCTTTAATTCAGATTCTTCTTCTATATCTTATCGCTTTGAGGTTGATGGCTTCAGATTTGAAATTTATATAAAGAACAATCCAAAATAATATTTAATTAATTGCTGATTATGTTTGATTAGAAAATATTTATGGTTTGTGAGTGGGTGAAAAATCTGTTTTTGGAAATGGATTTAACCACAGTGCTAAAAACGATATTGTTATATGGATTATATTTTGAGAGATCTAGAAATATTGATTACGAAAATAAAAAGTTTCAAGCATAAATGAACAAGACACTTCAAGAAAAGGATAAAATTTGAGTAATATTAATTATTGATCAATAAGAAGTATAAAAATAGTTAAAAAAAATCAATGTTTATATGTTGTACTTTGATTACCTTAATGTGTATATATTATTTATACATTTATAAACAAATACTGTTTACATTAAGACGAAATACAAAATATAATCATATAAATGAAAGCAAGCATATGTTTGTTTTTTTTTTTGTATATTACACTATAATCCCAAAACTAAGAAATTTATTGTTAACGTGTTTAATTAGAAAAGTCGTCAGTATATATAAATTTTGAATTAGTTGATTTGAAGTGCTGTTTGACTTTACTTTTTTCATAAAATAAAACCATGGTAAAAGAAGTTCAGAGGATGTAAGTATTAATAAAATTATGTTTTTAAAATTTTAAAATTGAGATATGAACACAAAACGAACAGTCCTACCAAAAAAAGAATAATTCTTTTATATTAATAAACAGAATTTAAGTTCTTATTTAAATGTGAAATATATTCATATTATGTCTATCATCAGTGAACTTACTATACTTAGAAGAATTATACACCTCATATTTTTCCTCAATTAAAAAAATACAACTTAGGATTAAAATCAAATTCAAGGCACATTGGTCAAGAAACTGATTTCCTGCTTATTCTATTATAACCTTTTTCTTTCGATCTGCCTCTATCAGTGTATATATATATATATATATATATATATATATATATATATATATTAGAAGAAAAAGTCATTCATAGGTTTTAAAATTCTATTCGCTTTTATTGAAAGTTACGACAATTCGAAGTTAATAATTTATCGGTAAAATTCTGCTACATCGTATTTCTTTATTTCGACATATTTAAGCAATATATTCTTAACCGATTTCTTATATATATATATATATATATATATATATATATATTGTACAAGAAAATACAAAGTATAGATTTTCTGTAAAAACAATATTTATTTCGTTCAGTATCAAGAATTATATTGAAAATATACATAAAGAATTTCACTAGTAAAGGTAAATATAAGTAAAACAGTATATATTATACAGAATATATAATTCAACTTTTTTCTAAAATGTTCTATAAGTACTGAATAGAATAAAAAAAATGTGTACAAATAAATGTCAATTTTTAGTTTCTTATATTTACTATAAGTGTATATTTAAGAGATATTTTAAATTCCTTTAGGGGTGATGTTGAAAACTATTCTAAAACACCATAATGAAAAGTACATTGTACTTGATTTATAACTAATCCTTAACACAGCCTGAAATAAATTAACTGTCAAGTTTACTATCAGCAATATCTCTTTTAACCATGCTCCACTTCGTAATAGTTTGGTTTTAACAACTTGTTCGATAAAATAACATAATTTAGAAGACATTTCTACATCTATAAAAAGTAAATTTATCCAGTATGTATTTATAAAAACATATATATATATATATACTAAATAAAATAAATATATTTCAGTACTAACTACATATAAAATAATCAGATACTTATTTCAAGTCACATTGCACTTCTGTTGTTTTAAACAGAGTATTATTTTATATTCTATAGCGGATTTTTCACAGATTTTCTCTCCCCACATTTTTATGTAAAACAGTCTCTGCTTAGAGTTTACTATTATGTAAATTTTGAAACACAAAACATCATGAAAACAAATAGGTTTACTAAATTTTGCTTAAGCAATTTTTAGCATAAAATTCTCAGAATGCGTAAAGATATACAACTACATACACAACTCAAATACCAACGAAACCTGCAGAAGAGAAAATATATATACATACATATGGATGAATATATATATATATATATATATATATGTTTGATATTTTATGAAATTTTATGAATAGGTGTTTTTTAGTTTATTATTTTCACTAAAATTGACGTTGTCATAGATAATACTGTTATATTCTTCCTTTTTATTTTTTCGTGATTTAAAAAAAATAATATATTTTTCCTCAAATTACAACTTTATACTAAATTGTTTTGTTATATTTATTTTTTATAAATAAATGTCTCGACATATATTTTTTAAGAGTCAAAAAAATCCTTTTGGTATATTTGTAGTTAGTAAATACAAGGCTGGTGTAATAACGTGTTAAATTTTTATCCTAGCATTGTTTCGAAAATAGTCCAAATAAAAAGATTTTATCTTGAATTTCACATACATATATATGTGCATATATATATATATATGTGTATATGTATGAACCTTAAGAAATTCAGCAATATAATCATTTTAGCATTACTGTTCTAAGATATTATGACTATATAACATAGAACTACTAGTATATAGAAATGTTTACTTTCTCTATATCGAAATAGTATTCTTAAGGTTATATATAATTCAACTGTGTTTATTGGTTAAATTTGAAATACATACATACATGGTTACAGACATATATTCATTAAAAAAATCACAATACTATTTTTTGTGTATTATTATTGCATTTTTTTCTTCATGTTTGTATTAAAAACTTATAATTACTGAAAAATTGTTACCTCAACTTGAAGATAATTATCTTTGTATAGAGGTTTACTTACACTGATATATGTATGTATTTACATATGTATGTGTATATATATATATGTGTGTGTGTGTGTGTATGTACTCACAGAAAATTTATTTAAAAAAAACTCTGTTAGAAGCAGCAAATAAATTGCTCTATATGAAAAATTTGATTGAATTTGGTTGGCAGAAATTTAATTTTAACATCAAAGAAAAGTTCTCTTTTGATCTACTTTTTCTTTGAAACTGTTATCGACTTATTTATGTACTCGAAAGATATTTATGAAGAATTGATGAACATTTTTTAAACGTCAATTATATATGTATAAATAATAGATTTTTAATCAATTCGGTTAAATATTCAAATAAATTTACATACCACAATTTCATTTCTTGAAAGATATCGTTCAGACACCGTCCACTATCTGAGTTCGATCGCTATCAAAAGCTAATTACTCATGCAACGTTTGCTTCCCTCCGGCAATGCTTGCAATTAAATCTGTCAATTAATCTGTCACAATCTAGACATTTATAGTATAAAGTGTATTTTCGGCTTCAACGCTCGAACTGATTGATGGAAATTATGTGTCAGTTAAGTATAATATATTTTGAATTGAAAAGGGACATGACATTTTCCACGTTATCGAACCTGATTGTATATTGATTTATCGGATTAAATCATTTAAAAATTCAATTTATCGCGTTACGTTCTTTCATTAACATTCCATTGTGAATAGCGTCCTCCATTGAAAATTGTTTTCAAGATTTTATTTTCAGTTTTACAATATACCATGTACATAAATCAAATTAAATATAATTAAATAACAATAACATTCAATATAAGAAAAATGTTTCCAATAAGTATTAATTCAATATATATATATATATATATATATATATATATATATATATATATATATATATATTTATATACAATAAAGGTGTAAAAATTAATTCTGTGCCCTTAAATTGAATCTGTAATAATTATGTTTTAAATTAAAACATTTTTTTGTCAATTTAAGATTTTGATGTAAATATCTTGGCTAAGCAGTTGGCATAACCTCATAAAAAGGTAGTGAGTACGATAGCGGAAAGCACCATATTAGGCATTGCATACTTTTCGCATTCCAGTTGGAAAAAAATGCTACCAAGTCACTGGAAATAATTTGTTCAGCTTTGGCAAAAAGTGTTGTAATGCATAAAACTTATAAAAATTTCTAAAACAATGTAAGAGGTCCAAAAATGCACAACTATTACATCAATACATAGCAGCCATCTTTTTTCAATAAAGAATTCGTCAGTTATCTGACGGATTGAGCAGTTATATCAAATAATGGGAAATATTTTGAGGATTGAAATGAATACAATTTTTCTATAAACATTCATTTTCTATAAAAAGGACACAGAATTAATTTATACACCATATATATATATATATATATATATATATATATATATATATTAAATAACTACTTATGGAATAAAATAAATTTTTATAAAGATTGACTTGAATAAAAAAATTAATAAAATGCAATACAAAACGTTTAGAATTCCAATCAGGTTACACCTCTCTAAAACCGATTTAAATACAAAGTACATCAGTAACGTGCAGTAAAATATAGAACACATCAAGTAACTAGAAAACCAGTTCACTTTTCAATAAGTAAAAAAAATACAAAATAAAATATAAATGTATTAGAATTTCAATTTAAATTATATAATAAAATATTGTAACTTATGATGGAAACTAAAGCTGTTAAATAAAATTCTTATACGTGACACATTTTTATAAAATAGTTTTTAAAATAGTTATTTTCAGTTCTTCGGCTAAATAAGACATGTTGGAAAATATTTAAATGTATATTATTAATATAATTAATATAATATTGCTCATGTAGTTCTCAATTTATTCATAATTAAGATTTCTATCAATTGATTATAATTATTAGTCTTTTGTATGTATGGATATTTTGAAATTTTATGATATTTGTTTTCTTTATAACACCTTAAATTAAAAGATCCGCTGATCAAAATGAAATATTTAAAATACTAACATGTAAAAATAACATTTTCGTATAAATAATCACACACATTCATCAAATTCAAAAAAGATCTAAAGCAAAAATAATTAAAATATTTTAATATGTGTAAAATCATGTTTAGGTTATATATCATTTCAAAATATTTTATATTTCTAAAGAGCAGTAATTATCATATAAATAAATACATAATGTAACATATATATATATATATGTATATATATATATATATATATATATATATGTATATATATATATATATATATATATATATATATATATATATATGTATATGTATATATGTATATAAATTATTTATATGAAAAGCAAATATATAAATATATAGACTAAGTTGATATATCAGCATAGTAAATATTTGCTTGATTGATAAAAGAAATTATATTGGTAGTTATTTTAGTAATATTTAGCTATTTTTTTTAGAAAATATTGTTTTTTAGTTAATTTATATATATATATATATATATATGTATATATATATATATATAAATTAAGTGTTAGGTATAAAGTTACAGGTACTCTCTAATAATATTAAAATATGAACGAAGATTGAAAATAAAAAGTTTCATATACAGAATATAAAGTAAAGTTCCTTTACTTCTATGCTGTATGCAACAAACCTAAAATATGTACAGAATTTTTCAAATACCTTAAAATTGAAATCAATTAAATTTCCTATTATTTTTCTATTATTTCAAATAAATAAATGCTTTCGTATTTTAGAAATAAAAGTTTATTTTAAAAATGATTTAATAAATATTAAAAATAAGAATATGAAGTAAAAAATATTTTTTATAAAATTATACTTAAATCATAATAATCGATTCAGTAATATGTGAATCTCATAAAAGAAAAATTAAAAAATTTAATATACTTGGACATTTCAGATACCTTCATCAAATCCCACATATATTTTTTGACATTGTGTTGATAAGCTAATTGTTAAATAATTTTTTTATAAATATATTTTTTTCTTTATTTGATTATTTTTTTATAATTTAAATTATTTATATTATTTACTTCTTGTTATTAGTTAAAAAATAATACATTTAAAACAATCATAAAAAATGAAGATACATTAATTACCTGAGAACGCCAAATCAGTTTTGAACACAACCAGATGAGTCTAAAAATAAAGTAAACAATTAGTAATTATAATAAATCGAAAAAATAACTTAACAGATACCAAAAAGCAATAATGAAGTAAAACATATAGGATAAATCAACATAACTGTAATTGAACGTAGTTAAAGTAGATTAAACATGCTGTGACAAAGTAGTGTGAGTGAATGAATGCTATTTTTACTCAGGCACAGTAATTATCATCATAATATCTTGTTTCTAGTTCATCAATGGAAAAGGAAATATACGGATTAATTTTCATTGATAGAAAATATTAAAATTTTACATGTAATTTACATTTTTATAGTCATATACTTTCTCCTTCTATTTGTGTATCTTTAAACATGAATTTAAATATTAAATATGCTTGATATTTATTACTCTAATTATATTATTCATAAATTATTTAATTGATATACATTTCATTGTTAAATATTTTTATCAAATTGAATAATTTGGCTAAGAGATTTTCAATAATAAAAACCATATTGTAATAAACCATTATTCATATTAAATTTCAATTTTTTAACGTTAAATAAAATACCATGCGTCAAAAGCGGAACTCATTAAACGGTTTTTATGTTTTTCTTTTACAATGATGTATTGTTTTAAACAGAAGTTTTCAATAACCAATACTGAACACAAAGGGAATAAATATATTCACAAATTTAATATAAGTATTAAATGTTTTTTTCTTATTTCAGGGAATGTTTTTTTTGTTGTCTTCCGAATCAAAATATAAAACTTTAAATATTGTTAAAAGTTTCATTTAGTTTTACTTTTTTAAAAAAAGTAGAATTAAACGCAGAACAATATCAAGTATATTATTATTGCATTTTCAGTGTAATAATTATTAAAGTAAATTCATATATATCAAATACAATCATTATAACTAGTTATTTATCTATTGAAATTAACAAGTATGATATGAAATTTACACAAAAGATATGGAAAAAAATAGTCTTTTATATGTATATATGACTTTCATAAAAGATGATGAATATTTTTTGATTTAAATAATATACATATAAAAATATAATATACATATAAAAATATACATATTAATTATACACATGTTTCATTATTACATTCAACCATAAGTGTAGTCAAATTTATATTTAAAGTTTTGACAATAATAATAAAAAAAATGAATTAAAAATAGTCAACACTTTAAAAAGTCAAAAAATTAGTCATAAAATTGTCAATTTCGAACGAAAAAATAGTAACTAAATGAAGATTAAAAAACTTTTAGTTTCAATGACTGTATTAAAATATCTTAAATAGATTCGCATGTCAGGATAACCTGAATATGGAATATCCACACAATATAAAATTATACAAACATAAAATTAGTACATCTAAGGAACTACAATAAATTTAACGATTTTAATATATTTTTTTTATAAATAATAGCAGCCTTTTGTCTTCTACATAAATAGTAAACTCTATACGAGTTTATATCGTATATCATGGCATATAAGGTGATCTACATATAAGACGAGGTCGAAATTTTTAGAGAAAATTTATACATTTATCATATGTCAGTCGTATATAACGATCCTAAATTGAAGATCTCTCATGAAATTAGGGAAATCACCTTGTTTTGACATACTATGTATTAAGATATCGTGCACGGCTTATATCTAGAAAGCTATGATTATGTATTTTATTTTTAAAAAAAATATTTAAAATGAATTATTCAATGAATTTATGTTATATACCAAAGTTAAAGTTCTTATTTTTAAATAAAAAAAATAATTTCTATATAAGCACAATAAATTGTCCGTGTTATTTTAAAGTTTCAGTTTTTGTAGTGGGCGTATAAGAAGACTCCATATTTTTTGATGAATTTTTTGGAGTTTAACGGCCGTCTTATACGCCGAGATAAAAGATATATATATATATATATATATATATATATATATATATATGTGTGTGTGTGTGTGTGTGTGTGTTTCAATTATATTTCATAATACAGTAATGAATTCAATTGAGAATTACATTCTTCGTTCAAAACTATGAATGATAAACAGATCTCCCAATTATTAACAAATGACGTATATTTCTCTCAAACAATTCCCTATTGTGTTCCTCCACGTAGTGTGTTCAAAATCTGATTTACATTGGATATAGCTACTAGTCTATAAAGAGGTAAAACGTGTTAATCTGCAACGTGTCCCATAGATACATGAGAATGATATAGCCAGAAGACACATTGTAGGAATTTTACAGATACTGAACGAAACTATTTTCGATTAAATGCCACACATGGTTCAATTTATAAATACATTTTAATTTAAAATTGAAAAAACTGTTGTTAAATTCTTATTTTTGCAGTAAAGTAAAAAAACGTTCTATCACTGCATTCATAACTTATAATATTTTATACAATGAACTAAACGGATTACATCATGTTTTTGAAGTAAGATTAATTAATTATATAACTTGTTTATCCAATTACCGACAATGACATAATAACAAGTAAATGAATATATAAACATATTTAATGTTTTACTTATCTTCATATTGGGCATAAACTTTTCCTTTAAATAAACGGATTTTGTAAGGTCGAACAGAATAAGCTGGCGAGTAAATGATACTCGTAGTAATAGGACTTAGTACGTTGACATTATTCCGCTAAGAGAATTTTCTACTAAAGCATTGTCAACATAATCCCTCAATCGACTATTCTGAGCCCATGACAACTGTGACAATCAACTACTATTACTGTTTAGTCTCCTCGCTCGTTAGTTTTCTGACCTATATTCCCGCTAGAATTAGTACTTAACCTTATTATAAGTTACTCTCTATAACATTGTTTACTATATGAAGGTAAATGTAAGAATTTAGATGTAAACTAAGGGACAGAATACGAGTCCCATGTGAGATATATTGTCTCTATTTAAACAACATATATAATCTAATGTTACACACACACCCGCATATAAATATACATACATATATATATATATATATATATATATATATATATATATATATATATATTATTTCAACAAGACATTCTTTTCTTCAAGCAAAAATAATATATATATATATATATATATATATATATTACCTTTTATTATGAAAGAGATTGTCTCTCTAGAAAAAAGTTTAATCAGTTGAGATATCGATAACGTCAAATAACGCACAAAGACATATATATATATATATATATATATATATATATATATATATATATAATGTTTGGCAAGAAACCAATTATATAGAAAAAGAATTTAATATATTTCATATTAATTCATATACTATTAAAGTTTATTTTCTTGCCATTTCTACTACATCAAATTATTTGAAATATAAATAAATATATTTTTAAATAATATAGAAATAAATAGAAAATCATTATAAGGTATAGATTCAAATATCCCAAAAAATATTTACAAGTATTTGAAAATTATATTCTGTAAACTTAATAATAAATAATAATTTTCAAGACAGTCACAGACTCATATTAAAACGTTTGTCTCATCAATTTATCAGTTTGTCTCATCAGTTTGTTACAACTCCTTTTAGTTTTGGAATCTTGTTCTAAGAAGAACACTTTTTAGTGGGTTAAAAAGATGAAAGTCGAAAGGAGTTAAATCTAAATATGTTTCAGGTGAGTTTTTCGTCTAAATTTTATGTCTAGACCATCATTTTGTTTCTAAGATCTTGCTCAGCCGAGAACAAATTCATCTTCTTTCTGTTCTCGTTAATTTAAAAGTTTTGAAATAAAATGATTGATTATTTGTTAAATTATGAGGAAGATTTTTATCGCAATAGAATTTTTAAACTGTTATATGGAACAATGTTTTAATTTCGTATTAATGTATCATTAATGTATTCATATATATATAAAGTAAAAATAAAATCAGATTTTTTATTTATAAAAACTTTGGTAATGGTTCATTCAATGTAAATATTAAAACTGTAAGAAGGTATTAAAAAAATAATTATTGAATAAAAATGATTAATGATCAAATATTGTAGATTCATTAAAATTAATTATCAATGGAAATATTTTAATCGAATTTTAATTGTTTTAAATAAAATATATACATTTAGCCAAGAAGTACACATTCATTTAATCTCTTTTCCTATTAGTTCAAAGAAAATAATTTTCTTAAATTTTATTTATAAAGTCAAAATGTAATAATCGCTCTAATTAGAGAGAAAATTTTAAATTAATTATAATAACTTTCAATTATTTTATTCTTATTACATACAAGAATGAAATAAAAAAGTAGAATAAAATAAACTTAAATAAATGTGTTTTTTAATATAATTTTCAGGTCTATATATAAATTATAGTCATTTCTTTACAACAAAAAACTACAAAATAAATTATTGATACATAATATTTATTTCAGGTTATTAACCTTCCTATATAAAAAAATTATACATAAATTATAGTCATTACTTTACAAAATAAATTATTAATAATATTTATTTCAGGTTATTAACCTTTCTGTATAAAATTCCATTAATAAATGGAATGAATATGTAAATTTATATTCAAACTGTTCGCAACATTTATTATACTGAATATTTAACTCATACCAAAATAAAACTGTATGCAATATATGGAGGTACAAATAATATAATCAGAAATGTTACAAAATGAACCATATATTGTATGCAGTTTTATATATTAACACAGAAGAAAGTCGATATTATTTTATGGAAGAACTTTTAAAATATATTTCATTGTCAATTCATCTATAAGTATTTTATTCGCATTAAGAGTATTTTCTTATAATAAAAAATTATACATTTATTATGTTACAAATAAAAAATAAAATAAATTACTAAATATCTCTTAACAATAAATAATAATTTAAACCAACTATTTCGTATTTTCTTACCGTAAATTCCGTTAATAAAATTTTAAAATCAATCTATATCAACAGGTTTCATCAATACTAAAAAATAAAATATAAGTTAACAAATTATTAGATTTTATTATTAAATTCTGGGTGTTCTTTAGAACATCACTCTGTAAAAGGAATCATAATTTAAGTAATGAAGATATCAATTTAGATTTGATAAACTGTTATACATTATTGTGTCTTATATTCAATATATATATATATATATATATATATATATATATATATATATATTTCTATATATAATTATATATATATATATATATAATTTAATGTTTAAAATAATGACTATATACTTTATCCGATATTAAAAAATACAAACTAAACATACATATATAAATAACAATGTTAACTACTTTCAATCGTTAAAAAATAAATTATACAAAAACGCAAACATAACATACATTCGCCCACTTATTTGAATGTTGAATTCGTTCAATACTCGTACATTGATTTTCATTCAACATTGCTTGAAATCTCTAAATATAACCGGCACAAAAAGCATCTACGGTCGTATTGACCCAAAATGTTACCACTAATCATTTTAACGTCAACTCAAATAAGTTTGATAGCCAGCAGTTACTACTTCTATAGTTGAGCTCTACATTCTTTTCAACAAATATTTACGTTGCCAATAAAAGACTTAATGTCTTACGCTATTACAAAGACTTGAATGCTATTATTTTATGTTTCTAAAAAATAATAACTTCAGTTTGATTACGTTCAATCATTTCATGTGTTTTTATACATTTTATAAGTTTTAAATAAAAATATTTAAATTAATTTTTAAATTTCTATTTTTCTGTTCATAATTTATTTCTAATTTTAATTGTTACAAAGTATTATTTTATAAATATATGCATAAATTATGTTAAAAATAATATTATTTAATTTTATTAGACTTTATATTATTTTTTTTATGGAAAATTATTAACATTGGATATAATAATTCAAAAATAAAAAAATCCTTTTTAGTTAGTTTCATTTGTATTTATGTTGCAAAATATAGTTAATATAATTTTAGAAATTAAATTAAACTCTCTGAACAAAATGCAAATTTATTTCCACTGATTTGAATGAACAATCATTACATTTTCGCTAATTTTAACATAGCGTTTTCATGAATACATTGAGTTATACGATAAAATCATTTTTTAACAAACGGTTAATATTCCGGCTGAATTATTATTTAATGATTATACAAATTTATGCTTATATATATATATATATATATATATATATATATGTGTGTGTGTGTGTGTGTGTGTTTATTTCACTACATAGAAACATCCTTGAAAAAGAGATAATTACTACTATTTTTTATTAAAAAAAATAGCTAAATTCATATAACACATTAATTATATTAAAAAAATATTATTTTACCACTGCAAGAATAAGAAACGTATTTTTTTAAAATTTTTAAATACATAATGATCTAATAAAACTTAAAAAAAATACATATATTGTCTTAAAAATATAAAATTGACGTTTATGTAATACTTTGTAAACTAATATTTTTTTCTTTATTAGAAATAAATATGACTTTCTAAATACCTAAATGATAGGAGTTCATTGTCAATACAAAAAAATACCATTATGTAAATATATTTAATTATTTTTTAAGAACAGTATTGATACACAAAATACTACTGTTTTCAACTTAAAACTAACTAAAATACCCTAGTTATTCCACAATTATTTTATTATAACTTGTAAATATTATAAGGGATATAATTTCATGCAGAATAATTAAAAGGGAACAAAAATGAGAAGAAATAACAAAAACACATCCTGAAAACATATCTGGACATGTATTGAAAAAAATTGAGTTATAAAGGGAAAATCACGTCGATAAACATATAAATACGGATCATTACAGAGAAAATAATTAAAGATATTTAGATTAATATCAACAATTTACGAAGTATGTATAAAATTTTGCAATCCTTTCGTTTTTTTTTTTTAAGTTTGTGCCCTTAGATGTTATATAAAATAAAATAAATATGAATCAAAAACAGGAGTATTTTAGAAAAAAAAATATCAAGGTAGATATCGTCAGGTTAGTATAAGTATATATGAAAAAGGTAATCCATTTAGGTGCTTTATCTTTAAAATTATGGATATCAAACATAATTAAATCAACTGGAATCTAAATGTGGATCATTTCAGAAAAGATAAAGATTGTGGTACTTAAATACAGATTATTCCATATATATATATATATATATATATATATATATATATATATATATATATATATGTATATGTATATATATATATATATGAATACATTCAAGAAATTAAATAAATTCGTTTTAAAGTTAGAATTACTAGATAAAATAAATGGTGGAAAATAAAAATACGTGCATTTAAAAAAAGAGAACAGTACACTTATTTATGATATACCAACTATATATGAAATTTTCTGGACATTTAAGAAGCATTATTTTATATTTTTAAGTGCCACAAACAATGGCAGATATTCTTTTTATTAATTATTTACATTATATTAACAACAATGTAAAACATGTTAATTAATTAACAATTTAGTCGTAATATATATATATATATATGTATACATATATTAAATATAAAATAAATTATATACAAAAATATATATATTATAAAAATTGTGTATATATTTTTTCATATTTACATTTATCGAGAAGTGTAGATATGAAGATAAAATATCCACACTCTATTTGCATATCTTAACATATTTTCTAATAACGATATAAAAATAAATGTTTTTGAATACATTAAACCTATTTTTATACAATATTCTCGATGCCTGTAATGTATTTCGTCCGTCGATTGGAATAGAGCCAAAACACGAGATATGTTTCTATGTACGGATGTAATATCATTTCACAAGGATTTGTACCCATGTTTATTTGCTTTACAAGCATTACCTTGCAAAATTATAGAAACTTTTTTCCTGTTATATATTAAAGCTGACATTTGAAAATGAATGAAAAAGCATTGAGAAAGAAACCGTAGATGAATATTTTATTGTAAAAATACATCAAGAAAATGATTCTCATTTTTCAAACATATGCTGAAAAATATTTTCAAGTTGAATTCAATTCCAACTCGTAAATAAGTTTAGTATGTAATTGTTTTTGAACCGTTCTACGACTGAATGTTAAAACTTCTTGATTGTAAGGACGAAATAGTAATTTTCAATTTTATTTGAGCAATTTAACGTGAAATGTAATTAACGCAACATACTTTGATTAGAAACAAAATGTACGTGTAGTTGATAAAAGCGGTTTCGAAGATATTTAACTCCTTCTTATGTTAATTCAATAACAAAAAATTAAATTGAGTTTCAAATTTATTTTAATAGAATTATAAACTAATATCCGCAATATAATTAATAATTCCTAATTTTTAAAAAATACTTAATTAACAAATAAATTAACAAACACAAACTTAATTAAAATCTATAAAAATGTTTTCTCAATCTAAATATTTCATTTTTATTACTTACATCTTAATTATTTTTCTAAAAGTTCTCTCTCTCTCTTTATATATATATATATATATATATATATATAAATGGGAAAATTTATAAATAGTGAAACAAAACATATTAGGATATTTTTTTAAAATAAATTAAAATCGAAATTTTGATTTTTGAAGACGAAAAGAAAATAATTCATTTTTTCAATAAAAATTTTTAATTAGTATTTTTAAAAATATATCATTATACTGTTATAATAAAAATAAAATTTCAGATATAATTACACAGCCTTAACAGAATAATTTCAATGTTTAAATGAAATAAAAATTTGTTTCTTGAATAAATTTGTTGTTTGAAAACGATTTTAACGATTTTTTTACAATTTTACGTAAATGTAAATTATATAACTCAAGTCTTAAAAGAATTTTAAATATAACATAAATTTATTATTTCTTCCATTGCGAGTTTCCTAATTAAATTCGAAGTACAATAAAATTGTTAATAAATTTATTTCAAAATGAACCAAAACTTCTATTATTGTTGTAGTTGTTAAGAAAATCTATTAAAAAAACAATGCTTTTGTAGTATTTATTATTAACTTCATGAATAGGAAAAAATATAATCATGATATTTGCTTTAAACACAACACATACGAGACTGACAGAGTTTTTTTGTATTTTTGTTCAAATCTATTATTGACTTCAGGGACTTCAATGGCTGTAATATATATATATATATATATATATATATATATATATATATATATATATATATATATATATATATTGTCTGCGTTTCATGTTTCTTTAAAATTCTAAAAAGAACAAAGCAAGTCGTTTTCCACAAAATAAATAATTACTGACAACCTTCATACTACATGTAGAAAATTGATTTTCTGTTTCTATAAACGTCAAAAATGTATTTCATTTCAAATATTGTAAATTTCAGTTAAAAAAATTGAAATATAAATATAATATTATTTATCTAAATATTATATAAAAAATAATTAATATAAAATATTTATTTAATAATAATATATATATATGACCATAAATGACTGAACTGAGTAAAAGAAAATTATATTACATTTTTCCATGCTTTTTCTCTTTGAAGTACAAGTTCTCTCATTACAAAATATTACTTTATACTGCTTTATTGGTAGTAAATTAAAGAATTTTATACAAAGTTTTAAACTTTTTAGATGTAAATGTTAAAATACTCAAGCTGAAAGTTTGTGTCAAATTTACGACCTAATCAAAAAAGATATATTTTATTAATATTACAAATGGAACGTACTTTAATATGTTAAAAAAGTTTCGTGTAACAAAATATGAAATTATTTTTAGCGAGAACAATTCAAATGGAATATTTCTGTAAAACTCCATACTTATTCAACTTTAGACATGACATTTACATGAATCTTTTAAATCATACATTTTCTTAATTCATATGTATACATACATACATATATATATATATATATATATATATATATATATATATATATATTGTAAAGTATAACAACTTTTCTTTTACTAAAATCAAGTAATATATTAAAGAAAATGTCTTTATATAATATTAATGTAAAAATCACAAAACGTTTTATATATATATATATATATATACACTAAAACATTATTCAATTATCTATTAAGTACTTTAACCTTTTTAAAATAATCAGAACAGTTTTGTAGAAAAATTTACTGCTTAAATCAATTATTTACAAAATCCTAGCAGTTATATTAATGTCCAATAGTAAAAATTAAAATATATTAAATCATTTAAAATTCAAGGAAAATGTGTTTGGTACCATATCATTTAATTCAAATATTTAAATATATAGGATAAGTTTTCAGTTTTTACATTCATTTGAACCCAAACACATACATAAACGTAAAAAATATTTTTCATCAAAAAAGACTATGGTATATGGAGCCTGTTGTAAAAAAAATAAAATACTCGCTATAAATTTTATCTTCTTGGTAATATTTTATAATTTTCTACAATGATATTCGAATAGATAAAATGCAACTTGTAGTTACTGAAGTATTCAAAACGATGAAATTTCTATGGTGACAGAATTGGCAAAGAAATCAATAAATTATTCACACAGCGCTGCAAGCTCGACATTTTATACTTTTCTAATAATAACAGTTATTAATTCTAATTCACTGGCTTAAGAATCTAATCTGGTGACAGGAAATCAATAAGAAATAACAAAATATTAATTACATACATATTAAACAAAAAAATTAATATAACGTTTAAATTGGTTTTAGTGTTTTTTTTTTAATATTTGCACGAAAACTAAAGCAATATATATATATATATATATACATATATATATATATATATGTATACACACATATATATATATATATATATATATATATATATATGTTTGTTCACAATCAATGAAATTGATGAAAAATAGAATTGTAAACAACCATCACAAACACAAAACAGTCTAAAAACACAGACAGTTTCAATATCAAAACATGAACATACAAAAAGAATTTCAACATTGATAAGCTGTTTCACAGGATACCCTTACCAATAAAACGAAATGGTTCTGTATCTTGTTACAAACTAATGTTTTATTTTATGATAAATCCAGATTGTATCGTCAGTTACACGTTCATATCAACAAGCTTTGATCACTATAACATTTTATGGAACTTTAGGTGTTCGTGCATTCGACACAAATGTATTATCAGATTGAGAAAAAAAATGTTTTAATACTTTTTTTAAATAAATGTTGATAAAAACAGTACATTCTGTTTAAACACGAACAATCACTATACATTTTTTTAAGTTATTACAATGTATACTTTATCACATCATTCATTTAACTTAATTTGATTGTAATGAACAAAACAAATTTCCTCAATTATTTTCGAAATAAAATTATTGTTCATATAAATAATTACTTTAAACATCCTTTTTAACACAATCTTATGGAAAATTCATATATTTTACTTATCTGGAGTTAACATGGGCGTTAATAACTTTTAAAGTTATTTCAACAATTAAAATCACAAATTATTTACATTCCAGTATTTTATATGTATATATATACACACACACACATATATATATATATATATATATATATATATATATATAATACTGGATATATATATATATATACACACACATGTTTGTATTCACATAATGAGTTTGTACACTTATGTAGTAAATATAAAATTAATGGATAATCACATTCAATAATTAAATTTTATAATAACTATTATATTATAAATAAATTTGAATTATGAAAATTTAAATAGTTTATTAACAAAAATATACCTTATACAAATAAATTTATTACAAAATAAATAATTGAGAATATCAATTAGATTACATTTTAATTATATAAAATATTCTCAAATTACAACAGAAGCCATTTTTCATGTTAATTAAATATTATTGTAATATATTGTAGCGAACAAATAAATTGTAATTATTTAACAACGATTGACATTTATTTATATTTTCAGAATCGAATATATATATATATATATATATATATAGAGAGAGAGAGAGAGAGAGAGAGAGATTGAGTTTCAGCAATATTTTTGTAGGAGGATGTCAATCTTTCTCACTGTGTTATAAACGAAAAGGTTTAAATAAATTATATATCTGTAACCTTTTAAATAATTGGTCAAAATAAAAAAATAAGAGTAGATACACCTTTTTTATGTCTCATTATATAACTGTAAATTGTAATTTTATGTAAATAATTAATTTCGAATCTTCAAATGTACATGTATAAAAATGTATTCTATTTAAACTGCAAAATTTTAATATTATAAATTGTCATTATTGAAAATTTTATAAATGAAACTAATTTATATAAAATATAAATTTTTGAAATAGACATTAAATTAATTATACATTTATTTCATTAATTTTTCATTAAATTTGAAATTTTTTTGGAGAAAATTGTTTACTTCAAATATTTGAATTCTAGAGATTATTTTACAATTCAATATATTTTTTAATGTCATTTAATTTAAATTGTATTATATTGAACAATTATAATAACCAAATGAATAAAATATACTTTTATATTAAAAAAGTAAATAAACAATATATATATATATATATATATATATATAAATTTATTTTTTAGATATAATTATAGTCTATAAAAACTTAAATTAAAAAAATATTAATGTTCGTGAATAATAAAAATAATACTCTGTTATGTTTTTAACTTGAATATTTGTATCGTTTGCTACTAAAAATTATCTCTTATGTGTATTTAAAACTTAAAATATTGCGGCGTTTTCTTTTTATAACTCTGTTTTCGTACTTTTACTTTTTATTCTTAAAGTTGTAGTATGTTTTTAACAAAGATATATCATTTGTCGTTTAAAGTTTTATGAATACAGTAAGTACTTTATGTCTTTATTAAAACTTTTTTGAAAGAATTTTGTTAGAGGTTTATCTAAGGAAATGATTCAACCAAAAAATAAAATTACTATCAGCCTATAGACGAAAAATAAATATACTTTTTATGTTGTAAATTTCACTAAAAATTTTAGTTTAAAATGAGAATTTTCAATTTAAAAGAATATAAGTATTTTAATAACTTACAAATTATATTTAATAATGCAATTTGAATTTTGTAAAACTTTACATAACACTAGAAATATTTTATGACTTCTATTTGCGTTATACGCAACGTTGCAATGATAAAAATCGTACAAAACATTTTGGTTTTCTAAACAGCGGCTAATTTTCAATGTGGAACACGCTAACGTGCACTTAATGTAAATTATATCTGCGAATAGTTAAGAGCTGACAATAAGCAACCGGAAAACGTACACACTATGCCGTATTCTGGTGGCTGATGAACGCCTTCGCAATATAAGCACATCCCCCCCATGACGTCGTGGTGTTGAATTGTTTTGTTTTGTTTCAAAATGTGTTTTACTCGGCGACTGTCTTATCGTCGACAAAAAAAGAGCAATGCAATTACAGCGATGATTATTTTGTTCATTTTGTCATTGTACCTTCTCAAGTTATACGTATATTATTATATACACTCATGTTGGATGATTGTAATAAAAAATTTACAGTTCAGTTTCTGTAAAATAAAAGTTCACAGAAAAAGTGAATATGAATAGAATAATAACATATTATTTTTGTTCCAAAAATATTTTTTCCAGTTACTTATTATAAATATGTATTTAATGATTCAACAATAATTCAAATTTTAATATATTTTTCAGTCAAATAGCATGCTTGTCTATATTATGTACTTAAAATAAAAAAGAACTCATTTTAATTTTCTACAACTTATATTTTTTCCTAATTTCACACAATTTTTGCTGATTACTGAAGTTTGTATCTATCTTAATTTTTTATTTTATTTTCTCGGTTTATTTCTTTCATTATTGTTATGTTCTACTCAACTCTAAGTATATAACATTAACTATACCAATAAAAAACTGTTTTAGTTTTTTGCCTCTTTGCTTCTTTCTGTTGTTATTTGTTGGTTTTAGGATACATTGGCATTTTGATAAATAAACAAGAACTTTTTTAATATCATCGCTGACAATGTATTTCACTTACGACGTTTAATCAATTTTGTATAACCACTGACAAATATACATTTCGTTATTTTTTTATAAACTGAATTAAAATAATGGTTTCATTCTTGGGAATAACAAATTATCAAATTCTTAGAAAAAAGTTTACTTTCAAAAATATAACAATCGACAAAATTTCCCTAAATTTAGATATTTCTAAAGCGTAAGCTGCAATAACTCTACTGTTGTTATGTATTATTCCAACAATAGTGTAAAGTTAAAAGTCATTAAGTGCTTTCTATTTCATTAAAATCAAATACCTCAACCAACTAATAGCCAATAATTTTGAAACAAAAATCAAGCTCTAATGAAAGAAAAAAGTAAAAAAGTATTTCTGTTTGAAAAAATATAAAACAGAAAAAAATTTATAAATATGTACCCGCTTGATATCAAATATTTTATCATAAACAAAACCAATACAATAATTATTATTATAAGATTTAGAAGTTGAAAAAATAAAATTATAGAAGAATATATATTTTCCGATTCGATTTTTTTATAATTGAAGAATATTCAACTGTTTTTCAGTATTAAATAGAATTAATAATATAATATGGAAAATAATATTTCAATCCATCGTCTAAATATTATTAAAAAATGTAATGTCATTATAGTATGTTATTGTAACATAATTGGAATTTATATAAAATCTGAATATTATTTTCTAAATTTCTAGAAGAAATATGATATTGTTCAATTGTTTTTGATTCTACCTAGAATATACTAATTTTCGTTAATTATACATTATAATTTAAATATAAACTAACTAAACCTTAAATTTACAAAGTATATTTAACAACAACGTAATAATATATAAATTTTATACTCTAAAAATTTTTTGATTATAATTTTGTGTGTATATATATATATTCCCGGTATTATTTGGTTACATAACTTTTTCCTATTCGTTAGTATTAATAAGGAAGAAAATATTGTTTCAGAAACGAAAGTCTGCAGATAAATTGTATAAATGTTTTATATATAAACAATATTTAATAAATAAGATAAAACATTATATATTATTCAAGTTATTTTGTTAATAAAAATATATTTCATATCATGTAAACATCTTATAAATATAATTACATAATTATATTAATAAGGTGTTTTGTACAGCATATATATATATATACTCGTATATGTATACATACACATACATTGTTCTTTCATTCACTTATTATATAAATGGTAGCAAATCAGAAGTACATATATTATTTCTACAAATGTATTCAATCAAAAGGAAATGACTATCAATCCTAAGCTGACTTGAAATTTAATATATTTGAAAGGGTAGTCTGAACGGAATTATATCGCAATAGATTTCTTGAATACATTATTGAATAAAATGACAATACGAAGCATTTAGTCATATAGATTTTATTATGACAGATTTTCTCTCTGTTTCATATGTTAATTCACTCCAAAAAAATTTTTTAATAAACATTAAAAATAAAAAAATGAAAATTAAAATAAAAATAAAATGAATTTGTATCACACACACACACATATATATATATATATATATATATATATATATATATATATATATATATATATATGTATATTATGTCGTATGTATGTATCTTGTATATAAGCAATTGAAAAACTAAACAAGAGAATTGGAAAGATGTTATGGTATAATTTACAATGTTCTCATATGTTTGTTATGGCAACTAAAACAAATATTAAGGAAATTATATTAGGATACCAAACATTTGATTACATATAATTTAATCTACCATGTTTGTCTAGTATTCGTCTATATCAATTTATTATTAGAACCATTTAATAATAGCATTAATAAATTAGCAACATTTTATTTGTCATTCACAGAAATAGATGTATTTAATTATAATTACATCATTCCAATTGTCATTAGTATTTTTTACTCGATGATATTTTTTTGAACAATTCACATACATTTTTCAACACTTTTCCTTTTATATAACCTACGGCTTACATATTTATTCGGTATATATTTGATATTAATTTTATATTTATTTTTTAATTCACTAATGTTAATTAAATAATGAAAGATATGTTTATAAAGAGATATATATATATATATATATAGAGAAAGAGAGAGAGAGAGAGAGAGAGAGAACAAAATATTATTATTTAAATAAAACATTTTCCTTGTAAAAAATATTCTTATTTATAATAATAAAACAAACATTCTTCATTATAAAGTACGAAAGACATTAGTTAACAGCATAAAAACTTGCATACTAATTATATAAAAACTTTCAAGTTTAATTAGATCGGTGTCACAAATGATACCTGCATTTTCTTCTCTAGCATATCTCGGAATCTCGTGGTGTCACTAACATTTTCCTTACATTTCCTTTTGTTAGTACGTAATTACTCTAGAATAGTACATTCTATGAAACTGTTTTCTTTTCTAAAACATTTTTCTTTCTTATTGAAAAATCTTATATACTTCCTGTAATATATTATATAAATAAAAGAAAATTAATTTTGATATCGTTTGTAAAGAGCAAAAGTATTTATTTTTGCTTGTCATATATTTACAATTAAATAAAATGTAGAATATAATTAAAAAACAAACAATTATTAATTATGAAATAAATTTGAATACTGAATTAGAATTTTGTAACTGCATAATAAATATTATGTGGTAGGTAGATGATGATATTTAAAAAATGGTATCACACCTCACTCACTCAAATACGAGATTAAAAAGAACGAATGCACACTACGAAAAACAATTGTTTCGTTATGTACAGAATAAAAATAAAAAAGAGAACCGAAAGGATATAACAAGAATGAAAAAAATGTTAGTTTCAAGTGAGACGAGTTTTTTACAACGAGCTTGAAAGAATACTGTTGTATTAGAGTGGATTGGGAAGGTGAAATCTTGAGGGATATAACCAACAACTTACCTGTTTATTAGAGATTGCTGGAAGATATATGAAACAAAAATACTATATAAAATTTTCACATGTATATATATATAGTTATTATTACATTATTTACTGTTTTCAATTATTTTCATAAGCGATTATATTGAAGAACACCAAAGAGTAGTTTATGTTTTTCATTTAGAACTAAACATGTTTAACCTTATAACACATTATTAAAATTATTTATACCTTTTTTTCTAAATTATTAAACTAAATAATATATTCTTATCAATATTTAATTTTCATCAGGAATAGGTTTCAAAATTTATATACAGGAAATAAATTTTCTTTCCAAACAATTCTCTCTTTTACACTCTCTCCTTTAACATTATATATATATATATATATATATATATATATATTTGTATGTATATGTCAACATATAGTCATATTAAATGAGTAAAAAATATACAGGTTCAATAAAAACCTTTATTCTGAAAATATGCGTACCAACATTTCGTCACGTACAGAGATAATTATATTTCAGTACGCCATTAAAATTCAAATTTTCCTTCAAGCCTTATAAAAATAAACAGCATATAAAAAGACAGGTTTGAATATTCTGTAACAGCTGACACAAGAAGTTTTTTATATATATATATATAAACTTCTTTATATATATATATATATATATATATACATATATATATAAATGTATATTTAAATAATAAAAATATGATATAAAGTAAGTGAAAAACGTATTTTTATAACAGTACTAACAGTTTTTATTGGTTTATCGTTAACAACTGTACATAACTAGTGTGTTTAAAACAGTTTTTAATTCTCTATATATTTTTTGTTATAATTTGTATAATTTTTGTGATTTTTTGTACATCATTGTTTTACAAACTACTTCTTCAAAAATATAAATACTATCTAAATATGCATATCTGTAATATAAAATAACTATTTTTTAATTTAATTGAAAAAAGTGGATGCTGTAATTAAATTTATTTTCAAAATTTTATAACCATTATCTATTTTAATTATCTCTAACGAAAAATTACTTGTTTGTAAATATTTTCATATCAAGATTTTTTTTAGTATGAAATAACATATAACCTTATTAACTGACTAAATTTGAATAAATATTGATGGAATTATCTAGAATATTAATCGGAAAATAAAAAGAACACAGTATAATTATTTCGAAAAAATCACAGTGTAAACTAATTAAGAAAGATGTTGAACAACATACTTTTGGGACATTACACAAGGTAGCCTGATTCGAATTCCAGTACTTATGTTCTATATTAAACTTTTGCTGTGATACGAATGGAAAAAGTTTTTTTTGTAAAACTCATTTCACTTTAATAGTACACACAGTTGTGTTTAAATAAGATACAAGATCAGATTTCATTTAGAAAAAAACACAAAAGCGGGCTGTATGTCGAAATAAGTTATTAAACTTCAATGGCATGCGAATTGACTCGTAGATACATTGTTAATACAATTTGGGATTATTATATAGTAATTTATACTAGATGATCAAGTTACTTCTTTGAATATTATATAAAAATATGTCTTTATTGTTTTCCTTTAGAAATTATATATATATATATATATATACACACGAGTGTATTATAAATAATTTTTCATTATTTCATAAAAAATCGTAAACTAATTTTACGATAGACCAGATATTTAAATGTATTGTTTTCAAATTAATTTCATACATTCAACATTAAAAAACTTGATATATATATATATATATATATATATATTATATATGTATGTATGTATGTATATATATATACAGATTGATAGATATATGATATACACAATTTTATTGAATAATAGTTTGGTAAATTTTTAAATATTAGTTATATGTTTTTAAAAATTTTATTATTTTATAACTAGTTATTATTTTAGAATGATCTAAAAATATAAGAATATTAAATAATAGAAAAAAAATTACTAAATAATCGAATTATTTGAAAATATATCATACGTGAAATATTAAAACACATCAAAAAATCTATTCAAACCAAACATTTGCCAATTATCAAATTGTCTATAACCAATTAAAATATTTTTTATTTACATATATATACATATATAACTTATAAACAAATATGTAAAAGCAGCCATTGTTTTACTATTTTATTGGAAAGTCACGAAAAAAACGTTAAGAAATAACATTCATATATCTCATTAATATTATTTTTTGAATATCATTTTAAACACAGACGAATACTAAAATTTTAAAAATAAGACTAACATTCGTTAAACTCATCAAAGTCGTACATGCATAAATAATATTTTAACTATAAATTCTGAGAAATAATTAATTTTGTATGTAGACATATATTTTTCTTTATATTTAAATTCACATATATATATATATATATATATATATATATATATATATATATATATTTATATATATATATATATATATATATATAGATGTATGTATATAATTATTTAATATAAATATATAAAATTTCCATGGTAAATCATGTATTTCATTTCAATAAAAGAAGCAAGCACAGATTTCTAATAATTTCATAACCATTTTCGAATAAATAATCCAGAAAAAAATATAACAAATAAATAAGCATAAGGCTAAATTGATATTTTAGTTTATTCATTTTTACATTAAAAATATAATTTTTAAATGGTAATCTTTTTTACAATATATTATTGTACTGAAATTGAAAATGTAATTAACATCTAAATTGATCAAGAATGGGAATATTTAACATTATTTCGACTTTGTTGGTGCAATTAACTGTTGTAATTATCATGAAATTAACATGCAACTATCATTTATCTATGCCAAGCAAGCAAATATCAGTAATTAATATTTGTCAAAACATGAACTTCAAATAAACAATTATACATAAGTGTTCATAGGTATATACTTACGTGTGCGTGTGTTTGTGTGAATGTAAAATATTTATATAGAGAAAGAGAGGTAAAGTGCATTGTCGCATTAAATTATGAGTAAAATATTTGTACAAACGTGTCGTTTTACCAGAGTATAACCACCAAGAGACCAAACCATTGAAATACAATGATAATTTATGTGACTTGAATTTTGATTACATGGTGTAGAGAGATTTAATCAGACGAAGTCTAGATAAGCTGTGTGGGTACTGTTCAGTGTGCGGTTGAACAAAACAGAGAGAAAGGGCTCAGAATGGAAACAAAGTTACATATGTCACTTGTCATCCATGTGAATATAACACTGCGCTGTAGTAAATTTTAGAAGGTATGACAGATTGTCGGATTTGCGGTGGACCACTACAAGCACTGCATGAGATGATCACACGATACCAACAAATTTACTTTAACTATCAAGTAATGACGATACTGTTATTAATGTTACATTTACAAAAGGATACACAATGCTGAATGAAATGTAATAAACGACAGATAGTGAGTAGAATATTTTTTTAAAGCGAAAAAGAAGAGAATTCTTGTAAGAAAGAACAATATGTCTACAGTGAAATTTTAGAAAGCTTCCTGTGACATGATATCAATCTGATATGCTTGAATAATGCATTTTTCCCGTCGAGAGTAATTTTTCATATATATTATTCGTAAAATATTACACACATTTTTCATTTTGTTCTAAGTATATTTTAAAATATAATATATATTTCTTTAAAATAAAAGAACATTTATATACCTATATCATTGTATATATCTTCGTATTTATATACGAGTATATATATATATATATATATATATATATATATATATATATCGATTAACAGATAAATATGAAAAGAAATTTAAAAAAGAGAGTTAATGGATATAATTGTAAATATAAATTTAGTATGGGTAAAATATTAACCACCATGAAAGTAGACAACCAATTTAATTTTTTTCTAAAATTTAAATATCTTGAACAAGTATCGATAATTAATTTATAACTAATTATTTCCGCCAATAATAGAAGAAGTGTGAGGAAACTTACGTTATGCGTTCTTTTTCATGCAGTATTTACTAAAAAAATAAAATCTATAATAGTGATGAAGATAAGTTTAATTATATACTGAATTTTTCTACACATTTTTCATCTTTAACTATTATCTTGACAGAAAACAGAAAAATATGAATCATAATCTAATACTAGAATTTCTAATTATTTTGTTTGGAGTTATTACTAATAGCTTTAGTTTGTAAAGAGAATAAAATATATAATACAATTTTACAAAATTAAAAAAAATTAGAAAAAAAAAAAAGATTAATTATAATGTAATAAAATATTTCCAATTTAATGTTTGCTATTTATTTCAAGAAAAAAATTTTAAGTTGTCGAAAAGATATATAATCAGTATTTAAGAACTCTTTAGTAGAACTAAATCTATTTATTTTTACTTTAAAAATTTTAATGTATATCTGAAATAATAATTTAACCATATAATAATATGTTTATTAACATCGGTTTTTCAAAATCTCGAAAGATTGAACTCATTTTTTATATAACAAAAGCATTTTTAAATTATTTTTTTAAACGAAATGATTTCATGCCTTTAAGCCAGCTGTATTTTTATCTCTAATTCAAATGAAAATCAGTTTTCAACCGTTGTTGTAAACTTGATAGAAAAGGATTCTTCTTCACACAGTATATTACATAAAAGTTGAAACAACATTTTATGTGCTTAATTTCATATTTTATTCAGTACATTCAATATTGTATTTTCTGTTTCTGTTATAAAATCTGCAGGTAAATTCCTTTTATACATATGTACATAAATAAATACATACATACATATATATATATATATATGTATATATATATATATATACTAAGTATAATATTGTAAATATTTAAATGTTAATGAAATATTATCTAAAAATTGCTAAATAAACATATTTTTAATTTTTGAAAAAAGTATATGTTTTAATGAAATTAAATTTTATAAATGAAAATTTCACAATACCAGTATTATCATTTATTTTATTCAATGAAAATATTTTTTTGACAATATTATATATATAAAATCACATTAATTTAAAAATAAGAAATGTATAAAATTAATCTTACGTTTTGCATGGAATAAAAAACAAGACGTTATTACAACTACAAATCAATAATAATGTAATCAAAAAACCATTTATATAAAACTAGCACAAATATATTACAGTTTCTAGTATTTAATCGGATTAAACAAAGATTACATTTCATTGAAAACTACAAAATAATTTATTATTTTATTGGTTTAAAATTACATTGATACATTCCCGTTCTT
The DNA here is from genome assembly GCA_034766995.1 of Acanthacorydalis orientalis. Taxonomy (NCBI): domain Eukaryota; kingdom Metazoa; phylum Arthropoda; class Insecta; order Megaloptera; family Corydalidae; genus Acanthacorydalis; species Acanthacorydalis orientalis. Next base: position 20,039,076 of record CM068313.1, on the reverse strand, counting down.
TAAAAAATAAAACTAATAGTATTTAGCAAAATATTTTACTCTTTATTTTTTTATTGATCATTCATTAAGAACTATGACTCTTCTTTTATTCTTAAAAACAATTTATCTTCTTTTTAACGTTTGTTTATTGCGTCTCTTATAGATTAAATACGTTTAGTACATTAATTCGTTTTGTCACTGCCATGAAATCCCTTTTTCAAATTAATTACATTTCTGTACAGTACATTTTAAATGCAGATTTTACTGAAAGTTCTTAAATGTTATCTTTCTTTAATTTTCTTATCGTTTTATTTCGTATATTTTTTTATTTTAACTGTACTATTTATACAAATTGTAACAACAACACATTTAAAAAATATTGTCATTATTTCATATAATGATTTAATATCCGTATCTTAATTTAAACTTTACAGAACATAACTCTATTTCAATTATAATTTCCTATTCAAAACGTAAATTTAATATACGTGTACTTTGTAATCCTACATAAAACGGTTGAAACAAGTTAAAATTGGAAATGAAATTGACATCTCTGTTTCGGATATTAAATTTGATATTTCTGTTTATAATTTTAGTTCTGATTTGATACCAAGAAAATATATATATATATCTTATAAAATATTATATTAAAGTTGAAAATAAACCCGAATTTTAAATTATTTAAAGCATTAGTTTCTTCTATTTTCGAGTCTTTAAATAATAAATAGTATTTTAATATTATCTAATGATTTTCTTTTCATTAGATTCATAAATTAAAATTTTCTCAAATTACTGTTGTAAATATAAGATTTTAATGTTTATTACATTGAACTAACAGTATAATAAAGCTATAATTATTTTTTACCTGTGATTTCGTTAATATATCGCCCTGCTAATCTTTTAGTTTCTTTGAATCTTTTAAATGTTGATACAAGTGATTGAATAGCTTCAATACCAGTAGGACAATAATATCACAATATTACATTGAAAACACTGATATATTTATTTTTATCTACATTTAAATAAAAAAATTGTCTTAATATTTGAAAAATAATTTGATGTATCAGTAAACGTAACATTGTATTTTCACAAATGATTTTTTTATTTGCTCCAAATAGCATTTTTATAATAATTTATAATAATAACTGTTCTCAGAATCCTAAGGAAAAATACACATTCTGAAATAATAAAAAATATAAATATTTATGGAAAAAAATAATTATGATTGCTTTATATGAATTTTTGCTATTATATAAAAATTATTCAGGTTTCTTCTATAATGTAAAGAAAATGAACTCGAACATGGCTTTCAAAACTCTCACAAAACAATGAACGATAATAATCACGTGAAAAAAATACAAATTAGATAAAATTTAATTATTTAATATATATATATATATATATATATACATATATATATATATATATATATATATATATATATATAATTATCTTTAATTTTATTATATAAATATACTGAAAATTATTTGGTGTATTTCAGTTTTTGAGAAATTTACTTTATGCACATTTTCAAAGAAATCCATTTATGTTAATTTAAAATTAAAAAAATAAATATATAAACACTTCGCCTAAAATCAACATACATCAGAAAAACATTTTCATTTTTTCAAAAACACTAATTTTTACAATATAGACAAAGTTAACATTTAAAAATAAAAATGAAAAATACAATATAAGCATACAGCATTTTTATAAACTGATAATTTAGTTTTGTGAGTTACTAAAGTAATAATTGATTTAATTAAATTTTTTGAATTAAAAAAACCGATAATCACTAAATACAAAAATTAGATAATTTCGCACATTAATTAAAAAATCAACTTATATGCGTCAAATTGAACTTCATTTCAGAATTAACCAGAAAATAAAAAGCAACTTAAATATTAATTTATTTGAAAATTTCATTTTATATACGTAGTAGCGTAATCACATTTTATAAAAAACAAATAATATAAAAAATACGAATTTAAGCCTGAAAAACATCTCAATTTCAATATCGATAACACATACGAGTAATAATAAATTTATTCAAAAAAAAAACAATTTATATAAATATAAATTAAAAATATGATATAAGCAATTTATTTGAATAAATTATCAAAACAAAATGTTGTCTTTAATAAATGTGAATCAAAAAAGTGTTTTAATTAAAAATCCAACACAATATTATTCAATATTTTAAGTAAATTTATAAAATGAATTGTATACATTCAGTGATTATATATATATATATATATATATATATATATATATATATATATATATATATGTATATATATATATGTGTGTGTGTATATATGTATACACATACCATAATACCAATTTCATGCACAACATCCACTGTTTTCTTTTAATTATTAATTAAAATCATGATCATAACGGTTAGGCAAATATCTGAATAATTCAAAAACTATTATATTCTGCAGCAGTGTACAGTTTTTTATAATTTTAATCAAAACACTTCATGATTCACTCCTGAAATACGCAATAAATATATTCACTTCCCTTTAGAATACTTCATATTAATATTAAAAAAAACTGTCGATATTATTGAATCGAGAATTGAATGAGAATTTAGCATTATTCTCATACTTATATTTTATAGTTATATGAACGTTTGATGAATTTAATACACAAATATATATGCATATACTTTTCTTATTCTATTATATTAAATATGTAGATAACATTATCATCAAATGATAACAAGAAGAATTCATAATGTTCAACACCAAACAAACATGAAATTCCACAAAAATATACTATAAAATTTGAATTCCTGGAAATATTCCAAAAATGTCTTTATTGAAATATATATGAACCTTCAAACATCTATTACCATAATAATAGAAAAATGTTTTCAACCTTACAATTGTAAAGTTTTATATTGAAGTTTTCGGTGTATGAGTATATGACGATTCTTTGCAATTCGAATAAGAACAGCCTATTTCTATATCAGATAGAGAACCATTCGATATCTGCTACGATTATTTATCACAAACTATGTTATTGAATGAGTATGTACTACGCAACTTATTGATTGAATATGTTAATTATACATGTCAATATCATTATTACGTCGCCAAACTAAATATGATTTTACATAAAGCTCGCAATATATTAAGAAATTTACATATACACATTTATATGCATATATCTAACAGAAAATTTATGTATGCCAAATCGATTTTCTTATTAAATGTTTGCGCTAAGATGTTAACATTTTACTATTATAATCTTGTGGAAGTTAAATGTTGCATTCACATTTGAAATTGGATTTCCAAAGTTCATTTTAGTTTCATCTTGATTTCATATTCAAGCTGAATTCGATTAGAATACAACAGAATATTGTTATAAGATTTAATAATTTTCATAAGTTTATATTAATAGCAGTTATATATATATACATACATATACATATATATATATATATATATATATATATATATACATATATATGTAAAAATCAATGAAGTCGGTGATTCATAAAATAAATATTTAATTCACATGCACGAAAAACAAATGTTTTATTACTATTTTGAAGAGAAAATTGTAATTTGATTTCGAACATCATTAGTATGGAAAATAAATTGAATTGAAATGAATTGGAAAAGTGATATTTATAATTACAAAAACGTCTGAATGGATGTTAAAATTGTATTTGTCTTTACATGCATGCTTTTTGAATTTCAAAAAAATAATTAAACACATATGAAATGTTTCAACAGAAAAGATAATAATCACAGTGAAAATGAATTTTCATGGATTTCATGTTAATTAAGGCCGTATTTTATTATCAATTTTCATAAAAAGAATATTTTTAAATATTGAAATTATTTACCTTTTGCTAAAAAAATGTATAATAAACTTATGGATATTTCAATTTAATGAGTATTCAGAAATGTTGGATAATATTTTTTCTCTAATTAGTTCATTAAATGAAGGATATGTTTTATTTTGAATCTACTTTCCAATAAAAAGTATTCTTATTCCAAATTCATAAAGAGAAAGAAAGTTACCAGAAGTATTATCTTCCGTTTTTTAGATATTCACAATTAATTACAAGATTCTTAAATTATATTATTTAACGTGCATATTTCATTTTTTATCCAAATAAAATATTTCTTTATGAGTTTATATAAGGAAGAAACCGTTATTCTTTGCTTCATGAAATATGTGTATATTTAAAATTACGATTACCACATATTTATTTCCAAATTAAATATTTATTCCAAAACTTACTGTAAAATGTAATTCTATTTAAAATTCTGAAGATTATATAGCTCTTTTCTGTTATTTATTCATAGGAAATATATATATATATGGTTAAAAAAAGGCTAGTGTATCTTTTAGTCTTCATACACTACCCTGTGAAGTGTATCGAATTTTATTCGTATGATGCGAAAATGTTGGTAAAAGGTTGAAGTATGTTTACAATATGTCTGGCAAAGACTTGAGTGAGTGATCCTTTTTCCAACGAACAATCTTAAAGGAACGTTGTGCTTGTGAATCTTAGGTAAGATCTTAGGTTATGGTTGTCTAGATAATATCTTTCAAATAAATAGTTTTGTTTGTCTTTATGGTTTTAAGATCGATTTTTTTAATCAAACTTTGTAATTTTACCTGAATAAGAAGGTAGTCTGACGATACATATCTTTAGTAGTGAGCCCCTGTTTTTTTATTAATTTTTCTAGTTTAACATACCTATTGTCCTAATTTAACGTTAAATTTAAATTCATTCATACAAAATGTCATGTCTTACTTAATTTAATAATTAATAATAAATTCTATATGTACAAACAAATCAATTTTTAAATTCGTATTTCTTGAATAATATAAATCTGAATGTATATATAGAAATAAATTTCAAATATGAATAAGTTAAAGCATATCAAAATGTTGATCTCCAATTTAGCATACTCTACTATTAATTTTTATATAATCAATATAATCACAAACTCTTATTGAGGTTCGATATCTAAACAAATTTAAAAAGAAAATAATATAAAAACATATTTGTTCATTTTAATAATTTTTACCACGATGGGTAAATTCACTTTCATAATTATTAAAATATATTTATTTTAAAACTATTAAATTATCTAAAAGGCATTTTCTTTTATAAAACGTTAATAATAATAGCATATATATATATATATATATATATATATATATGTGTGTGTGTGTGTGTATGTATGCATGCAATGTATACATATAGTTATATTTTTTTTATAAAATAACAACAAACAGATTATAAGGAAGATTATTTAATATTTTTTATTGACTGTAAATTATTTACTTACTTAATTTTACATCGCTAATGTATTTTTCATTATATATGAAAACTACCATTTTTCCTAGCTCAGATACGTCAATTAAATTGAATTAACAAATTAAGCGTGAAGCTAATGACTTTTATACGTTAAAACTTTTATATCAAAACAATTTTGATAAATTTAAGCGGCAGATAACGGTTCACTAAATGAAATAACGTTAATTTATTTAAATATAATGTACATGAAAATCCTTTCAAATTTGCCTATACGCACAAATACATATACAAATATATATATATATATATATATATATATATATATATTATATACATAAAATTGAGCCTATGTATTGTATATAAATTAGTATTTATTTACTAGAAACATTTACATATTTTTTACACGAATTTTGAATAAATATTTATTTACATGAAAAGATAAATCTCAAAATCATAAACACGATTAAAAGAGCTTATATTGTAAAGCTGTTGTATTATCGTCGTAAAAACAAAGAATCGAATTCATACGTGAGATATTTCGTGTGGTTTAACGAGAAAGTAGAATCAGTAAACTGGAATTCTCGTGTAGATGGGTTGTATACTATTAATATGTAGATCATATTGTCCAAGTACTGTGAATGTGGTGGAGGAAAATTTAGGAGTGTGGTATAGTATTAACTGCAGATATCTTGTTTGTGATTCGTCCATGCATGTAATCAACACGCACGATGAACAAATTGAACCAATTTCTAATTCAAATATTGAAATTCCGTTGGCAGGACAAAGATGTGTACGAAATGAATTGTTGAGAAAAATAGAAAATGAATTCGACGTCATCGCCAGATGTTATTTATCAAAGGAAAATATCCATTGAATTATTTCTGGTCGTAAATTTTATGCATAAAATGTTATTTAAACGTAATCACGTAGATTTTTAAAACACATGATTCTTTTTTTATAATATTTCATTAAAAGTTCTTTTTAAAAAATCGGAACATGTAATGCGTCTGTTTTCAATTATCGTACAAAGAATATCATTTAAATTAATTGTATACATATATTTATAAATCGCATATTTTAATTTTTAAATGCGAATAAAATGATTGCATACATTGTTTTTGTAGTTCAATACATGTAGTTGGTTTTTTTCATTGTAATTTTGAAATTAACTGATAAATAGTTCTTTAAACAAAGATTTTTTTCTTTTATCTCATAATATAACAACAGTTTCAGTACTGTTTAAATTCTAATTTTAGAAACTTGTAAATATAGACCTTCTAACGAAATTTCTTTAATTTTTCAAAATAATTAACAACGAAATGAGTTTAAACTAAAATTTAATATACATACATATATATATATAAAGTATTTACTTATATAAAATTTGAACTGAAAACAAAGAAATATTTCGAAACAAAATAATTATTTAAATTAAGAGTTTTTAAATGTATATATATATATGTGTATAATGCTATTCTAAATGAAATAATTTATTACAAAAAATCCAAAATATATTCATATTCCAATTTTAATGAAAATATATACATACAAAATGAAGGTATGTATTATTATTCATATAAATATTCATAAGTCAAACAACTGGAGATAATATATAAGTAAACATTTCAAATGGCATTAATCATAAATTATAAACTGTATATTGTGAGAAAATAGAAAAATATTCAGTTTTAATTTCAAAAAGATAAATTATTTACTTTTAACAAATTAATGTACACACACACACATATATATATATATATATATATATATATATATATATAACGCCTCACTTTACTGCTTCATCCTTCAAATTTTGTGTATTTAATTTTTTATTATTAAAACCATATAAATCTATTTACATTTTTTAATATAATAATATTTTTCAATATTCCAAGAAATAGATTATTTCATCAAAGATTTTGCGTCTTTAACAAAAGAAAAAATCTTTCTAAAAACTAAACTAGAAAGGAATAAAAAATATTGCATTTCCGTATCTAAACTGAACCAAAATTTCATTAAATTGATTGGCTTAAAACATCGTATACATTGTATTTTTTAAATTAATTGATTGATAGTTCTTTTTGCAAAGATTTCTTTTTTTATCTCATAATTTAACAACAGTTTTAATACTGTTTAAAATATAATTTTAGAAACAACTCGAAAATATAGAGCTTTAACGAAATTCATTTATTTTCTTATAATAATTCTTTGAGAATTAACGAAATGAGTTTAAACTCTCTCTCTCTCCATATATATATATATATATATATATATATATATATATATATATATCATTTGGATTTAAAAATTGTTAAAAAAATTTCAAAATAAAATAATTACTTAAAGAGAAATTTTTTTAAATATTTAACTCACATTTTATTTATTAATAATAATGACTGCAAAGTCAACATCGAATTTTTATCTAAATTCTCTTCCTTCATATTTTATTAATTTAGTCTTAGATTATTTTAAAGAATTTTTTAAAATTCTACTATAAACATATGTTTCACTCTTTAATTTTTAACGAGATTTATATCTCAACAGATTTAAATTCAGGGATTTTCTTATTAAATAAAAATTATATACAAATTTGATTAAAATAATTTGTTAATTTATGTATATGTTAAACATAAAAAATCTTTTTTTAAATGTGACTATATGATGCGAAAGTCTTCAACGTTCTTGAATATTTTAATAAAGAACTGAACCTGAAATTAAAGTATAATATGTATATAATTTAATCAATTTGATTATTGAATAAAATTATTTTATTAATTATATTTCGATAACTTTTATGTTGCCAAATATTAATAAACAGAAGTCAATTAATATTTTTTAATTCAAAGTATATTAATACAAGACAATTAATTTATTAAGGCCAAGAAAAATAATATTCTTTGCTGTAATATATGACCTAATATTGACAAAGCAATCATCTATGAAGTGTTGACATATCTTAACTGATTGGATTCATAATATTGATATTTCTTGACTGGAGAAATATGATTTATTAATACATACTTAAACATATATATATATATATATATATATATATATATATATATATATATATATATATATATATTAGATCTCTAAAAAATATATTTAATAATATTTTTTTAATTTTTATTAACGTTATTATATATACTTTTTTTTTAATTTATAGATAATAATGAACAACCAGTATTATCAAAATTTCACTTAAATGCATAATGTAATATACATACACATTTATATATATATATATATATATATATACTCGTATGTGTGTGTATGTATGTTTATAGTTCTCTAAAATTTGAAGAATTTAAATTATACGAAGTGTATATTTTAATGGATATATATATATATATATATATATATATATATATTTATAAAATTTAATTCAGTTTTTAATACTGTAAGAAAAATAATTAAACAGAATTTTATTGTCACTAGTCACGTCAGTCAATATTTCTTTTATCTATTATGAACATTTAATGGCCTGAAATGAACGCAATATATAATGATTTATACAAAATGATATTAACTGAATAAAAACACCACTTTAATGTTCATAATATCGTAAAAAATTATTACATACAAGATATTAAACTTACTCACTTTAACACCTGTAAATTATTAACACAGAATATATGAACTCTTCAATGATCATATACTTTTTATTATTTTTCTCACAAATAAATACTTTTCATGTTCTCTTTCTTAAATAATTTTGTACTCAGATAAGTATATAAATGTATAAACTGTTTTATACAATAAATAAATTCGTGAAAAGTTAAAAATATTACAAATATATTTTTGATTTTATTGAAACTTACTTTTATTAAAAAAAAAGTACAAATATTTTTATAAATTCGTAAAAAATTTATTAAATATTTATTATTCATTTTCTTCTGCCATAAAAGGATATATTAAATATTATTAAATAGCTGAAATATTTTATTACATTCAGTAAATTCCTAGTTCTAAACGATTTGCATATACTAATATTAAAAAGTCGTTTCAACAAAAGAAATATAACATATTATATGCTTCAGTTAACATTCGTTATTTTATACTTTACTTAAAAACATTATTCAACGGTGTATTCAAATGATCGTACATGTTTACTTTTACTTTATAAAATAATCGTTTGTCGATTTTAGCTAATATAATAAAAAAGCAAAACCAGTTACTCTAATATTTAAATATCAGTATGGCAAAAATATTAAATCAATGGAAAAAATAGTAATTTTTATATTTTTGTCATACAAACTCATACAACATGAAAAAAAGTACTTATCAAAAACTCGTATCTTATTTTTTTCAAATATTTTCAATTTTTTGCAGGTATAGGTAGAATCCTAAATTCAAAAGTCAGTACAATATATATTTAATTTTTATACAGTCAGAACGTTTAACTGATTTATATATATATATATATATATATATATATATATATATATATCATGGATAAACGTTGAGTGTGAAATTGAATCTAAGTACCGTGAAAAAATAATTTTTCCATCCAATTGAAATATTGTGACAAGTAAAAAAATAACCTATCAAGTTGTTCCATGTGAGATTTTAGTTCCATTTTGTGCTTAACGTTTGTCACTTTTGTTTTAGAAACAAATAAAATCATTCCGCTGTATTAAATTGTGTTGATTTGCCCTCGCATGAGCTTTTAAAAGTTTTCATAAGACGAAAGCTACATTTTTCCCAAAAAGCTTTCACTATTGTTTTATATACAGCGCAAAGCTTTCAATATCCACAACAATATTAGTTTATTGTATTATTATGCAATAAATAAACAACAATTTATATCACACACAATATATTTTGTCGGAAAAAAGTTTGTTCTTGTATATAAAACATTACGTTTTTAGTCTCTTGAGGAAGTAATTATGATACCTTTTACAATAGATAAAGACATCATTTTTTGGAATAATTATATATATATACATATAAACATACAAATATTAAGTAAAAAAATATATAATTTATTAACATATTCCATAAATAAATTTATTCTCTAAACCATTTACATTCAAATGTTTATTTTGTCGGTTTCAAAAAAATAAAGTTTTTATCTTTAAATATCACCCCCAATATTTAGAAAATAATAAAATGCGAATCAATCTTAAAAAAACAATTATTTATACCACATGTAAAATATATGGCTTGTTTGAAAACTTGTTTCAACACAGATAAGTATAACAATTTTTCAGTATGAGTTGTTTTTCTAATCCGATTAAATGGGAGTTCTTTTTTGTTGATTTTCTTAGATACCTCGACGAGGTATTTCACAAATAGTTTTTCTTTTGTAAATATCTACTAATTGAACGTGCGATGTACTAATTTAAACTTTTTAATATATCTTTTGATACGAACCGAAAATACGGGTAGTTATTTATTGACAATTATTTTTAAAATTTTAATATATTTTTTAATAAATTAATTTTACAAATATTAATTTCATGATGCTAACTACAAAACTATTACCTTTTATTTATTCAGTATAATATTTATATTCTTCATCCAAACATATTTTTTTCGTATAAAATTTGAAAATAAAATGCAATCTACTAATTTATGTTTACAACACATTTATAGATTCCATTCAATAGTTAGTATTAATAGAAATAAAAATGTCTTAAGCAAGTTTTATATGTTGCAAATTTGTTTCTTTTAAACTTTTTTTAAACACAATATATCTTTAGTGAAAATTATATTTCACTGTTAAAAATGTTCACAAATTCTAAAATAATGTCACATAATTTATCTATTTAATATTTATGTGTGTGTGTATATATATATATATATATTTATGTATATATATATATATATGTATGTACGTATGTATGTATGTATGTATATATATATATGGATCTGTATTGTGAAATAAAAAATATGTGTTAAAAAGAAAAAGAAGGATAAAATAATCAAGTAAAACAGCATCATGTACAATAAAGGTTTGAAAGGCAACTCATACATTACATTCTAGAGCTTGAAATAGTATACTGCGATTTACGATTTTATCACAAAATGAAACTAACGTGACATATTTTGGAGCATCTGTGTTTCCTCGGGGACATTGGATACGAACACCCCGATGTTTTGTATTTGACAAAGGTCATTCTCCCAAGGGACAAGGCGATAAATTCGTAACGAACTTTTACAATACGCACACAGTAAGTGATCGAATTAGAACTAAGAACAAAAGAAAAGTAATAACTATTTTTAAAACTAAATTACACAAGTTCGTGTAATTATTAAAGGAATCTTTTTCCTTTCTTTAAACAATTTTAGTTTATTTTCTGGAACCGCATAAAAGTAAAAAGAATGTGAAAATAATTCATTGGAATTGTTATTTAAAAACTACATTCACATATGGATAATTTCATTTTCTCCACCGACAGAAATCGATTTTCATATGACATGAATTAAGCATATATGAGAATTGCACCAACCGGAATATAATACCAATTACAGCGATGAACTCCAAGTTGAAATAATTCAGTATCAAACAATGTCGACACATTTCAGTTACAACGAATAGCGAAGGCCGCCGTCGGAAGCTGTAACGAAGCTTTGTTGCCACTCTACAATCTGGTTTAATTATGTCAGGTCACTCGGGCGTATTTCTACGTTATTAGAATTAAATTTGATTATTAATAAGGCTTTTGCCACGAGTTTTATAATTTTGCGTAAATATTGAAGTAAGTGCAATATATATATATATATATATATATATATATATATATATATATATATATATATATATATATATACGTGTGAGCATGCGTGCATGGATACATATATACAGTGATCCAGCCAAAATTAAAATGTGTTTTACTTTTTAAAAATTAATACGAACGGAAATAATCATTTTATACAATAATAAACAACAAATGTATAGTTGCATAAAAATATATTTTATTTTAAAATATGATTTTGTAATAAACACATCCATTAGGATTGTTTTTCCATTATTTTATTTTTTATTTAAAACTACACTATATTAATATAGGTATTTCCATATTTTATTTTTTATAAGCATTATAAATTATTTTTATGCACTATATTTTATTAAATTTAAAAATAGTAAAATTATAAATGGAAATAATTTATACTGTGCATTATATAAATAAAAATTGTATTCGATAACTTCATTTAATTATTAAACTAGTAAAGACATATTCAAATCAACTTATTTCGTGCCTAAAGATAATTATTTACATAAATTTGAAACGATAAGAAAATATTATGTGTTTGTAATAATATTGCCACAATTAAACAACTATAACACCATCCTCTAGAAATCAGAGAAGCTTTTTATAATCAGTAATGTACTATAAATAGTATCTTAAATAAAGGTTATCTTTTTTATTGAGATATTTGTTGATATAACAAAAAAACAAATATATTTCTCCAAAAATCACGAAGAACTTAATTTCCCTTCAATTTAAACTAACTGAAACTTAATAAAAGGTCAATACATCATACATTTTAAATTTTCTCGAGTATATCGTTTAACTGCTTTTTAATATTCTCGTATTTAATCCCTAGTTAATTAATCCGTTCGCTTGGAAATTATGCTAAATTTATAATAATTTTCGCATATTTCACATTTACGTCTCCTATGAACGTTATGTCATTAGTGAAATTTATTATATTGTAAATTCTACAGAATGGAAGACAGAACAAATTACGTTCGTTTTTCTTAAATGGCTCGTTATGAAAAAAAAACTCACCACTAATTAATTAAGAATTAATGAATTCAAAGACGTGGTTTCGTTAAATGGATATATAAATTGCTTCAATTCGTACTTCGTATCTAATTTGTAACTCAATGTTTCCTGAATGTTTGACAACAGAAATTATTTCAATCATTGGTTTAAATTCATTTTGTATTAAATATAGCAGAAGCCATTATTATTTTCTGAGTAAAATAATTGTGTCTACGTGTGGTTTTCAGTAAATGTATATATATATATATATATAAAATTGTACGAGTAATGGTGTAATAAAAATGTAATTAACCAATAAATCAAATATCGATTTTAACTTACAATAATATAACATTTTTTATAGCAAGTTATAAAAATTAATAGTTAATAACACAAAAAATGTATATATATATATATATATTACATGTTCCATTTTCATTAATTCAAAAGATATTTCCATTATTGAAAAAGTTAATTTTTTATAAATAAATATTTTCTAGCACAGAGCAAAGTTTATTAAGGAATTCTCGAACAATAAATCTTTACTCATTCATGATGAACAGGTTTTATAAAATCTCATTTTTAATTAAAATATATTTGAAATTTAACAACGGGAAGGAAACTCAATTTTATACTATAAAAAAGAAAAAAATAACAATTACAGAGGTAAAGCTTTTTTCCTATAGGGACGTAATAAAATTCTTCGTATCTCACATAAGAATGCAATAAAGGGTAAATACTGACATAGCTCACCAAAAATTTAATTTCTAGCAAAATACCTTAGCTATAAATGTCATTCTGGAATTCAGTCTACTTGTCCGAAATACGGTACCTAATAATTAAAATCTTGACTGACGTGAAGTTAATTTAAATTATACATGTTCATTTACATTTATTATCAAGGTATCTGTATTTTAAAGTCTATAATATATATATATATAGAATGTCTATTTTTATTCTTTAATTAGAGATGAATCGATGAAAAAATACAGGTAGATTTAATTAAAAAATCATACAGATAAGCACTTTTGCAAAACAGTAATGAAATTAAAAGTAGTGAAATAAATCAAGTATTAAATTTCATTTTAAAGATAAAGTAAATTGTAATTGATTTAAAAGTAGTTTTCAAAAATTTAATATCATTTTAACGTACACAAATTATTTAATTAAAAATCAACTAAATATTTTAAATCCAATAAAATCAAGTAAAGTTTATTTTTTAAAGAAACTCATGATAATATAAAAATACTATTTGGCCAGTTTCAAAAATAATTTTAATATTAATAAGTCTACCATTCTAATATTTATTAGATTCAAGTATAAATAATATATATATATATATATATATATATATATACATTTAATATTATTCATCATTATTTATAATTTTCTTTAATCACTTAAGTCACTATTCAAAACAAATTAAAATTAATATTTAATTATTAATTAAGGAACATATTTTATGACAAATTAAAAACTATATATAAATAATTCCTGAAATGAAATATTAATCTTAATTTTTAAATTTTTTTGTAATTTCTTCTTTCATTCAAGTATTTACAAAAATGAAAGAATCTTTATTTTAAGTAGATATCATTTTTATATAATAAATTTAAAACTAACAAGTTTTTTATTGAAAACCTGATATATATATATATATATATATATATATATATATATATAAACAATAATCTTCTTATAAACCGCTCATAAGTTTTTCATAATTTTATATAAATGCAATATGAATAAAATGTAAAATATACAAGAATATTTTTATTACTATATATCTATACTCACTTTTATATTTTTTTTATGAGTACATAAATGAAGTATTCATTTTTAACACAAATTGCGTGCCTTATTTAACTTACGAAAAAAAAACTTTAGCTAAAAATATGAATCGATCTCGTGAGAATTTCTTTTGGGGAAAACTTCTTTTCTCACCCTCATATGATTTACACATCAACATAGATCATATTATATATATATATAAATATTTATATGTACGTGCATATAATATATATATATATATATATATATATATATATATTAATAATGATTTATTACACGCATATTACATGAAAATGTTTTTTGTAGCAAAAGTACTACTTAAATCAAATTCATGAAAATTTCGGGAATTAATTTTAGAACAAAAACGTTTGAAATGAAATAAAGTTTTGTAGGAAAAATTATCTATTCTTTTTTTATGACAAAAAGAATGAATATGCTATATAGAATTATATCTCTTCCATTAAACATTACTGGTATAAAAAGGAGCAGCCAATTAATAAAAGTGAAATACTGCAATGCGTCGTTTTTTATAGGTAGGTTAATTTATTATATATTTCAAATACCCGTGTACATAGTTATATTTAATCATTTTAGCTGTAATATATATATATATATATATGTATAGAGAGAGAGAGAGAGAAAGAGAGTATCCCAATAGTTATAAATGAGTTTAAGAATTCGTAACTTTCAAAAAACGTTCTTCTACATCTTTATAGGCAGGTATAAAGAATGCTTTAGTAGTTAATTAAAAATAAACGCACTGTTCATGAATGAGACGTATTTTATTTTAAAACTTAACAATGGTGAATAATATGTTTCGTTCAATTCAAATTGTTCGAAAATTCTGATAATGTATTTTGGAATAATAATTTTTCATATTGCTTTTATAAATGTTGTCAAGTAAAATACATACAAAATTTAAATTTATAAAATAACAGTTATTCACTTTGTTCAAAAATAAAAATGAATTATTTAATATTTTTAATCTTCTTAAATGTATCCCATTGTCACTTTTTTAAAAAAAATAATCTCATAAAAACCTTCATTCTATCATTTTTTAATAGGAAAAAAATCTTTTATTTCTTATTTCTAATTGGAAAACATTGTCCAAATATATCGCGTAAAGTTTGCACTTAAACACGTAAATCATGTTCTGTAATGTTCAAGTTTCAAACTCATGAGAGTACTTGGCACTTACATCAAATACTCATATATTTTCAGAAATCTCTATTGAGACAGTTCGTAATTGTTTTGATCACAATGTATACATGTATGTATTTATTCATACACGTGTGTGTACGTATTTGTACATAAGTTCGTTTACAAAGAGACACACATAAACAAGAACCATTTAATCTAAACAAATGTACCAATTGATAACATATTTACACGACATGAAGAACAGAGATTACGACCTTTATTAGAGAAATATTCGCACTACTTCTATATATCAATGTTGTTTATCTAAACATGAACGTCGTTTGTGACTGTCTCGACGCCATCGGGTACAATTGTCTTGACGTACTAAAACAATAACAGACGTCTGAGAATAGCATCAGGATATATAAACGAGTAAATTGAACGATACGAGTATCTGCTAGTACTGTTTATCCGAGTGAATTTTTAATAAAAATAATTTTTTGTCAGAATTCTTATGTAAAAATATGGTAATATACATTGGTTTTATGTTCCTCGTAATTTTTTTCAGTGTGGTTGTTTGCTATTTGGATATGAATTAAATATTATTTATTTCATATATATTAAATCTAACAAGAAAAAAAAACACCTCAATATATCTGTTCAAATTGTTGTAAATCTTATATTTTATAAAATATTTTTTAAATAAATTATCGTGATAGAAATATCAATAAACAATTTATATTATTTAATTATTTTTAATACCATTACACATTCGTACTTTTTTTTAATAATTATTAATTCTGTCCAAATTTGAGATTTTTGAACGTTTCAATACTTTACTATTTTTCTCACTCAAACTATTATGCTGTCACTCAATAACTACTCTTTTTAAGTATCAAAGGACTCTACTTCCGACTTGCTACGCTCGAACTTCCGAGAGGGAGGGCTTCGCCCCACGCTCGCTATCGTTTACTCCCCATCAATAAATAACAGAAATTAACAAATTATACGCACAAATAATCTGGGTAAAATATAAGTCGTACATTTTTATTGGAAAAGTTTATAAAAATTAACAGCAAAGTACAATGTTAAAATGTGTAATATTTTATTACTCTTAAGCCTTAGTAAATGCAATATTTTGAATAAATGTCTTCAGTTTTACATTGAAATCGTATACACCTCTTTCATTGTACACCGTGAGAGAGCTACATACATGTGATTAATGTCAACCAATCAAAACAGAGGTCATGTGATATCTACAACCAATCATTGATGATTTTAAATGGAAATGATTAACATGGTACTTGTAGAGTGGAGCGAGGTGAGTTGCATTGCGAGGAGGTGCACTGCACAAAAAATAAAGAGGGTTTTATGGAAATTTGAAAAGACATTTTGTATATATAGAAAGATTTAAATTTAAAAAATGTTAAATCTAAGTATCAAATTTTAAAACTAATGTGATAAATAACCTTAGGATTTATAAAATTATATAAACAAGAATTTATATAAAACATTCATTTTTTTGTCATGTTTCATTTATAAAAGTTTTGTATTTTAAAAATATAATAATTGTCTTCCATACTTGTACACAAAAATTTCACAAATTTAGAATGAAATTCATTTTACTCTATGCATATTTATTATAAATTCTGAAATTACTCTAGTGCACTAAATGTCGAAATTTTTTAATTAAAAGAGTATAAATTGTGCTAGTAAATGCATATATGTATAGCATAAATTTTATAATAAATTTAAATCTTTATTATATTTCACAAAAACATTTCAATCCAAGAATTAAACTTTTATTTGAAATGCTCATAAACATTAGAAAAATCGACAAATGTGAAAATAAACTTATTCATGAAATAAAATGCATATTCGAATAATACGCAAATAAAAATATAATTATGACTGAGCATTCATTCCAAAAGGATTCAGTTAATTTGAATTTAAATTGAAAATCAAAAACATATATATTTTACTGCACGTTTGTAACAAAGCCTGTCGAAAATATATTATTACGATTTCACGATGTAATAACATTAATTTTACGAAGAATCAATATAACTGCTACTTTAATATCGCTTTATTATTTTGTAGCTTTTTAGTATTTTCTACAGTTTTTCCAGACGGCAATGTATTTTTTTCATTTTGGTACTTGTTCGTAAAGAGAACAAAGGGAGATTTTAAAGGTTGACTGCATTTTCAGCTCAGTTTAAATTTTCATTGTCACATAGAGAGTTATTTCACGCTCTATATCCTTCACTAATAGAACAAAACTAGTAATAGACGCTGTAGAATACAAATAAAGATATATTCTCTCTTAGAAAACTGTGAAATAAAAGCTGTCTATTCAAATTTACTAAATAATTATTTAAACGTCTAGATTCTTTTTTAATTTCTCTCATGAATTGAAATTAGATTTATTCTGTAGAGACGAACCTGAAGTGAAAAATTCTTTCAAGAATTTATCAACAAAATGTTTGAACGGAATTAGAATAGGGCATTAACGTATTATATCAACGTAAAATTATGATATCACTAAATTTGTAAGGAAAACCTTTTTGCGACAGTTACTACGAAAAAAATGAGGTCGTAAAGTTAGTAGTGTAGCGTTTTACAAGCGTATTTTACGAGTAATTTGCATTCAGTGCACATTCTATGTAGAATACATTACATTTTCACAATTTCTACGCACTATTATGTTCATAACTATAACAAATAACACAATCATCTTAAATTCCATATGTTCTTTTGACAACTACATCTAAGCATAGCAGTTAAGAAATATTAGTTGTCTGACAAGAACAGTTTGTACAGTTGTAATTGTTATAAACGAGAACAGTTGCCAAATATTACAATCATTTCAGTAATGAAAACAAAACGTTCGGATTCTCTTGTGACATGTCGTGAACCATATTTCTTAACTCAGTGTACAAATATTTTCCGTTTTGTTTTGTTTGCAGGTTTTAAATCAAACTCCTTTGTTTATGTTTTATTCTACTTCCTTTATTTAAGCAGTTTTACGGTGTCCTCAAAACACATTACGATTTTTTTATCAGGGAGACAGTTTTTTTTAATTATGGATAATTTTTACTACAACTTTCAACTCAAAATTATAACACATAATTCAATTACTTTCAAGAATCTTTACTTAAAACATCTTTCTCTACTTTAACAATTACTTTACAACGAATCGCTCTACGAGTCTATTAATATAAAAAAATAGATATTTTTTTCACAGTATTGACATCAGAAATCATTAAAATACTTTATTGATTTTATATAATCAATCACATCCCAAAAATCTACTTATTTTAAACAGAACAAATTTTTTAAAATAGTTATCATTTGTTTATCGAATATAATTTTTATAATAAACTTATAACTGATGATATGTAATAAACTTGGAATTAAATTTAAGATTTTTTGAACCTTAAATATCTTTTTGACAAAAATGTTAATATTAAAAACTATTTT
The DNA here is from genome assembly GCA_034766995.1 of Acanthacorydalis orientalis. Taxonomy (NCBI): domain Eukaryota; kingdom Metazoa; phylum Arthropoda; class Insecta; order Megaloptera; family Corydalidae; genus Acanthacorydalis; species Acanthacorydalis orientalis. The sequence goes on along the minus strand of CM068313.1, from coordinate 20,019,678 downwards.
TAATTAGTAAAAGTATCTAATATCATCAACAATTATTTAATATCAATGTATAATCAATAATTATTTTTCAATTAAATCAAATAGGAAGCAGATATATACTAAATTAATTAATTTGATCAAATATTGAACTGAATCTAATTCATCTAAATTATCAATGAATGTTTCTAATATAATATAATTTCATAGATCGGTAAAATCGTTTACTAGAGTTTGAAAATTAGCCAAATCAAATTTCAGAACAGATTATAAATGAATTTATATATCGTAAATTTGTATTATATAATTTTGTCATGACATATCATTTAAATTGCTATTTTGTTAGTAAATGTGCAATATATAAGTAACATTTTTGAAAATATTATTTATTTATTTATATATATATATATATATATATATATATATATATATGAAACGTAAATATATATTTGCAGAAATATTGAACCAATATTTGTATTTCCTTTTCTGTTCTTGTTTTCCCGGTAACTCTGCAGCATTTATCGATTAGAAATAAAACCGCAAATACTAAATATACATCACGTAAGAAATAAGAGTAATCTGATTTGATCAATAAAATTACTAATGGCCGTAAATATTGGTGGAAACACGGGTAATACGGCGTGTATTAACCGATTCAGTTCGAAGATATAATCAATACTCGAAGGTGAAGAAATTACATCCCCCAAGCCTGTGAAGTTGATGATTCGATACGACGACACCGTAGAGAGTGCGTTCGAAAAGCTGTGCTGAGACCGTAGGAGTTAGTCGAGAAATTAATACGTTTTGGGATGCTGGGAACGAATATACACGATCCAGTTCTAAGTAAAGACATATGCCGAAAGGATTGTGCTTCGAGCACAACAACTTGAGTATTACTTATTAATTTTGTGTTAATATTGTGTGTTAAATGCGATTTTGATGAGTTGGCATGTTTTGATTTTGTATCTCTTGTACTTTACATCAGAAAAGATTCTAAATACTAATGTAATATTATATAGTATTCTTTAAAAGCGTGTTAAGAAGATTTAAATATATATTTTTTTAAATGTGTTACAAATATTTATGTTTTATAAATTTTTAAGAAAATTAAAAGAAGGTTACTATTGATAATAGCTGAAACTTTCAAAAACAACATTATTAAAATTAAACAAATTATATTTTATCATTTAATCAAATAAATTGATACACTATTCTGGACATGTATAATTTTATAAAAATAAAATTTACATTATTAAACACTAAAAATGAAAAAAGTAAATGATATAAGAGCAACAATTTCTTAAATATGAATTAGATGAAACAAAAAATAAATTAAGTATTACAAAAAATATTTTTATACATACGGAAAAATAAAATATCATTAAAAAATCAGTCCAATTTTGAATAAAAACGGCTCATTATGCAAAATTAAATGGCATTCACAATATTTGTCTTTATCGAGTTAAATTTATTTATGCAAACAAATTTTCACATCCAACAAAAGGAGATTTTGAATTAACTTTTTGATTTTTAATTAATTATTGATTATTTTAACCTAAAATAAATATGTTTTTTTGTAGGAAGTTGTCGTTTGTGAACGTGATTATTATTTAGTACCAAAAATTTTAGTACTAAAAGTATTAAAGGACATATTTTTTAAAAAAGAATATGAGACCATTTGTTACGATTTTTTGCAAATATTTGTTTATTACAATTATACAAATTAATGCATTAATTTTTACTTCATATTTTATTTAATTCGAATATAATAAATATACAATTAAAAAAATTGCAAAATAAATCGAACGTAATTATTCAAAACATTTAATTAACAAATTTTTTTTTATTATTTTTAAATATTTCATATATATATATATATATATACAGTAATATTCCGATCTTTTTAATGGATTTTTCGTGCAAAAAGTAATATTCGATACAATTTTATCTTTATTACGTTTTCAATAACAGAAAAAATAATAAAGATCAACAAATCTGATCTTAAATAAGAGGATTCCGATATTCCCAAATGTTTTCTAGAAGTAAGAGAATTTGACACCCGAAGCAAAGCTAAGCTATCCTTCGTATATTATTATCATCAAATATTCCATTACTTATATATAAAAGTCTTAGAACCATATACATGTAAATAACTTTCATAAAATAAATTTTTATTTCATAAGCTTCATTTTACAACGATAGAAATTTGTTTCATTTTAGAATAATAATATTTTAATTAATTTATACAAATCTAAATGTAATTATTCATATTGTTTGACGGGATGAAATTACATGACATTTTATATAAGTTTCAAATATAATTTCATTATATCTTGAAACTAGGTAACTCTTAAATATAATGCAATTAGTAATTCTTATTAAGTTCTTCTTAGTATCAATAAAAATTATCTCATCGTTAGTTTATTATACAGATATTTTTCATATACGTATATATATATATAAAATACACTCTATATGATTCATTTCTGAACATAAAAAATATAAAAATATTTATTGGCTAACAAAACACATTTTTACAGTATTATTTTTAATATTGCATTTTTATCAACTTTGGCAGCACAAGAGTAAAACACGTTGAATACATTTTTTACTTGTATTTGTATAAAAAAGCTACTTTTATCAATGAAGTAGCATCGATGTATAGCTTCTTTACACCAAATTTAAACTATAATATGATGCCTGAATGTGTCCCTCGAATCTCGCATTATAAAAGATGTTCACTATATTGTATTTCAAAATGTATTTTGCTCGGAATTTATACTCAAATGGATTCTAACGTTATACGAAACATGGAAAAATATATCAATTTATGTTGATATTTCTCATAATATATATATATATATACATATATATGAATTGAGCCAAAAATATATTTTTAAATTCAAAACTGAATTTGAAAATAGAAGCTTAAAATTAGGTTACGTACTTCGCCAGTCTTTAAATGAAAACAGCATTTGTATTCCCATGTGTACATTAACAGCAGTAAACTTTATTGTACAAACTGGGCAAAGGCCAACCGAGGGACTTATTGAATTACAATTCTGCATCTTTATCGGGATTGAATATTTAATATCAATTAACAATATAGTAATGTCGTAACATTTTTGACTTAATCCAAAAATTAATATCTTTATTCAAAATTATATCACAATGAATAGATTTCTTATAATTCTATACAATTCTTATAATTATTAATTTTTATAGTTAAATGTAATAGATCATTAAAACCAATTTAAGGTCAACATTAAATATATATATATATACATGATCAATTTTAAAATTGGTATATTTCATATGGTAGAGCGATTTTACATTCAAATAAAATATAAATATAAGATACATTCAGACACCTATATTTTAAACGTATGAAACATTTTCATAAAATATATTACAAGTTTACATTTTTATCAGTTTTACGCCTAAGTTATACTCTTATAATTTAAGTACACACTTTATAAACACTATATATATATATATATATTGCATGTAATGAAAAAACAAGGATAGAAATCTTAGAAACCAATATGTCGCACCAGTGCTGCCGAAAAAGGTTTCATATACAATAAAGAATATGAAAAATTAAAGAGTAGTAAAGAATAATGGATTAATAGCAGAGCTCTTCAAGTTAGTAGGAGAAAAAACTGAAAAAGTTCTTGCCGATATATTCACATCGAGAAAAAAAAAGAAATATCCTAGATAAATGGAACGAAGCCATTGTAATTCTTCTACACAAGAAAGAATATAAAGAGAACTACAAAAACTACCGGTAAAATAATCTAATTCCTATAATATATAAGATCTTTACAAAATAATAATAAAACGTTTACAAGCGCAGCTAAATTTTACTCAACTATGGGAACTAGCAGGATTTCGAAACGGATTTAGTGCAATGGCTCACATTCAAGTTATGGGGAGAGTAATTAGCGGTCAAATGAATACCAAATACCAATATAGCTTGGATTTACAGATTATGAAAAGGCTTTCAACAATATTACTACCCCAACAGTCATATTCTCCATTGAAAAACCAAGGTATAGACGACACATACATCAAGTTGCTAGACAACACCTACAAGAATACAATCTTGATGGTGAAGCTAAAAGAAGAAACAAAAAATATAAAAATCGAGAAATGTATAAGACAAGAAGAAGCAATTTCGCTGAAATTATTTACTGCAGCCTTTGAAGAAGTATTCGAATCGCTCGACTAAGAGGACAAAGGAGTCGAAATAAAAGGCAAAACTTTAAGTCCCCTCCGATTTGCTAATGATATCGTTATTTTCACAAATACTCCACAAGAACTACAAAAAAGGATAGAAGAATTAGATTTGAAGAGGAAAAAGAGAGTCAAGTGATTTAAATAGGTTGATATATGATAAAAATTCACAGATAAAATAGTATTTGTCCACAAATAAAAATAATAAAAGAGATATTGTTTTGAAATTTAATTTGTGTTCGTATTATATATATATATATATATATATAAACATATGCACTTCTTTATTAAATAGAAAATATACGTAAAACAGAGTGTCATCAACAGAAACGTTTGTTCTATGAATTTTAAAGTGTTGGCGTAGTCACACAGTATGTTTTGATATTATTTTCAAGTGTTGTACAACAAAAATTACATTCTTACATAATTACATTTATAACCGGATTGTAATGACAATATTTATTTTTTCATTTTACTTGGTAACGAAATTTTAATTATTCATACATATCTCTCAGCTTTTTTACATATTTATTCCAAAAATATTTTTACAGCTCTGTTTAATTGTTATTAAATTACACTTTTTTATGCTTCCTAGTCATTAAATATATATATATATATATATATATATATATATATAGAATGATTTAATTTAGGTTTCCACATCGAAGTATTAAAAATAGAAGGAGGGGTTAAGAAAAATCATATTATTTATTGAATTTTTTAGTTCATTCAATATTAAAATTCAATTGAACTAAAAACAGGGCAATACATATTTTTTTAAAAACAATTTGCATTTTTTTGATATTTTTGTAAAGAAGTCTAAGTTGAATCTCCATATATAAGTTTGAGAAACATTTTTGTTACAAAAATCACACTGTAATAAAGAAACAAAATTAAAAAAAAAGAAAACTAATGAATGCAGTTAGGTTCAATTTATTATCTTTTGTTTAAAATATAAAATTAAATTAAACACGTTAAATTAACAAACACATTAAATTAAATACGTTTGACATACTTCACTAAAATATATCAATATGTACGAAATTTATATATAAGCAAATGATTATAGTTTGTACTGTTTTACAAATCATAAAAACGATAAAATAAAATCATGTATATTATTAATAATAATCAATTTGTATTGGAAGATATAAATTTACTTGTATTAGAAAGTAAATCTCACTATACAGTTTTTATTAGTCATAAATAATATTTTTGTTTATAATGCAAACATCTTATTAGAATCAATATTGAGAATCTTGTAATAAATAGAAAACAGAAATATAAATACCTTCAATATTCAATCAAAATTTTGATACTTCGTAGAATTTTTGGACAAAAAAATTATTGAAAATATTAAATATGCTCTCTTATTTTCTTTGCATGAATAGTTTTGATATTCTACACACCATAGTCTGTTCGACTTGTTATGTTCTTGAATTCAACAGACCGTAAAAAATACGATTAGAATTGTGAAAGGAACCAAACATTCCAGTTAATTCATGGAGAGAAAAATAAGATAAAATAAATAAGAAAATTTATATATACTTAATTGTTATCTCTCCAAACCAACTGTTATTGTAACAAATGTAACAATACTTCATTTTTCATAATGTATTTTAACGCCACAATATGTACAGTAAGAATGTTGTTCTTCCAAAATTAAAATATAAATTTATGCAATGAAATATATAGAATTAAAAAAGAAAAATAATAAATGTTTTTGATTGCGTTTACATTTTAACTTTTATCTTCATTTCTTCTTCTTTTATTTAATTTTTCCGAATTTACTAGACATGAATAAATATTGAAAAGCAAGTACAATTTTTATTATAGATAAAATTATAATTGATAGCATTGTCATATCTAACACAAATTTTATCTTTTATAGTATGTTTTAAGAAACATTTTTTTATCTACACAAATATATATATATATATATATATATATACATATATATATATATATATGTGTGTGTGTGTGTGTGTGTGTGTGTGTCTGTATTGGTATAACTAGAATTTTTATAATTTATATAATAAAAGCGATTTCCCAAAACAACTGTCATATAAAGAAATCTTTGTCTCGTACAAAGTTTTAACATTTTTTAAGAAACATATTCCGTACAAGTATAAGGCCACATATGGTGCGAAATTATTAAAGTGGTAAAAGGCCATCACAAAGGTTTTTGTGAACTAGTCGAAGTTGAACGGATCAGGTGCAGTAACTTAGCCAATCAAAAATGTAGTTTTCAGTGGAACATAAACGACTCGAATGTTAAAATATATATTTTCTTTGATTTGATATATTATTGCGACAAAAAGTATTACAAAAGCTAAAATAATATTTCTGATAAAATAAAAAGTTTTCAGAAAGTCATTTTATCTTATAGAGAATAATATATTAAATAAATGAATATAACTTTGTTTTTATTTTCGAAAAATATTTCTTATATTTTTCACATAACTAAATGTTTTGTTAAATAAAACATCAATAATTTATCTTTTTTCTTTTCCAATCTGTTTATTTGCAAATAAATTACTATATTAAAGAAATATTATATAGAATTCAATTATTTAAGTAAGAAAAAGAAATATTACTAGTAAATATTATTTTTTGTAACAATTAACTTTGTTTATATTGTTTCATTTATATAACCAGAAACGTTCAAAAATTAAATACGTAGCAAAAGCACTCACAGTACTAAACTCAAAAGTTTTTCCTCAGAGTTTCGTTAACGTATTTAAATATGAAGTTAGAATTAGTTTATAAACTGGTTAATTCTTGACAACGTTTCCTGTATATCAATGTAGATAGTAGACGTTAACTGTACGAGTGCAAATATATTAATATAAATGAATGAAATAAATACATAGTTTAAGTACTTCTGAGAAATTCAATTTAACATGTTTAATTTCATTAACGACTTATTCAATATTACATTGATTAAACAGCGGTTCATGTAAACATTTTTTACTTTGTAAACTTTTTATTTATTTTGAATGGGTTTTTATTCGTTTTTACGTAAATTAAACAATATTTAAGTACAGTATAAACATTTCTCAAGATATTAAATTACTTAAATAAATAAAACAAACACTGAAACAAAAATATCTGCTACATCAAAAATAAATATTTTCAATAATAAACAAACAAACAAAAAGATTAAATACCTTTTATATTTTCATTATTTAAAAAAATTGCTCATAACTATTAATAGCAAAATATAAATCAAGTAAAACATGGTAACAAAAAAAATAAAGATTTTCATATAAAAAATAGAATACTTTTCTTAGTTTTAAATAGCTTAATTCTTCATTTATTGTTCAATATTAATTTGTCTGCGTATTTTGTATAGCTTTTAAAATAAATAAAATTTCAAATAATATTCTTTATATATATATATATATATATATATATATAAATAAATATATATACACATACATACATATATATATATATATATATATATATACACATACATATATATATATATAAATACAATTCTGATCTTTTTTTTTCAAAAAAAGAAATATACCTCATTATCCAAACTTGATTCAAGCAAACCCTCTTTAGTATTTTTTTCAAAGAAAGCATTGAATCTACCAGACTTATCTTCAAAAAAGACGTGATAAATCTCAAATCTTTATAAATATATTTTCATACACTGTATGAAATTGGATAGAAAAGAAAAAAAAATATGTTACCAGAATAAGACCACTGACGCTTTTTACAAAAAGTGGCTCTATTGTTAAACATTGACATATAAAAAGTGTTTCACTTTCCTGTGGGTGCGTCTGTACAGATTTATTCTCGAAGCACTGTCACACCCTGCTGATAGTAAATCAGAACGATTCTGAATACAACGCTATACACAATTTTACAAATCAATAGTAGTTGTTCTTTTCGACACGTTCGATTTTTCAAAACGCGCTGAAGAATAAATTATTTTAATTCGGATATTTAATTTTTTTCACTTATTAACACTTTAAATAATTATTCGATAAATATTCATAAATAACATTTTTTTTAATTGAAATACACTTTTTTAAATACCAAATCAAAAAAAGAATTTGTTTGTAAATAAATAAAATTGACTTATCTGAATTTGTAAAACTTTTACCATACAAATATTTCAATTAGAGATGTATCTACGGTAGTCAAGACAAATTCATTTAGTCAAAGCAATACTGTAAATACTTTAAATCGAAAAAAATATATATTCAAAGTTTTAGTTAGAAGTTTTTTTTTTGATTAATACATTTAATTCTAGGTATTTTATCATTATCAAAGATTTATTTAAAATATATAATTAGAAAACTATTAAGTACATTAACATATATATATATATATATATATATGTGTGTGTGAGTGTGTGTGTGTGTGTGTATGTGTATATGTATATATATATATATATATATGCATTATGAAACAAAATCATTATTAAGAATAATAGAGAATAGAAAAATAAGAATTGCATTTGGTTTCTCCTATGGATTAAGGATTTGATATATTATTGCAAGGTAAGCCCTGCATTAAAGAGATAATAAATTTCTTAACAAACTTTCGAGACTAAGAAATTCGATAAGAAGAGAAATCAAGCTAATAAGAAGAGAAATAATCCAAACGCATCACGTTATTAAATACACTGTTGCAGAGACAATAAATCTTATGTAACTGCAACGTATAGTGAACACATACTCTATGGAGGATAGACTATGTGAATCGAAAGAAGTGGATGTGTCTATGGAATACAAATCGAATACAAACCCAAGTAATATCGAATCCCATTCGCCAGGTTCTGTTCGAAATTATGGATGCAGGATTTTGTCTGTCAAAGTAGTCGATGTGGTTATAAGCGCGTGACATGTTTTTGCGATCTGGGATTTTTACTATTACCACAAACGTTTGTTTTAAGCTGATGCCACTGTGAAAAATATCACTTCTTGTGATATCTTTATCTTATCGCTTTTTATTCGGATTCGCATTAAAGGATTGTATTTTTTCGGAAAATGTTGAAACATCTACACATATATGAATTTATCACATTTGTGGCCATAGATTTATTCATACATTTTATTTCTGATAAAGATTATGGCCAGGAGAGAAATTTATTTATTTATTAGGGGCTTTTTCGTCTATTTCAAAAAATATGCACTGGAAAAACATAAAATAACTATTTTTCACCAAAAAAAATCTTAAAAAATTTTAATATTTAACTGGAAAACGTTTCAATTTTTACTTAACAAAAAATAATTCGTAATTAAACACATGAACGGGTATATTTTAAATTACAATACATTTTATATTACTTTTTAAATATACAAATTTAATTTGTATCAAAATACAAAAAAAAATCATTCACTTGTAATTAATCGAAAATGTTAAAGAAGTGTAATAAAAATAATACTTTTGATATTTGAATAATTTTTCTAATTATAAAGTAAAATTAATTCATGCATCCCCTATTTCAATGGTTCAAACTCTGCGTTCTATTTTTGGAATAAAGATTTTGAATGAATGTAATATGCTATGTTTATACGAATGATGCTATATGAATTGAATTCTAATATTTCAACTTGAAATATATGGATGCTTATTGAAAATCATCTTGAATTGATATTTGATTTACAACCATAGTGGTCATCGTTCTGAGTATTGCTAGAAGTAAAACGTTTCCAGTGAAATGAAATTCACGTGTCATTATTTCTATACATACAAACTCACATGTGATATATATATATATATATATATTTATACATATATATGTATGGACATTGTGTATATATATATATACACATTATATATAATACTTCATTAATTTCATATAAATGTACTTAATTTGTTATAAAATGATAATGCATTATTTGGAAAAAGAATACTTCTCTGTAGAAGACTTTAATAATTGCAAAATCAATAATTTATTACTGAAATCTGAGTACTTTTTGTTTTTCTCATATAAATTAAAAGTATATACAAATAGTTTTCATAAATTAATTTTATTATTGATATATTCGCGTGATTTCATGAACTGTATTATATAAAATGATTCTTTAAACGTTTTATAAAAATACAATAACTTCAATCTGTCTGATTTTTAGAAAAGAAATTATATTTATTCTTTGAAATTATATATTATTTATAACAAATATATAAAAAAGTATTCTATAAAATTCACTTAATTTATTTCATAAACATTCTGTTTTATACCATAAAGCATTAATTTCATATTGCTAGGTATTTAGCAGGTATATACCGAATGTATGATATTTGACAATTGAATTCAAATAACTTGAGAATTGGACCATTATATATAATAACGTAAATTCCATTAGACTAGCCGACATCCTTTCATATTCAACCAAATTGACCGAACGAATTCCAAATACAGAATTTAATATCGTTTCTTAATTTATTCCAACCTATGGTTGAAATTAGACCTTTCCATGACCTCGATATTTTAAAATTCTTTATTTTATTAATAACATATATATATATATTGAAATAACTAATAATAATTTTAAAAATATATCAATTAAAATATAAAAAAATACATTTATCATTCATAAATACTATTATTTCTTAATAGTTTAATCTTTTAAAATATTTAATAAAACTATTAATCTATTATGTTAATACATTTGATAAAACTCATTAAAGCTAATATATATATATATACATACATAATTAAAAACTTTTAAATTACTAAATAATTATATAACAATTATTATTAAACATTAAAACGATTTTCAAAAAATAAGTGTTTTATTTTATTCAGAGGAATGGCCAATTTTCTTGTTTAACATTTATTTGTAAATAACTCTTGTGTATTAACACTGAAAGGTATTTTTATAGCAATTAATCATTAATACTTATCAAATTCTATACATTTTTGTAGTAAAAAATAGTACCAAAAATTTTTTATTCAATAACATAAATATTAAAAAAATACTTTATTTTCGAAAATTAGTTTCACAACAAAAATATAAATGAATTTAATCAAATATTTTTATACTACGTACAATTATGTCGGAATATATATATATATATATATCATTTCAATTGAATATAAATATTTGACAACGAAAGTTTGAATTAAAGTTGTTATTTACTAAGCAATTTCAAAAAGCAGATATTTCAATATACAAAACAAATATGTAACATATACATATATGTTCACCAGTGAGGTCAAACGTTTACATAAAGACTCATACAGCTACATACATACATATTTATATATATATATATATATATATATATAGTAGTTTTAATTTCATATTGAATGAGGACGTTATCAGTTTGATTTGAAACACAGTGCGTGATATTTCCACCCTATTAAAAGCGACCTTAACCTCCATCGTTAACTGGCTTTCTACCTTTAAAACTCAACAGCATCAGTTCAAAACATCCATTGAAGCAAATAATTGGATTCCCCGATATATTTCCACTCTTGTTATCTTCCTTTCGCTACTCATTTTCTTGTTCAAATTTACTGTTTCCTGCACAAAAACCAATTCAACGTTTTGCTTCTGCTGAAAACAATACATGAAGCAGCAGTAATCGTAGACGTTTCCACTTCTACAATCAAACAACAAACTACAAAGCATGTCTTATAAGCATTTCAGATTTTTCAATGAATAAATACATGTATCTTAGCCGTAGTGTTCTAAGAATCATCTTGTCGTAGATAATCTTATGTGTAAGAAATAAGAAAATATTATCTTTTATTAAATTATAATGAATAATAATTTTATATTAATAAATTGAATATTTAATCCTTCCATTGGTCTCTCTCTATATTTATCTATCTATCTATGTTTATCTATATCTATCTATCTATATAATGGATAAATGTTTTTATTTTTCAAATTCAAAATATAATTTATCAATGACTTTGCTACGATAGACACTTTCTTGAATTTACTATCACAAGTAATACATTTCCGATATTTTCAACTGTATATGTCAACAACATTAGGACGATGCAAAAATTTCTAGTAACGTGACAAAGATAAATATGGTAAAAATGTTTGTTTGGTTTTACTCCACGAAATCAGAAATATCTGCTTTAGACACGCACTGATTTTTTTGTCATCGTTGAGTAAAACAATAAACATAAGTGGCAATGAAGTATTCTTGAAGTAAGATAAAACTAATGACAGTTCGCCGAGAAAAATATTATATTGGTGCTATAAAAGTACATACGGACCATAAATTAAGCATCATAATAAATGATGAGATAATAATGAAATGTTTCAAAAAGAAAACATAGAAATTATGTTATTTAGAAGAAAAATAAAAACATTAAAAATATTTCAGGTACTTATGTACATAAATAAACACGTGTAATTATTAATATGTATATTTTTATAATTTAAAATGATTCATTAATGTTTTAAAATTAATCCTAAAAATATACTTGAGCTTAATTATAGATTGTGAGTACTGTTAGTAAACTTGCAGAAATGGCTAATTTTCTTACGAAAAACACTTAGAACTTTTGCAATATATATTCAGAAAACCTCAATATTAAAACAATGTATTGTAAGCAGAACTTTACAGAGAACAAAAAGATGTCACGAATAAAATATATTACGTTAGGATGAAATAAATAGACTGATATTGTCTTTTATTTAGAATTTCTTATATATTATTGCTTAGAGAAACGGTAAAATTGTTATGATGTATTTTACATATATTGTATATATATATATATATATATATTCATGAAGATATATAATATGTAAAAGTTGTTATTGACATTACGATGATATAGTGTGATGTGGTAGGTAATGGCGATTTTATGGCAATATTATTGGCGCCTTTATGCTTACTTCACTTTGCACGAATAGTTATAAAAATATATCTACATTTTAACGTTTTCTATTATATAAATGTACTTTATATATCAATAGATGAAATCTTTATGTAAAGACACACATTCATGCAGACAATCGCACACAGGACACACACACATATATATATATATATATATATATATACATACAGTATTGATAAAAATTTAAAAAAAATCAAGAACTACCTATTTTAATAGATTTTGTTTTCTTTATTAGTTTATTCATATCATTTTTTCTTCTTATTATAAATTTAATAATAAAAGTTATGATAAAATATATTACTATTTTCATGCAGAATAAATTTTATAATTTTTAATGAAAATAATGCTAACTATATCAATGTTTCATTCAATTATTTAAATATATACATAATATATATATTTATATATATATATATATATATATATATATATTTGTTATTTTAGTTCAACCTCTTTTTAATGTCATTTTATATCTTTTTGAAAAGTATAACTTTTCATGTTCGAAATTTTAATTTTGATATCAACGTTAATAATATAAAAAATAATTTGGGTTTATTTAAAATATATAGAAAAATTAATCATCATTAATATATAATCATTTACAATATCTGTTAATCAAAAACGTAAAATAGATCTTAAAATTTTGTTAATCAAAACTTATTATATATATATCACTAAAATATATTAGAGATCTACGTATTTTAATATATTCGATTCGAAAAATATAAAATTGTTGTCATTGTCTGAATTTCAAAACATTTGATAATATATTAGAACTGTAATCATTTATCAGATTATTTTAGCTACCAAAATTTCTATATAATAATGTATATTTTATTAAAAAAAATTTAAAGCATTTAAATTTTCCAATTTAAAAATGTAATATAAAACGAAATAAACAGAATATTTCAAAGTTTAAAATTAATTTACAGCTTCTCATGTTTAAAATTAATTATTCAAGAAGCAATCTTTCAAAAGATTTCCTCAGAAATATTCTACGTTATGTGATATTTTATTCTTTTTACTTTTAAACAAGTCCACAATAGTAAATCAAAAATATTTTTAACGCATAATACTCGACTTCAATAAATATTTTATTTTCACGCTGCCCGAACATTTTTTTTAATTCAGACAAGAAAAATTCTTTGACCGTACTTAATGAAAAACATCAAAAAAGTTGTGTTTTTCTGCATGCGCATAAAAGACACCAGAAAAGTATTGTAAATACGTGCTTTGTATGATGATTGGAAAACACGAATAAGTTGAATACGGATAAATTTTTTATTCACATATTGAGTGAACGACAATGAAACATGATAAAGAAACTTTTCAATTTCCTCTTTATGAGAGTCTATCAGTTAAATCTATGGATGATAACGGTTTAGAGTAGCAATACACACGTTCCTTTTTATACATATGCGATAAGAGACTATTTTGGGTTTAGCTTGTATCGACGTCAACATTACTTCCCATTATTTTATCAATAAGAAGAGAAAAGAATCAATTTATCAAATTAGATGCCCACGTTTGTACGTACGTTGTCTTTCTCTCGTATATGTACTCATACATATACACATACAGTTATAAATAACAATTCTCTTTTCAATAAAAATTTCTTTGTAGATATTTTTAATTTTTGTACAGATTTTATTTTTATAATAATATATAAATATAGGTATAGGTAACCAAGAATTCTAATTACAGTGATTCATCCTAGAAACTAACTTTACATTTATTATAATCATACCAAAATTTCAACACACAAGTCGCATAATATTAGAACGTTAACTATACTATATACCAAAGATACACCATCACATTGTAAAAATAACCAGCTATAACAATGTGTTTAAGTATATTCTTACAAACTTTTTATTTTTTTAAAGCAAAAAGGTAACTATTAACATTGTATTAGAAATAATTCTTTTTTAAAAAAATGTCTGATATTTCAAGATATATATATATATAAATTGGCCCTTCTCTGTGATTTTTATTCATTTTCTGATTGACTGATTGAGATCGTGTGGTCTCTGTTCTAATTAGTTGACATCAGTACATTATCGGTATTCAGTTTCATGGTGTACAACGAAAGAGGGGGTACACAATTTGAATGTAAAACTAATAAGAAATTTATTCAAAATATTTTAGTTACAGAACGCTTTAAAATAAAAAATTGTACATATTTCAACATTATATTTTGTTGTTAATTATGTAAAGTTTTCCAATAAAAATTTTACGAATTACGCGAGTTATTTGTGTGTATAACTTGTTAATTTCTGCTATTTGTTAGGGGGAAACGAGCGTTAGTGAGCGTTGGCAAAGCCCCCTCGGGGGTTGGCGAGAGCAGCGAGCAGGGGAACGATTCCCCTAGCATTAAAGTATTAAAAAATTATTTATCTACATTAAATACAGTCATGAAAATAAAACTACTGATAATATAGTCTATTTTATTATACACTCTTGTGTGTCTTTGTTTACTGGTCGTATTTAGTCTAACACAAACGATTATTTTTTAATACACGAAATCATGAAAAATACTGAAATATTTAGAATACAATGATACTTTACTTTTAATACAGTAAAATAATTGAATTTATTTTTGTAAATCATTACTTTTATAATTGTCATCTGAATAATCGTTCATCAATTTCGTTTGGAATTCATTTGTATTAATTTTATTCTTCTACTTGACTACTTGGAAAATATGATTACAAATACTAACATATACTAACTATACATATACATATACATATACATATACATATATATATATTAAAATAATAGACAAATATGTTTCGACTGATTATCGTAATACATTAAAAATCCTATTATAAAATCTTAGTTTTCAAACATTTCTCTTTGAAAAAATATGTTTAAAAGTAATTTTTTTTACAAATTTATTGTTTCAGAATTTATATATATATACGTTAAAAAAGAATAGTATTCTATTAAAATATCTTTATATTAAAATCTTGTAACTGACATTCGAGATGTTAATATTATATCAATTAGATGTTAAGATCCTTGACATCTTATTGTGATCTGGATGAATATATATATATAACTCGACGTCAACTTGGAATCTGACAATAGCAGACAATTATTTAGTATAATAATTATATATACATGTAGAACGTTAATGTTAGAAATCATTATTCATCATGATAAATGATTTTCAAGCAGTTAAACTTTTTAATTTCTTTTTCCTTCATTTTGTGAATAGAGAATGTACAAATATGAGTCTGGAAAATAAATTTTATTACATATGAATATACATATATACATATATATATATATATATATATATATATATATATGCATGTATGTATATATGTAAGTGTGTTATTTTTATAATGAAATCTAATTAATTTATCAAAGTGTTAAAAATTGATTATTTAGTAAAAGTTAAATAAGTATAGAAAAATTTACATCACTTAAGTATTAAAAAAAAAACAATGATAATTTATTAAATTAATCTAACAATCTAGATCTCGCATTGCTACTATTTTTTTTGTCAACTTTTACTCATTCATATTTTTATTTTAATAGCTTTTAACTTAAAGCATTCAAAATGATTGACCAGTACAACTTGGCGAATATTTGTAGAAGATTTACGTTGAAGTTGTAAAAATGTACGCTATATGTTACGTTTTTAAGGTGGAAACATTCTTCACTTCCATTTATAGAACGTGAACCTTCTTTGGTCATATCTAACTAAAGATACTGTTATAGTATCCGACCTAAATAGTCCCCTATTCGCTCGTCAGTTCGCTGATCTAAAGTCCCATAGGGGTTTTACCCAATCTTCTTCTAGATTGTTTAGCTTAACGTTGTTCACCACGTGAAGGTGAGCTTAGAAGTTAGACTGTAGAAGCTCTAAGATATTTTTAATCATATATTCATAAATCAACCCTTCTGTACAACACATACACACACACACACATATATATATATATATATATAAACAGAAATATCATAACATTTCTTTATGTTACATTACAAAAAGTAAACAATGAGATTTCCATTTATTTCTCAATTGATTACTATTATCATTCTTATAAATTAATATTATTCTAAACTTATAAACACACATTTATTTAAAACTTTAATACACATGAAATGTTTATCATATAATATTTCTTAAAAGCTTCAATACATTATATATATATATATATATATATATATATATATATATATATATATATATATATATAAAGTACATTCATAAGACATTTACATTCTCCAAATATTGATATATCAAGATTGTAACTATTAGTTTATACTTCCAAATAATTTTAACAATAACTGTTTTTAAATAAAAAAGATTTTACATTCATTTGTTTATTATATATATATGTATATATATATAAAGTACATTCGTAAGATATGTACATTCTTAAAATTTTAAAATATTAAGATTGTAACTATTAGTTTATACTTCCAAACAATTTTGACAAAAACTGTTTTTAAATAAAAAAGATTTTAAATTCAAATTGTTTTATAGTTGAATTTCATACGTTTTTAGTTATTTTCTATGTTACTTAAAATAGACAATTTTTAATAAAAAAATCCTGTGTCATATTTAACAAAGAATCGTATATGAGAAGTATTATTCGATTAATATATATATATATATATATATATATATATATATATATATATATATATATATATACTTATATGAATATTTATGGATGTGAAAATGCATTCTTGATAATGATCATTTAAATATTACATTACTTTCTATACCATAAAATAACAAATGGCATTCCAAACAATTTAATTTGAACAAAACCATTCGACTTTACAGTAACATGAACGTATTATGTTCTCTTAAAAAGACATACTTTTTGTTTGCCACCGGTTACGCATCCCCCCCTATAGTCGTACACGCAAGCCGTACAAAAAGATAACAGAAAATCTTTCATTAAAAGACCGCGTTTAATTCAACATCTTAATTCCATATAATGTATTAAAAAAAACACATACACAGAAAAATATTGTTTTTCGTTTTTACGTCGAACAAAAAATTTCAAAACGTAAAAACGAGTATCTCATTAAAGCTTTGTAATAAACTTTCTTTTTCTAACGAAACAACTTTTCATATTTATAACGGTGATATTGAGCATAGAAAATATATCATGAGATCGTAGCATCCGCCCACTGTGAACATTGCATTGATTTTTGTCTTTCTTCTGTCACAGAATGAAGCACTCCAGACGGCTCTGACGTCATTGCTCGAGAAAGAACTCGCCGAATACAAGTCTCCCTATACATGTTTGTAAGTATTTTCTACTTTATCTGGCTTCTCAGTTTTCTTCACCTTTTACTATAGTTATCGCAAAGTCATTAACACGG
Organism: Acanthacorydalis orientalis; assembly: GCA_034766995.1. NCBI lineage: Eukaryota > Metazoa > Arthropoda > Insecta > Megaloptera > Corydalidae > Acanthacorydalis > Acanthacorydalis orientalis. The sequence continues at coordinate 20,001,272 of CM068313.1, read as the reverse complement.
TAATGTCTTGTTTATTTTTTCATAAAATTAGAATTATCCTCACGCACATACATAATTCATTCGTATGAACGAAAATACATTTACTTTTTTTGACGCAAACTCTTCTTTCATCTAGAATTAATAACAGTATAATATTCATATTCTTTTTAATATAAATATTTATTACAAAAATAAAAAATAATATTCATTTTAATTCAATCTTTAAATATTTTTCAAAAAAATTTCAAGTTTCACTTTTTAAAATTTAATAAATTAATAAAACATTTTATTTTAAAATGAATAAAATCTAAATTATTATTATGACAGTACTCAAAAAATATTTAATTAATGTTTTAAATTCTTATTTATAATTTGTATAAATATAATTTTATATATAATAAAAATATCCAATACAATAAAAAAATTAAATCCTCTTATACAACTATAAATACTCCTAAGTTTGTTTTCATTTCAAATTTTACAGCAACACATATTTGAAACGAACCCAAACGTATATTTTTAATGCAAACAAATGAAATAATTTACTTCGAGCACAAATTAAAAAGGGGTCGAGAGAAAAAGTCGATGATTCTAAGTGAAGTAGGTACGTAAATATTTGACAAAATAATTACTTTATTCTAAATGATGTACTGGGATTCTGTTTGAACATTTATGCTGAATCAATTTTAAATAACATTTAATATTTCGCATTTCATTCGAATATTTTATTTATTTGAATTGAAATAGTGAATAAATATTTTCCTTAGTAGTAAATAAAATTAATGATACTCAAAATAAAATAAAAAAATTAATAAAATTTAATCTTAAATTGTATGAACTTTGAAATAGACCATTCTACAAAAAAATGAAGAATAAAATCAAAACTACTATTTAGTAATAAAAAATAATTTTAAATAAAGACAGTTCTCCCTAAAATATATAAACTAGCATTTTAGTATTAATTTCAATTACCTATTAAAAATTATATTCTAAAAAAAATTTCAAAATTTAGACGAACAATGCCATATTCGAATATTTCATAAATAGTAATTGATTATTTAAGAGTATATTATATATATATATATATATATAATGTATATATATACACATCTGTTTGTGTATGACAATGCCTTACATTTTAAAAATATGAGCAAAGTAGAGAAATTTAAACACATGTATTTTACTGCATAAAATATACATTATGTACAAGCGCGAGCACGCTCATCGTCGAAATTCATGAATAAAGGAGCTGATAAGAGAATCGAGAATGTACCACGTCTTTATTAATCCATATAATGTTATACGAGAAGACACATACTAATACTGTTAATAGAAACAGGACAGAATAATTTTACAATCAAATATTCTCGAACTCGTCACTCGAACATTTCTAAATACAAAATTCAATGAAGTAAATAGAAAAATTAAAATGTAAGATTCGAAAGTAGATGATTGGAAATTGGATACAATGAGAGGAAATAGTTTATCAACGTTTGCTGAACTTCAATATTGCGTTTACTCTTTCAGTACAGATTGGTTAATTAAGTTCGGCTTACATTTGTTTACTCGTCTTTCATTTCCTTTTCGTTATGAACTTTTTATTCAGAATATCATTTGAAAACTATATATATATATATATATATATATATATATACACACACATATATATATATATATATATATATATATATATATATACATATATAAACATGTACTTATGCATATTTAAAAAAAAAATTATAATACAAGATATAAAATAAAAGATACAGAAAAATACTTCAATTACTGATTGCTACAATATAGATCATTACGACTATAAAATATAGTTGAAGGTGAAATTGTCTACACTGCAAGTTATAATAAAATGAAATATAATAACAAGCACTAATTATTTAATAAATTCGCCTTTAAAAGTACTTATTACTAAATGATTACCTGAAAACTGATTAAATTTTAATTTGATCTAAATTATTTATGATTTTTATGGCATAAGATTAAAGTTTTATATATTTACTATTTATGCATTTCTATTCTAAATAGAACTTTACATCTAAAATAATTCTAACACTTTTATAAGAAAATAAAAATGTAAATAGTATGAAACAGTAAATATATTTACAGATGAAAATCTGTACGATTTTTAGAAAAATAATACTTAAGTATTGCAATAATAGAAATAGATTGAAATAGAAGTTTAAGAATTAGAAACAGGAACTTATTATATAATGCCAGTATGTTCATAAATCAAGCAGCGGCAGCATAAATCAACCGTGTTAAAATACTGAAAATAATTTTAGTTTTGAAATATAATTTATACTTATTCATTTATCATATTTACTTACTTTATTAACTGTTTTTAAATTCATATCAATTTCAAATTCATATTCAATTTATTTAAAGCTAATATCGTACTTGTTTTTTCACTGAATTATTAAATAATGTCTTTAAATTTAATTTAAATGTAAAAACTGTTAAAGTACCTAAAAATGAATTGATTTCGAAACTCAATGAGTTGTATGTTTCGTTGCGACATGGATTTTCAATATAATTTTCAAGAAACTTAATATATTATTTATCTTTTTTTCAGAATACAGTTATATTTTCTTGTCTATATCCAATGTTTCCTTCCTACTAAAGTTAATACACACTGGATTTCTTTTTTATCTCTAAATACCTTGCGGTATGGTGTTTTTTTCTTTATAAAGTATATTTTTTATTTGAAGAATCTAAACTACAAAAACGACATACATACATATATATATATATATATATATATATAAATAATTTTGTATACAGATACGATAAATTGTTTATCATATAAATAAGTATCTGTATTATATTCGATCAGCATGGATCAGCCCGCCGACACAATGCACAAGTTCTTCAGTGTGTGTACATCACGTCTGAATTGTGTCACCTCCTACACTACTGCTTTACTACTGGAAATAAATTTTATCTGTATTTTTCCTTCAAACATTTTCTTCAGCTATATATATGTTCTCTGGCAAAGGTCTACTCCCCAATCTCATAGTTCAGTCACAGTCATTTTCAAAGAATAAACTTGCATCGTCCTTGTGTTTATCATTCGCATTTACAATGCTGACATATTGTGAGTGATAACGGTTAGGTCGCATTTGACGGATCTTGATCTGAAAAGTATTTGTAAATCCTCTAGGTCATTCATATAAAAGGATTAAGGGTACACATTCAATGAAAGGATTAACTGGTACACCGTTTTTTTAATATAAATAAAATGTTATACATTTTACATCAAATATTCTAAAATTGTGACGGTGCTATGGAAAAAAAGCTCGGAATTAACACATTTAATTACTTTTGCATTCTAAATAATGGATATGTTTTACATGAATGTTGACATGCATCTGATGTTACAGTATCATTAAAATGTACGCAGAATATTTTTGCATATATTTTTGTTTACTTTCACATGACATGTACACGGTTTGTGAAAAACCATTGTACTAAAAATTAAAAAGTATATTGTCATAAAACTGTAATAATACACATCTAAACAGCCTTTTTAATAATAGAAATAAAGTATTATTAAAATAAAATTGCATAAGAAAGAATAATCTCATTATCAATTAATTGATAATAATGTTTTAACTAATATCAATACTTTTCAATTAAATTTTTTCAAAGAAATTTTGAAATATATTTAAATTGTTCAAAAGATTATTCTTAAACTAAAAATCATATATATATATATATATATATATACTGAAGTGCAAAATATATTATATTAGAACAGATTATAACTTTAAAAATATTTTCAATTTTTAAAATATTTCAAAATTTAATATCGCAGAAGCTGATAAAATTATGTGAATACATTAAGCGTTTTATTGAATAATTTTACCACCCGTGAAAACATCTTAAGTAAATATCCTGTCGTTAACATTGTACACATCGAATTTCTACAAAATCATATTACTAATAAATTTTCAACGAATGTAAAAGCTTTTCCCCGAAATCGATGTGCTGTGTGTATGTGAGTAATAAAATAATTTCACAAATTTACCATGTGCTCGCAAATTGATCGAACGTACAAATTATCAGCTATATATTTTTTTTCATTTCGCCACGATACATTTACTTCCGCGAGTGGTGATTTATCCGTGAACGCTTTCTTCCGTTTAACACACAGCAGTATAGTTAGATTCTCAATCGTGTCATCAATCTGTTACCAATGGGCTAACATGCAGTGTTATTCGTTACATATACGATATGTCTTCTCGTATCTACGAGATTGGTGTTTCGTTAGTGGAAAGTTTGGGTTTCGTTTCGTGTATGTGGTTTATTTATCTGCTTTTTTACGTTGGTTCATTAAAACTAACATGCTCTACTCTATTCTGTACTTAGGAGTTATGCCAAGCTTTCTTGCCAAACAAGTCTGCCAACTTTTTAGTAATGTATCTAATTTATTATAAATTATGTTTGCGTAACTTTAAAGTAAAGAATTCATTCGTACACATCAAATATTTGTTTGGACAAAATTCAAATATAATGCTATTAAATAATAAGGTCGCAATATTAATACTCATTTTATCGAAAGAATATTAATAAAAAAATATTTTTCAATTATTTTTGTGTAAAAACTAGTCAATTAAAAGTGTTAATATATTTAAATAAATACATAAAATAAACAAATTATATAATCTAAGTACTTTATTTTTCCATCAAAGTTAAAAAATATTTAAATTTATTTAGAATACTCGCATTATATTGAATTAATAGAGTACTAGAAAATAGATAACATGTATTATTAAAAAAATAACAAATAATAATTAAATGGTTGACAATTATGACAAAATTCATTCAAGTTTATTAAACAATATAAAATAAAAGTAGATTAATACCTACAATATATGTTTTTTTTCAACAACAATTTTACACCATTCACAGCACTGAATACATTTTCTTATTACGTTTTGTATTGATTTTCATTCTCCGTGACATAAATTTTATTATAAACCGACCGCATTTTCTGGTTAACAAGTATAATCTTCCTGGATTAAATGCATAAAGTGCTCGATTAAAAAATTAACAACGTGTTTTATATTCAATAAATTCACAGATATAAAACGTATTTTTATCATGATAAGAGATATATCTAAAATCTAAAAGTATGAGAAAACGACCAAGTGTAAAAACATTTAATTCGGAAGTTTAATCAATTTCTTTAGTGATGAACAACCTATTTAGAGTTCTCTCATGATTGGTTTATACCGGAATAGCTTTTCCAATTCACGCTTAATACAGTTTTCTTTTAAATTGTTTTTCCATGTTCAATACTTTGTTAGTTAAATTTCATTCGTAAATTTATATTAAATTAATTATATATATATATATATATATATATATATATATATGTGTGTGTGTGTGTGTACATGAATGGAAAATATATATCTGAAAAATTCTTTTCAGATACAAAACTAAAATATTAGACAATATTTAAAAAAAAATGTTAATACTATTTTTATGAAAAAAACTTGTGTGCACATAGGAAATATTATCTATGTATATATATATATATATATGTGTGTATATATAGATAGATTTATAAATAGGTAGATACAAAATGTGATGGAAACAGAATCTGCAAAAATATACGTATACGAACTAAAAAACATGATTAAAATACAAAAAAGTTTTCAAGGGTAAGTTAACACGCCTCTTTTGTCTTTATTAAAAACTGTTTCTTTTGAAAGAAAATTTATTTTCGACAGGCAGGAATAAGACAATTTTAGCCATTGTAGCATGCTTGAGAATTTCAAAGTTTACTGTTATTCTTGAAGTAATGTTTACCGCAAGAAAGTTTTATAATTCTCAATACACTCATTTCAGAAACCACAATATAGACATTTTGATTGCCATTCAAAAAAGAAGTTTATTTAAAATTTTAATATACTTTACATACATGCAATAAATATATATATATATATATATATATATACACATATATATATATATATATATATACACATATATATATATATATATATAATATGTATGTACGTTGATAAGTGATATTTACTTGTATGTTCAAAAGTAGTTCGTATCTTAATATAAATATCCAATAAAATATGCTACTCAAATCAAATAAAAAACAGTAAATATTAATTTTACAATAGAATATTATTAAATAACATTTTTTTAAAAAAAGTATTCCAAAATTTAAGAATTCATTTTATTTGATTTGTAATTTCTATTGACATTTAAAATGTGTAATATTTTTAATCACTTGTAATTATATGTGTATTTATAAATACGATTTCACTCAAAATGACGCACACAAATCCAAATATCTTTAATTTTAACTATTAATCTGTATTTCATTAACATTTCTTGTATAGAATGTATCCCAAATACGATAATATTTAAAATAAGTATATTTCCTTAACATTACATATAAAGGTAATTTTAAGAAATATTATCACCTATGAGCATTTTATATATAAACTGTCTTAGAAGATACTAATTTTTATTACAAAATAATCAATATCAAGTACTAGCGTTGACATCATATTCTCTTTAAATGAACACATTAATTTGATATTTTCACCCGTCACATGTTCACCATATTGCAGTAATTACCAAATTCACTATAGCGCACACCAAATATTACATGAAAATATGGTATCTCACCGAACCCGCTAATGACAGTATAAAATATAACGTCTTTATCATTAGCTCCTACGTTTATTTAATAAATATATCATTTAATAAAACTGTCAATGATCCCAACTAGCTTAAATAATATGAACAGTATTGAAATTAAATTCCAGTTAATACCTACAATTCTCTAAGATTAATTCAAACAGGTTATTTAAATATTAAATTAATTTTAAAATTCGCTACCATAGTAAATTTATTTTTTATGTACTATTATTATAAACAATTCATTTTTTTGCAAGTAACATATGTACTTACATTATACTCATATATATATATATATATATATATATATATATATATATATATATATATATAATATTTAAAATAACTTTTAATTATCATATTTAACAAAATTATTTAAATTTATAAAATTTTATTCATAGAAGTGTCTGCAAAGTGTTTTCATATTAAATTTCTGAAGAGATTATGAATTTGTCAATATTAATTAATATTGAATTTGTGTGTTAAAATTTAATTAAAGATAATTAAATCATTTTAAAATATCAGCATAATTTACACACTAATCGATCAAAATTTAATTACAATTCAAGTTCGGAAACAATTTCTAATTTGTATTAAAAATATATGTTTTGATTTATATTCAACACTCATGTGATACATATATATATATACAGTGCGTAGATGTTTTAACCAGAAGAAGGTCAATGTTTATGATACCTTGTCAACCCCTAGTTGAATGAGATATTTCATTCTTCACATTTCAGAGTAATTCTTAGTAATTTCGTTATATCACATGTAAGAAATAAACCTACTTGACCTTTGGGAACTTTAGTAGATCACTGAAGTAAAAACAAAACTTTGAGATGAATGAACTGCCCGTTAATTAAATATTGTATTACATAAAATTAATTTCAGAGTTTTATAATTAAGTTCTAGTTTCTTATTATTCATTAAAGTAAGACTGAAAGCAATTTTAGAGTAACAAATATGACATGCCCTTATTTTACTCGATTGTAAATTTATTAAAATACCAATGAACAAATGTAAATATAAAGTAATTTTTCCGTTTTTCAATTTAATAGTTTACTAAATTCTAAGCGAGTTTAAAGACGATTATTAAAATTAAATAAAATAATTACCTTTTCATTATATTTCTTGTATTTTTTAATGCATAATACAACATAAATACGTACACATCTTTGTTATTTGAAAACACAGAATTATTTTTTTCTGTTTTGAAAGGATGGTGTTAAATTATAGCATAACTTCACATTTCTTATTATATTTTATATGTTTTTCAAACTTAATTATTCTTGTAACTAATACCGTTAATAATTTAATGACAGTTGTTTCATCAAATATTTTTCTTATATTCCAATTCTGGTTCAAGAAACTTTTTCTTTATGCTAATATATATATATATATATATATATATTATGACAGAAAATATGATGAGATTTTCTGATACGGTTGAATGATTCTAATTAAGTTGCAAAATACAAATGTAAATAAATATTACAAGCTCAAAAGTTTTTTTCCTGGAAAAAAAAGTATTTTTTATTAATAAAAATATAAATACCGCGAGAATGACGTCAACAAATATATATTTCCAAACAAGCTGAAAAACATATAAACAGTTCTCAGAAATATATGAAATGTACTTTCATGTAAGTACATTCTCAGAATTGAATTTTCATTGGTAAATTGACAAACAAAAAAAAATATTCTTGTATAATAGGATCAAATAAATTTTGAAATGGTTTCATAAAAGTTTATCTGACCAAAACATATTTTCCAACACCAGTAATAATTTCAATCGATAACCAAATAAACGTTTGTTCTCAAATATAAGTTAGCTGAAATAATTCATCGAATTGAATATTTACATAAATATTTTCGAAGTATATCGTTGAAGCATGAATATTTTCGACTTGTTTACATGAAATATGTAATACAATCCAATTAATGAATATCCACAAAATTTCTTCACATCGACATAAAATCGATTATGAAGAATGAGAGGGTGTCCATACTCTAAATCTGAACTCTGGCCAGAAATCAGAATCACAAAGTTGAAATTTATTTTACTAGATATTTATGAATCATAAAAAGTTTGTTCGGCAAACTAATCAACTTTATTTTATTTTTCTTAAAGATCAACACAAGTAAAGCTTGGAATCAAATGTTGTTTGAAACAACACTTTAAAGTTAAATGTTTCAACTTATATCGTTAAATAAACATCTTTTGATATTTATGTTAGTTTCATTTATAATTCTAATTAATTTTGAGAAAAATAACATTTGAGAAAATTATACACAATAAATATATATATATATATATATATATACATATATATATATATATATATATGTATAATGTTATTAACTCAAATATAAGTTATTATAAAGTTATTAAGATAATTACTTGATAAAAAGAAATCGTAATTGTGATAAACAAAGATTGTTTGAAATGTATATCAGAATTTCCACTTCTATTATTATATCTATCCTAACAAAGCACAGTGAACAATTGTCCCAAGCTAGGAATTTACCACAATAAGCACAGCCTTCAGGCTGTGGCTTTTAATCACTGTCTTGTAGTTATTTATCAGTATATTACAAACAGGTATTTCGAATGAAAGTTACTAATGAGTAAAAAATATAAATAATACATGTAATAAATATAAAGTAAATGTAATTCTAATTGTAATGCGAATTTTATATACATTTTACACAATTTTTTTGAAAATATGAATCATACCATTAATATGTTGCAGTATAATAAACATGTTTCACGATTTATGATCATTTTATTATTATTTTGTCCTAAATATATAAATTGAAAATGAATTTGTTTCTATAAAAACCTTTGTTCATTTTTAAGTTTATTTTGAATTAAAATATAATTTCTTCGCATATATATATATATATATATATATATATATATATGTAATTTTTAATATAAATGAAAGTAGTTATTTTTACTTAAAACCTTCTACTAACAGATTCTGACATTTCTTAATACTTTATTTTGATATTAATGTTTTTAATAATTACAATTTAGTCATCGATATTATCAAACATTGCAAAATATTAAAAGAAATATAAATCTCATTAAGTAACATTCAGCAAGTTTAATACGAACAATTATAATACGTTTAATATTTGTATCAAATAATACATTTTTAAGATGCTGACTGATTTCTTCTCAATTCCAAAAACAAATTAATTAATGAAACATGTATATCTCTCAATAAAAATAAATTGCTTTGAATAAAAATAGAATTCTTTCAATAAACATACAATCAAATTCAACTTTTTAATGGATAGTTTTATATTATCGTCCACTTTTTTTTAGTTGCTTACTGTTATAATATTTAGAAAACAGTATATTTATTATCGTAGTTTGAAATCTGTTGACGATTTCAAAATCGGTTTTTAATAAAAAAAAATACACATTTACAACAACAAATGTATGAATATAATAAAAATAGCCTACATTGTAAGATTTTTAAAATTATTTAAATCTGTGAATATTTACAGCTTAATACAAATTAACTAAAAAACGCCAGAATATGTAAAGATAGTAAATACATTAAAACCAATTATAGAAATTCGAGATTAAATATGCACCAAAAACTAATAAAAATTGAATTACTACTAATTACAAATACAATTGAAACATTATACACCTGTAAATTATTAATTTCTTTACAAAAAATTCTGTTGTTAATATTCAATTCATTCTTAAGACTTTATATTATGTAAAAGAAAGTAAATGATTTTTGAAAAGTGAGTAATTAAAAAGTGTGTAAGAAATATAAACTACCGCAGGTTTAACTATTAATATCAGACATATTATCGAAAAATATGTTGATAAATCAATTTCAAGTATTGATAAATCGTCTTTAAGAAAATAAACAAATTTAAACTCAAATATGTCAAGTTTCAGTAATGACATTTCGTACAAAAAGTTCAATTATCGATGTTGACTCATTCAATACAGATCCATAGTTGATTTCTCGGTCTTGAATTTATTTCTTCGTGGATATATTTGAAGCATTCCACCGCTATTAGTAGCCTGCCTACGACGTCAAGGCTCTCAGATAAGTTTCACTAATCTAAAATCTAGTATGGTATCGGTAACTCTATTTACCGAATCGATGCAATCAAGCAAGCTATCTCCGTTAGAGCAACCTACTCAGATCGCCACACCGACCCACAAACAGACACTTCAATTAACGTGGTACAGCTGCGATCTAATGAAATTGATTTTTTTTAATACAAATATAAATTTTCATCAATGTTGCCCCACAAATGGATGGTATTATTTCTGTGATTTTAATTAATACAAAACATACTTGGATTTGAATTATAATATCAACGATTTAATTCATTACACAAAATGATGACAACGGTTTTAACATTTATCAATTATTTTTTAAACAAACTTATTATCAATAACTGTCTCTGATATTAATTAAAAACAAGCCTGCGTATTTAATTTGACATTTTAATGAAAAGTAATTTTCGAAAATAATATTTATTCCCTTTTTCCTGTATTAACTTTCATTATGTTCATCATCGAACTTTTTCCAATTATTTTTTTCATATTTATTCTCATAATTGATTTCTTCTACATACAAATATACAGGAGAAAAGAAAAAGACTAAAAAATAGGAAAAAATACACACAAACATATATATATATACACACGAATAAATGTTTACAAAGTTTTATTTAATACATCTCTTCATAAATTGGTTTCATTTTAAAAACGATTCCAGTTTTAACGCACACATTTAAACTTAAAGGATGGCGTTGATCGAATTTTATAATAATAAAAATAACAATATGCCTGCTTAAAATAAATCATTTAGGTGTCAGTGTTCTTTAAGAAACAAAAGTATCATCTACTGTGTATTCACTATTTTCCTCTCTTTTTAATAGTAATTACAGAAGAAGGGAATGGTCTCTATATATTAATTTACGATTTATAAGAACATCTCACGCTTTTAGTAAAAATAAATTATTTAATCACATTTTTTCTATAATTATTTGCTTTTATTTTATAATTATGATTATTCTTATTTATTATAAGATGAAGCAGTAAATCTTTAATGAAAGTTTCCTCATAACGACACCGCAGCCTAATTCTTTTATATTTCACTACTACTATTAAGCTTGCAATATCCATGTAAAACAACACTAACAACTTTTCTCTGGATACTCCAGTAATTCTGAGTTTACAGATACTATTTAGATTCTACAAACTATAACATTACCCCATTAATGATATGATTAGCCCTCACTAAGTGCGTTTTCTTTGCATTTACATCGTAACACAGCTTTTTCGTTTTATAATTAATAAAGTAAATGTTAACATTTATTATTAAAAATACTTAAATATATAGCTTAAATTATAAACAAAAAACAATGATTAGCTTTAATTCTAAAAATACATACATTTTTATCAATTTAAGAAAAAATATTTTTATACATTCAAACGATTCAACTTAAAAATGCAAACATTCGTACTCTTTTCAGCATCTATCAGTCATATCAGCATCTATCAAAATAGAATTGGCACCGCATAAACTGCTATTATTACATCTTATAACTAATATGAAGATTTAATATGACTGTAGATAACGAATTCGTATTTTAATAAAAAAAGTAAAAATATGATTGATATATATATATATATATATATATATACAAACACATTGTTATTATTAACTTTGATAAAATTCTAAAATAGAACAAAAATGATAAACTTCAACAAATAACAGAATTTAACGATTCCAATAAAGATCTAAATTACAATTTCAGAACTTATTTATTTGTTTATGTTTTAACGATTTCTATTGGAAATATGTCATACCGTAATACCGCATGCTTGCCTTTTATCCATGGCGGTCACCACTGTACAGAGTTCAAGCCGTCAATGAATTCTATAACTATATCTACAGTTTCCAACATATCAAGAGTTACAGTTTTTGCTTGAGGATTTTGAAATCAGAAATGTACCAACTAAAGTTGCAGATCTGCAGGATTTAAAAGAATGTTGTCGTAAATTTTATAAATAAAAAAATTCTTGTATTATTACAGAAGTATTGTACAGAAAAGTAAAATCTAAAGCTAAAAGTTTAAAAAAAATCATATATGTATATATATATAAATAATATATGTTTAGAATTTTATATAACAATTATAAAAATTTACTTTGTTTAAATATTACAGTACATTGTTTAAATAAGGAAATAAAACTAATTGGAATACATTTCAATAATTTAAACATATATAAAGACAGATATCTAACAACTTTTAATTTGAAACAAAACGGAATTCCCCACTGAAAAAAAAATTATTAAGGTTGTTTTTGATAGTAGTCACTTTTACTTTCCAAAAAGATATTTTTTGACTCATATCTTTTACTAAAAACAAAGGTTTTTATGAGTTTCATAATGGCACACATACATATGTATATATATATGATATATATATATATATATATATATATATATAAACGTGTAAATTACATAGTAGCATATACGACTTTTTTCGAATTATTGAATCTTATTTAATTAAGGAATCATTGTAAATGATGCAAAAGAATAATATTTTTAAAAATTTAATAAATCAATAAAACCTAACAATATCGTATTCCAATTTATATAAATATATTCTTTTTGAACGTTTTTTCAAATGAAGATACACATGTTAAATCCTAAAAAAATAATACAAATGTATTTAAAATATGTACTAGAAATATATTTTTTAAAAAAAGTAAATAAAATTGGTTAAAATAACACATTATATATATATATAAACTGTGCATATAGAAGAGGAATCTACTTTCATTTTCGAAAATAAAAAATTATTTAATCTAAAGCCTCCATTTTGTAATAATTCATTTAACTACTTCTGTAGATATTTCTCTCTCAGTAAACGCTTTCAGAATTTTCAATAATCATTAATTCTGTTTACATTCTCTTACAAAATATCTTTAAACAGTACATGTGTATATATATATATATATGTATATGTGTGTTTGTAATACAGATTTTCTAAAAACAAAATAAGATAAAAAGCTTTTTGATTGATTCATCGTCAAGATGATTGCATCGTGTTTTTTTTCTAAGATTTTACTTTTACTGTCCACTAACTCTAGATATCTCGTTATCCATCACTTTATAAATCGCTTTGATCGAATGTTGATTCTTTGACCTTTAACATTTTGATACATAAAAAGGCAGTATCAGTAAAAGATACTTTATTTTTAGAAGATTTATTTGTATTTTTACAATTCATTTGGTTTTTCTTTTAGACTAAATATAAAATACGTTAACTTTTTTTCAATTTTACCACTTTTATATATATATATATATATATATATGTATTTGTGTGTATATATATCCAAACTCATTTCATTTTTAATAATTATTTTTAAATAAATAAAATTGAAAGTATTAAAAAGAGGGCAGTGATTAAGAGAAGTCATATTATTTTTTATTTATTATTTTAGTTCACTTCAATATTAAAATACAACTGAACTGAAATACTAAATGGGAGATAACATTTTTTTTTATTTTTGTGTTTTTTGTAATACTTGCATGTGGACGCTTAATTAATTGTATTTAATTTTTTGTTTATTTTACTTTTACGATTTTCATTCCCATTTAAACTCTCCAAATTGATCATTGTGTTTAGTTAATAATCTGCTTAGTATAAAATTGTAAATGTTAGATATGAAAACAATATTATATATATTTAAAATTGAAAATAGTCTGCATTATATACTTTTCTAGCTGCCATTAAAATGTTTTTTAGTACCTGCAAAAATGCAGCTAATTAATCATTTATATTACCTATATATACATTATATAATAAAAATTGTAAACAACCAATGATATTATTCAAATAAAAGCAAATAAGTATAATTTCTTAATTACTTTATATAAAGAATAGAATTCACTTTATTTACTGTCATACTACATTGTCACTTTCTAGAATAACTGGTTTTTATTCAGAAGATTTTTTCATATTATTTTTTTGAAATACATGTATTTTCTCTCTATGTGCAAACAAAAATATTTCATCTATTTTTCCAATCCTGTCGATTACCTTATTACAGAGCTTTCTTTTTAAGTAAAACGTCTTCGTCAAATCCCATTTGTATTCTTTCATAGCTCTCTTGTTTACTTCTTGATGCAACAACATTGTACAATATACTTTTAGTGTTCGTACATTACCATTTTATGAATGATTTAAATTTTCTTACAGTCGCTATTTCTTCTATTTTTCGATCCAGCATAGAATACGTAATTCTTATATTGCTTAAAAAGTTTGTTATGCACACTGAATAAACTATTTCTTTATATAATATTATTCAACTTAAAAATTAAAACTTTACTTTTGATTTATATTTTATATTCAGTATTTATCAAATTCGATAATCTAATTTTTAACATACTTTATTGTTCTTTTTATTATATTGATCACTCTTAAGTTTTTTGTGATAAAAGTTGTTTTACAACTCAGTTTAATGTAAAGTTTTAATATTTTCTAGATTAATCAAAGCTATTAAAATTAACTTCTATCATTTTATTCTTACAGTATAAAATCTCGATCTGTTAGTCTAGTTATTTCGTTACATATTTTATTTAAATCGAAAATAAAAATACCATCATCTAGTTTTTATTACTAAAATTTTATCTTGCTTCAAAAATCACAGTAAAATCATTTGAATTATATTTATTTATGAAATGAATAAAAATATTAAATTAGTTTTAGATGAATTTAAAATACTATATCGATCTCTATACCAAATTAAATTTGTTATAATACAACAAAGTTTCAAGCTATTCTAATATTATGAATATTTAAAACGTATGTACCAAAATAACTGAATTTATTTCAACATCCAAAATAATACATGTATATACAGTTGATTTAATTTTTACACTGAGAATAACATTTCATGTTCTGTGATTAATATACTTCATTTATAAAACATTACTTGTTTTTAGACAAAATAATAATCTGCTCTGGTTTGTTTTGCACGTTTCGCCAATTTCCTCGAAAACTGAAATATATATTAAGCTTTGCACGTTTCTTGATTAACTACGTGTTTCCTACATTACATTTAAGACATAACTCAAGAATAATCTCCTGAATAAGATAATATCTAGCCACTCGTATTCCATTTGATATGATTTAGAAGCCTTAGTGAAAATTTTAGCAAAACTAAATTGTTTTGTTAATTTCAATTCTACCCTCACCCTTATTTTAAAATAATATTTTACACTTTACTTTGTTGATAAAAGTGTTCATATATTTTCATCTTGAACAACAATATTATATTTTAATAATTTTTATTCATACGTTAACATTATAACTCGTAGAAACTTAATAATAGACTAAATAAAGGGAATACCATACACAAATAAGAAAATTTTCTTTTTTTTAAATACTATTTTTAAAACAACAATTATTTATATCTAAATAGTATGAGATGAAGAATAAAGTTTCAATTTATTATTGTTTTAGAAATAAGTATTAATTAGAAACTTATTTATTTAAAAAATAACTATTTCAACAATTTCTTATTATAACTTAAATCGTTTCAAAAATTCAAAAGTTCAAGTCACAAGGCAATCACAATAAACACTGGTTTTGTTAAAAGACGGTTTTTATAAAAAGATCTAGCTAGAAATCAAACCCATTAGACAGAACTATGACTAGCTTATTGTCTACAACATTCAAAGAAATTATATTTAATTAAGCAGAAAATTCTATACAATACGCAGTTTACTTAACAAGTTATAGTTAAGTATAAAATATGAGATAAATAAAAGTAAAATTTAACAAAAAATTGTATATCGCGTATTTTTTCGATCTTTACTACAAAAATCAAATAAAAGTACCTTGTTGAGTATGTAAATAATCAAATTAAAATATATTTTTCATACACACATGTACATATAGAGAGAGATAAGGGGAGAGGCAGATCTATTTAAATAAAGTTGAGAAAATCGACACGTAACAAACTTTAATTTTAGGTACTATTTCTTTAATTATTAAAGCACATACCAACACGTATGTATCAAAAACGTATCCAAACATTTCAAATTTACAAGCATAATAAATTACTTCACAAACTATGTATGAAATAAATATTAAACAATCCCATTTTACATTTGGTGTGATAAATTTTTGAAATTTACTTTTTATAAGTCATATCAAAACTAAAAATAATATTTATATATATATATATATATATATATATATATATATATACACATGTGTGTGTGTGTGTATGTAGGTAAACTTTCGAAATGGAAAGAAAAATCCAAAAGCGTCATAAATCTTTCGCTCAATGTATTACATTATGTCATATTTTCAGTATTCTGTAAAGGAAATGTTTCCGGTTTGAGGTTTTTGTTATTTTTTCTTCACTACATAAATACACAAAAGTACATCTTACAAGAAATAACCCAATCCATATAAATGCAAATCTACGTGACGCATACATACAGTTTTATTGCAGTAGATGCATGATTCCACACATAAATTCAAATATATATGAAGTTTATTTACAGAATATATTTTACATGTGTAATAAGTTCAATCAGGTGTTCTACTTTCTTGATATCTAAAATTCAATATTCATTCTTCATGAGCTTGATAAGAATTCGAATGTTTTCAAATCTTCAAGCATGCTTTTTATACTATTTGTTTCCATTTACTTCATGCATTTTTTATACTATTTTTTTATTATTTTATGTTTTTATAAAATTGTATTCATAAACACAAATAATTTTTTTATGAATACTTTTTGTACTTATAATTTTATTTTTTATATTTATAAATATATTATGATAGAATTAAACAATCATTTTTTGCAAATACCCATTTATAATAATTTTATTTCATATTTCATAATAAACTAGACACAAAAAATTTATACTAAATAAATTTATTAAAAATGTGTGATACCATATTTTTAAATGTAAAAACTCTTAAAATTCAACATTATTTAAATTTCAGTTAATCTTTGTAGTTACTCTATTGTCTTTACATTTAATAAAGTGAAAGAAAAAATGAAATTAATATTCAAAAGCACGTTTTCAACTCATTCCATAACAGATGAAATTAATTTCGATTGTTACCATTTCAGTGTTCTCTTTCCTTACACACACACATATATATATATATATATATATATATATATATATATATATATATATAGTAAATGTATGTACTATATTTTTATATTTATTTTAATAATTATACTTTTGGTTTTATTATCATAATAGTTATATATTTATCCACATAATTGAAACAAAAATATTACTGTAAATTAAATAACTTACATTGAAATAAAAATTTATATTATAAACTATATAATTATTTTATCTCGAAATAAATGTTTGTTTTTAAAAATATGTAGTCAAAATATATATATATATATATATATATATTGTATATATACAACTTCAAATAACATACACAAAACACAGTAAACGTGATATATTGCAAATAAAATTTATATTCATTGGTTTTTATTTCAGAATATATTTACCACGTCAAAGATATATTCATAAAACACATACCAGCGTTTTGCTGTGTCAAAGTTATATTTACTAAACCATATTTTACATACAGAACTTCACAGACGTTCATTGTGAAAATACATACCGATAACCGAAGTTTACTTTGTTATTTGTACGACGGACGCACTGTATAATGAGCAAGAAATGTTTCAACCACCTTAACCACTTCCTATATTTGAAACAAAGAAAGGAAAGTAACTACTCGCTATCGTTATATTTATAACGAAATTTAGCTAATGAAAGATATCATCAATCGGGTAATTTTATATTCAAAAATCATTCTTTGGTTATTTCTTTTTTATTAGAGTTAATAAAATTTATTTTATGTTTTTTTAATCACTTTTTCACAGAAAATATTATTATACACTAAAGTTAATCATGAAATTTTATGATATAAAAATGATTAATTTCAAAGAAATAAAGAGCTTTCAACTAAAAGAATGAATATTTTCTGACAAATCTCAGAGATACAGTTCATTTAATGATAATAAACTAATAAGTAATTATATATAAATAAATATATAAATGTGCAATCGATAATAGAAAAATAATAAGTATAAATATAAAAATTTGAGTTATTTCTATCTTAATATTTAAAACTGACATTTTTTTATTAATTTAATCTTCACTTAACTAAGTTTTATTCAATGTAAAAATTGATATTGACAGATTGAAAGTTTTATCTATGTTAAAATTTACATCAAATAAAAAATATAAATCCTATATTTTTTTCCGAAACTTTGTTACAAACTACATATAACTTGTTTCGTTAAAGGAAACAAATTATATTTTTTGATACAAAAATTATTAAACATTTAAAAGTTACAAAATATAAAATAATCAGAATAATATTATTAACGGAATTTAGTAAAGCTTATCTTTTAATTTACTAAATATTTTTTAAAAAAATGTCTGTCTTCATTCGTCAGTAACAATTTTTCATATTACCTATCAATATATATTTTTTAATAATTTAATAAAAAAATTAAAAATTACTTTCAATAAATATATATATATATATATATATATATATATATATATATATATCTGTGTATGTGTGAATATTTAATTTGTACTTATTTAAAAAGTGTATCTGATGAGTAAAAAAAATAATATTGATCTATAAATTGAAAATAGAATTAATAAGTAACTGTTAATATAATTTAAGCAAACAAAAATATTTACATAACCAACACACATTTGTTTTTGGAATATGAAAATGAGGACAATATAGAACATTTTGTTCAAATTGACCACAATATTGATCAATAATTAATATTTTGCAGAATTAGTTATAAGTAGGTAATGCAATTATGAACGATACTTATAAATAGATTACATAGAAGTACATTAATTTATGTACAATATGTACATTAATTTATTTGTCAGTTCATATACCTATTATGAATGTATTTAATGATATATAATGGTTATCAAGTTGCACAAGCATCTACGAATACATTAATATATTGCAATTCATTTCTAATAATACCGATATAATTTCATTTACTCAAAATGTGTTCAAAGCATATTAGTAATTAATTTAAAATTTGGAAGCCTTCTTAATATATTAAAAATAATCCTAAAAATATTAATAACAGAAAAATAACATTCTTAATATTCAAGTTTAATTACTAGTTTAATACAATTACTTCCAGACATAACAAGCCAGACGCTAACTATACATATATATATATATATATATATATATATATATATATATATATATGTATGTATCTATATATGTATGTATGTATAAATATATATAGAGAGAGTATTCAATAATTCATATAATGATTTCTTTTCTTCCATAAAATAACAATACATTACTTAAGTGAAATTTGTATTACCCCAACCTGTTCAATTGTAGTTATTGCTCTATGCTTAAAATTTATATCCAGCTCAAAAACCATTTATTTTATTTCAATTTCCTTTCTCAAGAAAAATGTTCGTCTTTACTTTTAAGATTGCATGTGCAATTCGTACTCGTATTCGACGAATAGCTTTTTAGCTTACTAAAACAGACACATTATATATATATATATATATACGAATATATATAAATATATATATATATATATATATATATATATATATGTAAGGGTCCATATAAATATGTATATATTTTAAAAAAAAATCTGTGATATTTAACTTATAGCATCATTAAAACCAATATATTTTAATAATTAATCAGCGGTGTACTAGAATATTCTTTAAAACTTACACATATTTAATAGGTAAGATTTGTTGATAAACAATTTACAGTATACATTTATCATTAGTTCGTATTTCACGCACAATGACAGCTGCATTAATCACATGAACGAAGTGATATGGAGCAGAATCGCCGATTTGATAGATGGGATCTTCAAACACGATATAGTCTATTGTGCAGAAAAATAACTGATTGATATTATTTCTTATAAATAAATGACATTTTCAAAGAAGTTTGTTTTGTATTCAATATATAATATTTCATTTCTTAAAAAATATCTAAAATTTAAATCTATATGGAAAAATGTTTTCGTAAATACAAGTACTTTTAAAAAATTAAATAACAACACGTCAATTGCACAAAATATATGATAGAAAATGTATATAGATCAAAAGCAACATGTGTATAACGTGATATATATATATATATATATATAATAATAATAATAATAATTTTTTCCTATTATAAACAAGCACATTCATTTGAAAAAAAGCATTTAAAAACCATTTTTTTATTAAAAAATACATGGAGAGTAACCATATATTTAACTACTAAATATTTTTAAAACATTACAAATTACATTTTATTCTCAGTCATAATTTTTAAAATAAACATTTATTTATGAAAAATAGAACTAGAACATATACTGGTATGTGAATCCAGAAGTTTAAATAAAATGTATGTTAGTATATATTATAATTTCAATATAAAATTTAAAGTCAGTATATTTTCTTATACAAAAAATATATCTATAGAAATTTTCCATTCAGATTTTTTTGCTTTGAAGAAAAATACCATTACTTTGCAATTTTATACACTATCATTTAATTTAATTTCCATACTTATTATAGTGTTAGGATGAAACAAGTTTGCAATTATCATTTTAAAATAAACAAAATATTAAGTAGGAAAAACTCAATTCGAATAAACTTCAGTTCTTATCTCTCCTTGTCATCTCTTTCCTAAATATTTATATGTTGAAAACCACTTAAAAAACATATATTGCTCTTGTTTCTAAATTTGATAATTAACTTTATAGTAAAAGAGTAAACAGTTAACTATCACGCCAGTATTAAGCGTAAATACACGAGATAAACGAACATTCATTGAGTCTGACTTTTATAGGTAAAAATATTTAACTCTTTTTGTATGTCGGATAGCTCCAAATGCTAAACGTTTTTTTTTTAATTTAATCATATTACTTTCACAGAATATTCAATGCAAGGTATTATCTCACAAAAATAAAATTCACATTATTTCAAATATTCATAACTGATAATAAAATAAATCAATAGGTATATATATATATATATATATATATATATATGTATATAGAGAGAGAGGGAGAGATTGATAGAAAGAAAAATAGACAAAAATGAATTTTATGACAAAGATAAATATTTTCTGATTAATGGCTACCATAACAAAGAGTAAATTTATTTGTAAACCTCTCAATAAAGAAATTCGATGTTTGAAAATATTTTTTTTATTTATAATCAAATATGGAATTTATTTATATCTTATTGACAGTCACGCAATTTGTGATAAAAAGAGTTTCGAAAAAAGTTAATATACATTTCTACTAAGTCATTGATGAATGGTATTTGTTAAAGTGCTTTTTTATATCAAATCGATTAGTAAAAAGTCCATTAATATTAAAAAAAAACGTTTCGGAAATGCAAACCTTACCATTAAACTCTGTTATTTTTATATTATAAGAAATATAAGAGCTTTAAGTGTATGATAAGATATTTATTTCATATATAATTTTAAGTCGCATTAAATGGTAATAATAATGTATTGTCATCATAAATATACATTTTATCAAACATACATATATACAATAAAATGTCAAAAATCAAAAAAGAAGTATACAAAAAACAGAACAAAAAGATCGACGTATGGAAGTAATACGAAAATGTATATTAAAAACGTATTTGTGTACAAAAAGATAGAATTGTGAAGGAAAATAGAGTTATTTATAAAAGCTTTTACGTAAACTTATATTTCTATATAAACAAAAGGTTCTATAGAAATACTTGCGCATTCAGATATTTTAAAACAGAGAATTTTAATTACTTTATACAATTTTTTTTTAAATTTATTGAATAAAAATGAAATTCATTTATGAACAAATAAAGTAGAAAATTGTTATATTTATTCATACCAATTATATTATTTAAGAGTATATAATAATGAAATCAAAGTGAAATTTAAAAATACACCAGAACAAAATGCAATGAATAAAATTCTATAAATTTAATTTGAAAAGTAGGAATTGAATTTCAAAATATTTAAAAGTACGAACGTTTTTCATTTAAGAACGATTGTAAAAAAAAATTAATAATGTAAAATTATAATTTAACATTTTCTCATATTACAAAAATAAAATATCTTATAAATGCGTATATATATATATAAAATATTGTTTAATATAACATATTTAAAGTTTAGAATCGTGTCCACATCTAAGGTCATTAGCAGCAGAAATATTGTTTAAATACTGATTCAAAAAAATAAACAACATCCAAAAGAATAATAAATGAGTAATTTTCTCACTCTCTATAAAATACAAACAATCATTAAATATACAGAAAATCGATTTGAAAATAAAAAAATAATAGTATTAGTATTTAATTAATTTACACTTAGATCAAAAAACTATTTAAATTCTTTATTTTCATTTGTATACTTTTTATAAAAAATGGTATAAAGATACAAAAAGATAATATATTAATCGGTTAGGAAATTTCGAAACTCAAATTCAAGTCCAAACTTTGAAAACTAGT
>CM068313.1:19923011-19973011 GCA_034766995.1 Acanthacorydalis orientalis | reverse complement strand
AATCGATTATACACATGAGCACAACAGCATGAAATACAGCCTTTGATAATCTATTTAGTCATTTGCTTCATTGATTTTCAGATGTATAATTGAATGAAATAATATTTACCGTATTAAAAAATTGTTGAATACCAGAATGTTAATTTTTGATAATATGGAATGTGTAACAAATATTATAAATCATTGGCATAGCAAAACGAATAATAATTTTTTAAGAAGTTCTGTGCAAGTTAAATATTTTATCTTTGAATTTTATAAATCTGATCCTTATTAAACTGTTTTATATAAAAATATTCTTTTGTTTTCTTTAACAAACATTTTAATATAAAGTTCAATGTTTATTTCAATTCTTATCTAAGATTTTAGTTTCAAACAACAACAAAGTGTGTTTACATTAATAAAAGTTATTGTTTTATCTTTCCTATTAAATATTCAAGTAAACTTTAAAAATAACTTCTAATGTCAAGAATAATGTAACGTTTAAACATTTTTTAACCTTCTTAATTTTACATAAATGTTTTAATATTTTCAATAAACTGTTTTATAAAATTGTAATAAGAAAGTAACTTAAATTTTACTACAACTTTATATCTTTCAATGTAATAAATCAAGAAATGAATTTGAATCAACTGTCTAAGTTATTTTCCAAATCACAAAAAAATATTATGATTAAAATATGAAACTCAATTTTGAAAACTTATTTAACAGCAATTAAAGAGATGAAATTATATTTTTTATTTAATATAATATATATATATATATATATATATATTAAAATCTTGAATATATATTATTGAATATATTTACTGTGATTATTCAAAAGAATAGTTTTTGATACATTAAATAACATATATATTCTTAAGAAAATATATTATTCAAAACAAGGTGAAAGCAAAACAGAAATATAACAGATATTATTATATATGTGCGTTCTTAATGTATCAAAAGATACAACTCCTTTGTTCAACAGAGCAAAATAAATAAGAATTCACATCCTGCGTTATATTCAAGCACAAATTTGTAGCAGACTGTAGCTATACAGGCACATTATAAGAAATATGATGACGAGAAATTCTATAAAAAATAAAATCTAGAAAGAAAATAAAAATGTATTGTTTTGAGATGAAAGAATGTTTTCAATTTTTTAATTTATTACATCTTTTATCTTACATGATATTTCAGCCATGAGTTTTGATATTTTCAATGTAATTTATGTATGCTTTCAATAATAGATCGTTTTCGTTTGTACAGTACACACGGGAATTCTTTACCGAGACATTTAAATTGGTTGTCAATCAATGTGCACTACGTTGGATAGAAATAAGTCGATCTGGTTTCAAAAATATCATTTCGAACAACTTCATTAGCATAATACAAAAATGTCAACTTCATTATAATTTTATACGAAAATATACAAAGAATATTTCATAAATAATTTTTTTTCATTAAAAATAATACTATTGTTGAAAACCCTAAAACGTTTTTTCAACATACCTTTTTGTAAAAGACATGATACATATATCTTTTGAAAAATTACTAATACTCTTTACAAAAAGGTTATTGATTGAGAACAAAACTAAAGTTTTACTGAAAGCATTGAAGTTCTCAAGCTTTCGTTATATATGACAGACGATCTCCACTTACAGTCTTCTTTATATGTATAGCCGCTTGCCGTATGGCCATTTCTTTGCCATTTGTATGGAAATAAACCAACATACTGTCATCAGTTATTTTACTTTGTTTTCCTTTAAACAAACTCATATATATATATATATATATATATATATATATATATATATATATATATATATATATATATATATATATATTTATATACATATATATATATATATATATATGTGTATGTATGTGTGTATGTATATGTGTGTGTAGAGAGAGAGAGAGATACATATATATTAATTATTATTATGTGTAGTATAATTTTCATTAAAATTCAGTTTTAAAATTTGAAACAATATTTAAATACATATTTTTAATCATAAAATAAAATAAAAATAATATATATTCCCTTAAACATAAAACTAAATATAATTATTATTATATATCATTCAAAACTGCTTCGTCAAAATTCTGTAATTGAAGAGCAGGTTAAAAACTCAATTAAAACAACACAAAACATTTTTATGAAATATCAAATATTTTCGCTGATTGAAAAAACTAATTAATAGTTTAACATTTTAATATCAAACATTGTAACTACAACAGTTTTGTATTCAAATAGAATAAATTATTAAAACTGGTAATTATTTTGGTAATTGTTTGTACAGTTCTAATTGTTTTTATTTCGATATTTTGATTTAAATAAATTTTTAACACAAACAGAGTAGCAAATTTGTAACTATTTTAATAATTGTCTTGATGATAAAATACAGTAGATCTAATTTATTTGAACTCTGAACTAAGACACAAAATCATATAACTAATAAAATTAACTTTAAAAATTATTTGTAACTGACTTAATAATAAAATTATTTTTTTAGCTCTTTGAATAGTAAATCGGAAAACCTTAATAATAATTCTGTATATTGAAACGTAACCAATCAATTTTTCACAATTTACTCGAAATATATTTTCTTACAGATATATTCAAAACTATTTATCAATTCAAAATTAATTTAAATGAAACAATTAATTATCAATAATAAAAAAAAAACATTTTCTTAGAAAATACCATGATTTGTTAAAAAATTGTAATTTTATGTCCAAAATTCTTTAATGAAATGAACAGTAATGAATATTTTATATATTAAAAACAATTTTGTTTTTTCCAACATATATTACTTCCAATAATATCTAAAAATATATACCAGCCTATATAAAATAATTTACTTACGTATATATATATATATATATATATATATATATATATATATATATATGAATCAGTGAAAAATTTTTTGTCTAATGAAATACATATGGGTTTCGTAGAATGAATTTGATATTTTTTATAATACTTGTGATATAATAAATATTATATTTAAGTAATTGCCTTTTTTATAAATTTATATGCAAAATTTTACACAATTTCGAAACATTCATTATTATTAATCATCATTTAATATAAATATATTATTACAAATATTTTTAAGAAAATATTACTAGAAATGTTCAAATATTGACAACAAATAATCAACATTTCAATTCACATCACTGTCTAAAAAGCAAAATACATCAACATAAAAAGTTTTTTTCATCAAATATAGTTTTTATCGATTTAAAAATGACAACCAATACAAGAAACATGTCTTTTTAGTTTCAAATCTTGATATGAAAAAATTCACACACTCAGCAACATCGACATCCGTGCTATATGAATATCTCAAGGGTTCACTCCGACACTGATCGAATTTCAAATACGTGGTTTGCGTTCTACAAAGGCATCGAACATTTTCTTTATATTTATATATATATATATATATATATATATATATATATATATATTCTACTTTAGATAGCATATTCATATTTTATTTTAATATAAATATTTAAAATGTTCCATAAAAAATATATTGAAAAATGTATTTGTATGATTATCATATTTACATAATAATTACAAACAACCCACTTTAAAAGTTTGAAACAAACAAAAAAAATCTAAAAATGTTCATAAAGTATTTGAAAATAAAATAAAAATATTATAAAATATACATTAATACGATACGAAGAATTTCAATAAAAATAAAACCTTCACTATATACACTGACTTTTAAATGTGTATCAAGAATAAAAGTAATAGAGTTAATGGACTTTTCAATAATTAATGTATTTTCTTGTCATAAATTATTATAATGGAAATTTAATTTTTATTTGTGTTTGTTTAAAGCGACACGCTTTTTCCTGCCCTTTTCATAATATTAAATTTATAACTGAAAACTTTTTACGAAATGACATCTGAATTTGATACATTATTTAAAAAGCCATATATATCGTATAAAAGTATGAAAATATCAAAGAAAATATTCATAAAAAATTCTGGAGAAGAAAATGTTAAAAATATTTTATTAAATAATAGAAATTATATGATGTATATATGAGTAATGAGAACATTTTTGTTAATTTTAAAAATTCATTCTCACACAAAATGTTCATACATATTAAACAACAGAAGACACTCCCTTGTTTTGTACATACAATTATACAGAACCTTATAAAATTTAATATTCTAAAAATTTAAAGAACGTTTAAAAAAACTACTATCATAAAATATATAATCGCAGCTTTTAATATCTCTCCCTTTTGGTACAATTATTACATTTAAAAATTAATATATATTTATACATCAATAAAAAAAAACATAAAATATTAAACAGCCCTTTAATTTAATTACTTTTCAAATTTATTAAATTATAAAATGGTTTGAAAGATAATATTTTACTCATTTTTATAAAACCGTAGTTGTATTATTAATTTTATTTTAACAGAACTGTTCCGTTTAAAAGTAATTTTATTCAAAAAGGTTTTATATGAATCGCGTGATTACTTCTCTATCGATGTACCGTAGTATAAAATAACGCCTTCGCAAATTTTCAATACGTCCCGAAATACCGGCATAACTCAGATGCGACCTTCAATATAGACCGTCTTTTGTACTGCTATCCTCTGTTATCGCAAAAAAATATGGCAGAACAAAAGCGTTGCATTCCTAAAATTCATTTCTCGTTCGACAATTTATTCCTTATTCATGACGTGTATGAAACGAATAATAAACATCTTATTTATTTCAAATTATTATTTTCAAATGTACACACACAAATACACATACATATATATATATATATATATATATATATATATATATATATATATATATATATCGTATTAATTAATATTCTTTCGAAATTCATTGAGTACTATAATTCAGAACATTGATTAACGACTCAAAATTCTTTTTCTACATAATCGAGCTTATTTCTTTCTAAACAAAGTAAAGAGAACATTATTTACACAATCTATTTTTTCAATTGGAGAAACTGATAAAATTTAAAAATAAACATTGTTTCATCTCGTTACATCTTCTCCCTTCTAATGAAATAAATCTTAACATAAATGTATGATTTTTTTTAATCACTACTAAATCAGTTATTTGTTAAACATGGTCTTTAAATACAAGATTATATGTGTACATACATTATTTCTAATTAAAAAACGAATCAAATAAATTGAAAATCAGATAACACACTTTAAATTATAATTTTGATAAAGTATCTGGTATTTTTTTATATTCACAATATATATCCTTAAATAAACATAAATATATTTTAAGTAGTGTTCTTAGATATTATACTTATAATAAAAATTATCTTAAATATTTTACTAATCATTAAATACATTATTAAAATCGAATAATTTATAAAAGAGTGTTATATAATATAGAAATATATTTTAATACATACTTTAAAAATATTTACAATAAAAATTAATAAAATAATTACATGGATATAATCTTTAAATAAATATTTAAGTTGTATTTTATAAAAAAAACATTAAATAATTCCATGTGCATTATTACTTTTACTTAGATATTGAAAAGAAAATGAATTCGTTAAAAATTCCAATTTTTTTCAAATATAATTTAATTGAAGCTTCGATCAATGAATAATAATTTTCTTTGAAAACTTCAGCAGAAAATTATAAAAAGCTAGTAGCTAAACAATCAATATTTAATAAAGGCACTAGAGTAGGGAATAAACTTTAATCTTGAATCTTAGCATCACTGCGTTCTTCAATGTAAGCCTTTAGCAATAGATTGAAATGGGGAATTTATGATAGAAATTCTTGTTTTTAGTAAGAACCCCTGCCATCGGATTTGCTATTTTAAGCAGTCGTATTCACAAACGTGTATGTATATATATATATATATATATATATATATACATATATATATATATACACATATATATAAATATATATATACATATATATATATATATATATATATATATATATATGTATATATATATACGTATTTATGTATATTGAAAAGGAGAAAGAGAATTGTATGTCAAGTATTATTGATATAAATTTATAGCTATAAAATAAAACAAAAATACACCCATTACAAATGTCTTTAATTATTAATTTAATTTGAGATCTCTATATAAAACACTTTCAAGGCTAAAAGATATTACTTTCAATAATGTCATAGATGCCGGTAGATTTTAGTCCCATAAACACGTCATGAAACTTACTTTACCTTTGAGACGGCTGATTCTCACAAGTGCGTCAAACTTTGAACTGCGTCATGTTTTCAGTAACAAACTTCAAACAACTATTGTGAATGTGAGCTGTTTTCAATGTTTGAATAATGAGCGTTATTTCTCTACTCAATTAGACTAAATACAAAATTGATTTTATAGTTAGCTATTAATTATTCAAAACTGAAAATTATTTATAATATTATATTTAAATTTGTTAATAACAACTTGTTTTATTTTTTTATTTATTTTAAAATATTTCCTTATTACTGATACATACTTCAATAGACAAAATAGCTTTAAATCCAATTATAAGAAGTCTATAAATTTACCTTCACATTTATAAGAAAAATCAATGTGTGTAAAATTTATATTTATAAAAGAGAATATATTTTTAAGTGTTACTAAATTTTTCTAAATTACACTAAAAATATTTGGAAAGTTTATATAATAATATTATTGTTTATTTGAATAAATATTTTAATTTGCTAATTAATAATTATTTTTATATTAATTCTCAAAAAATATCAAGTTAAAGGTAATCATATAATAAACATAACGTCACATTATTGTTATAATTTCTCAAAATTTATATTAAAAAAAACTATAAAAAGTTTTTAATAATTAATAATGTACCGACATAAATGTATGATAAGTATTAATTGTTATTTCTACTATTTTAATTTTTATTAATTCGAAATATTTTTTTCAAATTGTAGATTCGATACATCCCATATTTATTTTTTTTATTTAGATAGTTGTAAACAATTTTCAAGTAGACAAAAATTCGAAAAAACTATTGTATGTAACAATTCACATTTAATTTTATCGACATTTAATAGAGGCTGAGTAGAACCGTAATATATTTCATGCTTGTATAATCTCATAAAAACTTATAACAAGTGACATTTCTTGCGAATTTCAACAAAAACAATGTCATGTTTCACAAAGAAAATAATTTCACACCCTTATACGCAACGCTCATTAAAATACGCTAACAAAGTGCCTACGTCCAACGTCAGATGAAGCAAAGTACTATCAATTTCTTACACGCCCCATATAATGTGAGCATGGGTCATCCACCTACGACATCAGCCCCTTGTAATTTTCACAGAAGACCGAGCCGACATATTAGCAAGGGATTTCCTACAGCGGGTATATTGTTCTTGGTTGAATGGAAATTGGGACAATACTTGAGATATGTATTGATTTATATTCTACAATGGTTAAATTAGAAATGTTCGTTCTTTAAGTACCAGCAGGTTTCGCTCGTCTGAAAAAGACAATGTTACCTAAATTTGAAATTATTTCACAGAAGTGCTTATTTCATTGTATAGGAATCTTCATATTTCAATCGACAGATTTATTAATATCAAATACCATAAGAAACCTCTTCAATTTCAATCTTTTGTTTTAGTAAAATGGCACGTCTTATAATTCTATATAATTATTTATTCATATACTTAAACGTTAATATAATTTTATAGCATAAATGAGATAAATTGAAATACAAAACATGAGATAATTAACGTCGCTATTTTAATTACAAACATCTTTGTAATATTATTCTTCAGTAAAAAAAAATATAATTTTATTTAAACGCAGAAATAAATTGAAAGAGATGTTTTTTTAAATGAAAATACATTGAAATATATTTCTAAAGTCAAGTCTCTTATCTTTATTTAAATAATAATTTAATAAATATAAAAGTATAAAATATAAAAAATATTTTATCTCTGTAAAATTATTTGATTATTTTTGTTTAATGTCATTTTTGTGCTACCTTTCAATTGATTTACTTTATTAGTGAAGTTATCATTACTTTATAAAAAAAAAAGTATATTTTTCAACATTATCTTATTTTAATAACATTTTTCCATATCCATAAATGCTATTATGTTCTTATGAATAATCCTATCGCTAAACCAACGTAACGTTTCAAACTGACAAATTGATTGATCTGGGAGCAAACCTTTATTGTGTTGACCCGTATTCTATGCCCTGTAGCAACTCTACATCTATCCTAGAACGTTTAATTTACTCAACCAAAATAACGTGTAACTGATGAACATTACATTACAGTATCTCAACTTAGTGGAAATGATTTATTAACAATTTATTTCTTCCGCTATCTTACAATTGGATACACTTTCATTTAAATTCATAAAACTGAAAGTATATTTTATTGATTTTCTACAGAAATATTCTACCTAGAAATGAAATTCCTTTTTATTGAAATAAATTTTATACTATCCACGTAACGAAAAAATTATTTGTACGGTACATTTGTTGGATATAAACATATATATATATATATATATATATATATATATATATATATATATATATATATATATATATATATATATATATATATATATATATATATATATATATATATACATATATATATATATATATATATATATATACATTCGTACACCATTAGTACAATAGAATACCTTGTCTTTCATTTCAATACTTTATTCTCATCTATTACAATTGAAAATGAGTCAATATTTTTATTATATTTCATTGATTGTTCAAATTTTAAGCAAGTTTTATCGATTTTTATTTTTTCCTAAATGTGTTCTTTCTTAAACATTTTTTTAAAAATAATGGTTCTAATAAATAGCATATTACTTGTTAATAACATGAATATATTAAAAATCTAATGTGTGTGTGTGTTACTTTTAATAAATAAATTTTTGTTATTTTCAGTAAATAAATGATTTTATAAGAATGCGTGCTATTGATTTTTCGAATAAACGTTAAAATATACAACGGTACTTGTAGTATAAATAAAAATACATTAAGTTGAAAAGAAAATTGTATACTTCGAATTTGATATAATCTATAAATATAATTATCATTTCTTTTTACATTCAAGACGCTCCTGGAATTGGCAATTACTCAAAATGTACACAACCTGTGTTTCGTTAACTGTTATGGTTATAGTACGAAAACCATTACCACAACAGTTAGGACGCACACAAAACAACAGAGTATGATGACTACAACGATTAAGATATAACACCATTCCATACCACCACACACTTCTTATACTAATATTGTTAAATAAAATTACATTTTTGAAGTGAAATATCTAAATTACAAATAAAACTTAGTGGTATTAATAGACTTGAAATGTGTAATATTTAACATTTTATTTATATTTCTAAATTAGTAACAGGGAGAGAAAATGTATATCTGTAATAGTGGAAATTAAAAAATATTTATATTTAATTTTCTCATAAAATCTTGATAATGTTATTTTATATTCTGATTTTCAACTATAATCTGATTTAAACTTGATAAAAAATACTACTGAATTAAATACTATTCCTTTTAATTATTTATACTTATAAAAATACTTAACGAAATAGAGATATCGCTGTCAAAAAAAATTTAAAATATTTTGAAATCATACGTTAAAAAATTTGAAAAGATAAAAAAAGTATTTTTATCATTCTCTTTTTCAATAATCTCTATAAAAATCACTAACAATTTACAAATATTATTTTGAAATATTAAAAAAATAAGTTTTAATACATTTTACAATTTATAGTTTTCAACGGATTATTAAAAAATCTTAATTTTAACGGCTATTTAAAACAATTAGTTATATATATATATATATATATATATAAGTATTAATTTTTTTAATGAAAATTTATTATTAAATATTGATGAACAGATCGTTAATAAAACTGATTTTTCATTTTATTCAGTTTGATTGTAAATATTTAAGAAAAAAAAACAGAATGTTGATATGAAAGCATCTAAATAATACTCATCACTTCAAATATTTTTTTAATAAAAAAAATCGTTTATTCAAACCGCACGCATTCAAAACCTAACGCAAAAGTTTCTTGTGGATAAATTGGTATTCTTGTGTAACCACGAACAAATATATGCAAATAAAAAATAAATTATACTTAATTCTTCATTTCACTCGGCGTTATCGCTAAAAATAACTAACTAAATTATACTTTTTTTGTTACGTGCAATTTTGTATACCCAAGCGTTCCATTCATTGGCATTCCTTTATTAAAAATGGAAATCAGTGTAAATAAATGTTAAAAATGAACGTGCTAGCTGATAAAAGCAACAGAATCTACAGCAACAGTAATTCCTCCAAATACGGCGAAAGCTTCTACCGATTTTTTACCGTAATTACACATATATTACGCCTTCGACCCTTTTTAGTGACATTTCAAAAGATTTGAAAATGTTTTATCGGAAATGCCAAATAATCATTTTATAAATTAATATTAAATATAACAAATCGTACCGTCTGCAAATCGTATAAAATCATAATTGAATTTCTTTTCGAAACTGTAATCGCTCATTTCATTTAAAAAAAGAAGCTATACTTGTGAATAAATGTATTTAAATTTTTATTTATTGGTAATATATAATATGCATATTTAAATTGAGTTTGACATAAGCAAAGATAATAAAATAATGTGCCCTAGTTAATCTAGATATATAAATTTATACTGAAAATGTAATATTTTTCAATATTCTGAAATTAAACAATTTACTTTCTTTTTACAGAGAAAAATTACCAAGCGACGTAACAAATTGCAGCCATTACGCCTACATAGAAGATATCTACGATCTAGTTTCTGAAGCAGAAAGTATGTATATATTGATCGTAAAAGTATTATTAAGATTTAATTGCAATTTATCACAAATATATATTTTGCATTGACATTTAAACGAAAATATATGTCTAGAAATATAAGCTCGACCATGATATTTAGAAACATACATCTATTTTATTTAAAATATTCGTATCCTTCATATAATTTTATTTGTGATAAATTTCTCTGTTATATATATATATATATATATATTTATTTATAATTCTACTATAATGACGAAGTGTACAAATTAATTATTTACTTAAGAGTTAGTTACAAACAAAATGTAAATTATTTGTTTTATAATAAGGTATGTAGTAATTTAAAAAATACTTAATACGTATTTTATTAAAAATAAGACATTTGCGGTTCAAATCAATAATGACTTATAATATCTAGAAGCAGAAATATACTTAAAAATTTAATTTTTACAAAAACACATTCAATTACTTCGTTCAAAAAAGACATATATCTGAATATTTTAAGAATTCAAATTGGAAAATATTAAATCAATATATTACATTTTATTAATAATTATACATTTAAAAATCTTACATTAACATAAATATAAATATGTCGATTATTTGTAAATGATTAAAATTTTACTTACTAATCTCAAAAATTTAAGGACAAATTAAGGTTATCAACATAATGTTTAAATTAAACAATAATTCAAAATACATATCACAAAAATTGTTTTTTTGAATTCAGTATAAAAAATTATATAAATGATTATCTTTCGAGCACCAGACTTTTTTGAAATAAGATTATATGGAAATTCTAAATATATTCGATCACCGCAATTTTTTATAACCGCTTGAGGGCACATGTTTGTACACATAAGCGTGTCACAGGATGTATTATATTTGGCACTGTTCCAAACATGCGTTATATGGTAACAGTCCCTTTTTGCTTATTACATATATATATATATATATATATATATATATATACATATATATATATATATATATATATATATACCAACAATAAATATTACTTCTGACAAACAGTTTGGTAACAATGTTTTTTAAGACAAATATCTAAATAATAAATGGAATAATTCATATTTAATTTAGTGTAATAAACTAAACTTTATTACTGGCTATATTTTAAAAGAACTCTAATAAGAACAACAACATTATTCAAACCTAATATTTTTAATTATTAGTAAATTAAAAACAGCTCAATTTATTATATTTTTTTAGAAAATAGCAAAACAGTTATTGAAATTTTGCATCCATATATTTAAAATAATATTTTACAATTAAGTGTTACTAATAATATGTTCATCTACTACAAAATTTCTATTCAAATATTGAAAATAGTATACTAGTGTTCTCTATTGTTAGTACTTATGTTTATCAAAACAAACAATTAAGCTTTTATATTTGAAAAGCTTTAATTTTTACTAATTTGTTTCAAATTAACTTATTGATTATCACATTTTTGATTTGAGCCACAAATGTCTTATTTTTAATAAAGTAAGTATTAAGTATTTTTTAAACTATTACATACCTTATTATAAAACAAATAATTTACATGTTGTTTGTAACTATCTACGTTCAATATATGTCACCTTTTATTTTAAAATGTAACGAAAATACTTTTAATATATGACAGTCTATTATATTTTTAAAATATAAAAAAATACAATTTGTCAAATACTAAGTACTAGGTAAGATACTTTTCATTTAACTGAATAAACTTTTCAATAAGAATATTCTTACCATAAAACTAATTCTTAGATACCCACTATTTACAGAAATTAAGTAAAAAGATCATGATTCTATTTAATAGATTAACTTTTTAATATTTAAATTTGTAATTTGAGAATTGTTCATAATACTCTTTTTTCAATGATTAACATATATAATACATATCTAAAACATTTATAGTATTTTATGAGAAATACGTTAAATATATATAATAAAATAAAAATAAAATAAAAATGAATTTTATTGATCTTAAATTTGTACAGGGCCGGGTTTGGCCTTATGATATATGATTTTGGTGCGGTGCCCTTACCAATTTTTGGTATTGATCCGCTTTGTGATGTGGCTTGTGTGTGATGTTTTGGTGATTTTTATTAATGTCTCTATACTTGCGTTCCGGGAAAAATTTTCAAAAAACCGGGATTAAATATATATAATTAAGGTAAATATTATATATATATATATATATATATATATATAGAAAAATGAAAAATAAAACCAAATTTTCTTTCATTTGGAATTTATTTTTAGTTTAGTTTTTAATATATGTTAAAACTATTTATAAGTAATAAATCTTACAATTAACTTTATCTCAACAATAAATTTATTTATTCTAAATACACATTAATGTATAAAGTATATAAATACATAATTATCAATTTAGAAACTCGATCTTAAATATCTTTAACGAATGATCTTAATAAAAAAAGTTCTCTTGATTAAAAAAAATCTATAACGGTTACGATATTTATAATCACAGTTCACAATAAAAATTATTATATTCATATCTACATAAATAACATTAAAAATCAAATCATTTAATATCATTATTATTTAAAAAAAAAACATTCGCAAAGGAGTAAGTTTATATTAATGAATTTTTTCTTATCGAATTCGGAAATTTCCAGAAAAAAAATACAAAAAAGACAATATTATCTGACACACACACATATATATATATATATATATATAAAACTCTAATCTGTCCCCCTTATATATTATTACCAATATCTTTGTATTGCTAACCAAATCTTTTTAATGTTTAATTAGTAAATAATTACTCCCATTAAGCTTTTATCTTCAGTGCATAAATAAAAAAAAAATGAAGATTTTTATATATAATGTTTATTTTATTTTACAAAAAAATATATCTTAGTTTTAATGGTATTTTTTTATTAACAAAAATGTATATATTCTTTAGGGATATTTTTGCAAAGTGTATATTTCATTAAAGCAATAAATTAATGTAACATTTCTTTGAAAGTCATAATTTATATGGCATACAATTTGGTAACTAACAAGGCTAAAAAGGTTTTTTTCTTTTAAGTAATATTGATTATTACTCGTTTTTATTGAATTTATTAAATAGTCAAAATTAACTTTGATCAAAAATTCGTTAGAAGATACATAATATTTTCTTAGAATAATATTTGTCTTCAATAACAATTATGTTATTGATAATAAACATAGTAAGATGAAAATATAAATTTAAAATATTTTGCTGCCTTTTTCTCTTCTCATTTTATTGAATTTGAATGAATAAGACTCATTAAATACACATATATAAATAATAAATCACTGGCTTTTGTATAATTTAGAAATCTCCAAATATCCAATTTGGATTATACCAAACTAATCATTACAAGTACAAGATAAAATCCATTATATTCTGAAGGGTAAACAATAAATTCCATACATAACGAAAAATTTAACGTACTCAACTACACCCACAACGCTATAGTAGGAAATAATTTATTATCCAGTTACCAGAGCTTGAACTGACAGCCCAATAATGTATTCATAGGTTAGGTACCTGCTCTGGTCCACATACATATATACATGTGTTTCCTGAAATAACATCACCAACGATAATAAAAACAAACATTAGCCATAGTTTCATAATGGCTGTTTCCTTTATACCGATTTTTCAATATTATCCTGCATTTGTATATAATTTAAAATAAATTATTACATTTTATGTAATAAATTATCCTGTTTTTTAATTAAAATGGTCAAATACAATATAAATTGTTTTATAAATATATGAAAAACATATGTGTTTGTTTTGAATTAACTTCACGTATTAATTATGTATTATACAAACATACATACACACATATTTATATATATATATATATATATATATATATTAGAATTTGTGTGAGTGATTTATCAAATATTCACCACAAATTAGTGTTTTATATATTATTTTTTAGTATCAAATTGTATATTCAAATGTTATATTTTCGTTTCTTTATTTTAACCTTCGACCAATATTTTCAATCAATAATTTAGATATTTCATATAAATAAACCTAATATAATATTCACTTTTTACCTCGAACAGAACAAAACGGTAATTAGGTTATATTATTTAATTAAAAAGAAATATTTATCTTTAACGTAAAGTCTAAATACAAAGATTTTTTTATACGAATCGACGTTTTCGCTTTTAATTTAATTATTGAAATTACTTTTAATTTAATAAACAAGCAATTTGAACTTTCATATAATGTAATATTAACAGAAAAAATAATTAAAAGTTTTCTTATTATTATTCTCAAACAAGTTTTATTCAATTTTTAAGATTTTTCAACATATTTAGAATGAAATATTTAAATTTTGTTAAAAATTCATTTATACCTAACATGTAATTCTTTTTATTATTCAGCAACTTAAATTATTTCCATAATGATACTGAAAAATAAAAATAAAATTTGATTCTTTTCCTAATTTTTTTCTCTTTTCGATAGATAAATAACTTTTCAACTTTTTTTCATTTTCATCCATTTTTCATCAATCTAAGTAGTTAATTAAAAATAAAAATATTAAATTCATTGAAATTATAAAATATACCTATTTTATATCAGCTTTAGTATATTTCTTATAAACCAGTGTTAAAATTATGTATTTATTTTTGTATATATATATATATATATATATATATATATATATATATGCATATGTATGTATGTATATAACTGCATGTTGTGCTTAGATGGATATGATGTGCGAATATATATATATACGAATATATGTAATAATAGTTGAATTTTATTCCTCGAAATATATTTAAACGACTCTATTTTCTTCCATAAAACCAGATAATAACGCATTACTCAAATTCCAGCAAGTATATCATTTCAACCTTGACAGCATAATTTCGCTTACCAACTTTTTCTATATGTTGACGCCACGGCATTTATTCGAGTTCTTTTCCTTTCCTTTCCTCATCTTGTACATCTAAATCAGCTATTTCTTTAACCGTATACTGTTACATTGATTAATGAACGTTCTATCTTATTTTTAACATGTAGAAAACAAGAAACGTGACATTTTAATTAACATTGTTTCATCGATTGTAGTCTTTAAATATCCTTTAATAATTAAAGAGCACAGTAACAATAAGAAGCAAAATAAGAGATAAAATAACAACTGTGAAATGAAATTATCCAAAAATATGTTTTTCACATAAATGGATATTTATTAAAAGTTCTATCATAGATTTCTGTTCGTATAATCAACAACTTGATTTTTATTTATTTACTATATTTTAATTAGATCAACGTCTTTATAATAATTTACACACGCAAATGTGTTTCATAACTATATGTACACAACATTTCTATTTTAATTATTGTTTGTCTTACATGTCGAAATCTAGAATTATACTATGATGTCTTACTTTATGTAAATATTCAATATGAATATTCCTGGAATGTTGAAACAACTTTAAATATTAAAATACATTATCTCGAATTTGTCTCAAATGTTTTATTTATTGTTTGATATGAATTCAATTTGTACGAAATTTGTAAAAAATAAATTAGTAGAATATATTAAAAAAATAATATTTTTAATTTATATTTTTTCGTTTCATTTTCAGATTAAACTAATTCGATACTTTACAATCGTATCCGCAGGGTTTTCCAATAAGGACACATTTTTTTAATTTGAAATAAAACAAGATTTGCACTAAAATTTCAAGTTTCTTTATTGTAAATAATAGTTGATGGTGTGGCATTTATAAATAAAGAATAATATCGTGTAAATGACCGCATAATATTGTATAAATATAATTTTTTTAATTCATATGAGTTTGACTGGAAATTTGAATTCTTTACTTTGAAAAAAAATATTTAAATCGGAAAAATAATGATATATTTTAAATTCTCTAATAAATAAATAAAAAAAAATAAAAAATGATTTCAGAAAATGTATATATGTATATATATATATATATATATTTATATATATATATATATATAACTATATTACAAATTATAAAAAACTATTAAAAATATTAGTAAAAAAATATTCTTAATAAATATGAATAAAAAAAAGGTAATATTATTAGATATAAAAATAGAAGATAAAAAAAATAAAAAAAAACTGATCAAATAAATTAATACAATTAGTATCTACATTAATAAACAATTATTTAAAGAAATGCATGTCCGTAGATAAAAACATTTTGAGGGTACATTTATTTTATCGATAATGAGACTTTTTCGTGATTATGTGACTTCAATTTTTCATATAGTTTAATACAATTTTATATAGCGTTATTAAAAAAATGTATGGTGAAATGTATATACATTACTAAATATTATTTTCCTGAAAAGTAATAAAATTTTATAGAGCTCGATGAATAAAAAGTTAAAATATTATTTTCCAAATATGAAAGTTTTTAAAATTTTCTTTTTCGTCAATGTTACTGAAACAAACTTACCTTTTAGTTACAACGCTATTGGATTAGGAGATAATATTAACTATCGTAGAAAAGGGATGTGTTTGAACAGGACAGGATTAAGAACATGTCTAAAAGCATTCGTTTGTTTGTTGATGAAACGACGACAGGCAGCAACTTTTAGTGGTTGTTTAGGTTTAGTCGTTACAGTATTTTGTTTAGATAAGAGGAACGTTAAAACTTCCATTCATTGCTTGCACTGATTGCTATATTTGAAATTGTATTTGTACAAGACTGATTTAATATTTGTTTTCGTTCAAATAACAATATGCGGTAGAGACGAATAATGAATAATATTATATATTTTCAAATAGGAAAATTTAGTCAATAACTTTTTAGAACATCTTTATAATTAAAATTCTATAAAAAAATTAAAGCAAACTTACACTTTTAAACAAAAACAAAATTTGAAAACGATTCGAATTCCTATTGAAGTTATCAATTATTATTAAATAACTGAAAAAAGTAATGTAATTGAAATATATAAATATATATATATATATATATATATATATATATATATATATATATATATTATAATTAATTAATAATTTATTTATATATATACACACACACACACACACATATATATATATATATATATATATATATATAGGATTTAAAAATTAAAAATGTAATAAAATGAAAATATAAATTTTAAATCATAATGCCATAAAGAACTTTAAATTGTTTAACTGTGAACAAATATGTAAATCTTCTCATTAGAATTTAAATTACTCGTAAACGAAAACAATTAATAAATACATGAAAAAATTACTTAAAAGAAAAACGAATTTTATTAATAATATATCATATTTTAGGATAAAATTGAATAAAGCGTGCACAGAATTTGCCTGAAAATTTCACGAACCTTACAAACTTATAACTTACAACTAAATATTGGAGAAAAAAATAATTTACATTTATTTTTAAAAGATGTAACTAAATATTTGCCTACAGTAAATAAATAATGAATAAAAAGATGTATACATAAATTAAAAATAAAAATTTATACGAATATATTTTTCAACAGAAGTATAAATATTTATTGTGGCATTAAAAATTATAACGTCGTACAAAAGACATGATTGCTCTAACATATAAAGAGATATAAAATTTTAAGTACTAATATAGCACCAATAGAAATAAAATGACTTTTACTGATATTTTACGTCTGGGTCAAACATAAAACATTATAACGTATATATATATATATATATATATATATACAAATTTATTATTCGCAAAAGTATAAACGATTTTATATTCGCTAAAACGTATTCTTCAAAATATATATACATATAAACATGTGTCAGTATTCATTTGCACATGTCTGAAATAAACAATTTATGATAAGGGAAAAGCAGACATGTTCTTTTTTTATAAAGAAAAGCGTTTGTTATTTGATTATTAAAACATATTTTCATGTAACGTATAATTAATACTTCAATGTATATATGTATATATGTACATATATATATATATATATATATATATATATATATATATATATATATATATATATATATATATATATATATATATATATATATATATATGTATATGTATATATGTGTCATACAAAAATTAAATATAAAATAAAATAATATTCTAAAAATTCTGAAATAACTCATTTTAATTAGCTAATATTTTTAATAGTATCAAATAGTATTTATAATTTATCCGTTTCTTCCATTAAAAAAATACCCTTTTCTATTAAATTAAATTCATTATCATATTATTTTATCGAATACTTTCTTTTATATTTTCATAATGTAAAAATAGAAGAAACC
This sequence comes from Acanthacorydalis orientalis, assembly GCA_034766995.1. NCBI lineage: Eukaryota > Metazoa > Arthropoda > Insecta > Megaloptera > Corydalidae > Acanthacorydalis > Acanthacorydalis orientalis. Next base: position 19,953,890 of record CM068313.1, on the reverse strand, counting down.
ATTAAATTTCTTAATTATTTGTTATGAAATAAATACTTTCTGGGATTTCTATTAATTTCAATATAATTTTTATGTTTAAATTAGTTTTATATATTTGATTTATTATAGCACTTCATACATATATCAAGGATACTATTATAAAAATCATAATTTTATTATTTTCTTAATTCTTAAATGCATTTTTTTAATATTTAATTTCATACATTCAATTAACACATTTTTATATTTACCAAAAAATAATAATAATTATAATAAAAATTTATACACAAATTTTTATACGAGTAACTTGGATACTACGTACTTTATATAAAATTTGTAATCCTAACTAATACACATAAAATTAAGCTGCCAAGTTCCTAAAATTTTCTCACCTCGTCAAAACGCAATTAAAGCCACAACTTAGTAACGGAACAAAATCTTAATTCCCTCATAAAGACAGCATCTTCCTCAATATTACATTGCCATGACTTACGAATATTCTACCGGTGTCCACTAAGAACATGTATACCAATTTAAAGTTTCAATTTTCCATACAAATACATATATATATATATATATATATATATATATATATATATATATATATATATATATGTATATGCATATATGTATATGTATATATATATGACTTTTGTCATTCTATATATTCTAAGTGTCTTACAAATATCAATAAGTACGAAATAAATTATAAATTTAATAAAATAATTAGACTTGAAAATAACCGAGCAGTAATATAAAAATATAAATAGATAAAATACGTATATACTAATATTGAAAAATATAATAAATTTACTTTACCTTAAATAACATATTTAACGTTAAAAGCAAACATTTAAAGTATTCAAACTGTGCATTTCATTTTCTCTGTCCTTATATTAACAACCAAAATCATTTTACATGATAATATGTTTCATTTATATTTTTTGGGACATTTTTAATGAAATATTTTTCATATATTCAGAAACACATCGATAAATACTTGATCTAAAATGAATATACTGTTAAAATATAGTATATTGAATTTTTAAAGAAACATTTTTGTATAGAATGGAGAAACAATCAAGATTTTATAGACTGGAAAATATGAAAATATATTGTATTATAAATTTCACCTCAAGTCTGTATAATATGAATTATTTATTTAATCCAAAAGTGTTGAAATAAATTAAAAAAAATAATAGCAATAAACTGATACATCCCATTAAAAACATTTTACATAAAAATCTTTCTTAATTTGTAGTCGTACATTATAATTTATTGTTTTATTTCTGTTTACTAACTTCTTGAAACTCATTCATGGTTAATATATCCAGTTATTTAATTTATATTTCTCTTTAATTCGAAACATATTAAAAGAAACGATGGTTAAATTTATTTTGGAGAAAATAATATTATTTTGATTTACTTGTAAATCATAAAATTAAAGATTTAAGTAAATTTTATATTTTTTAATGAACATATCAATAAACAATCAATCCAAAAGTATAATGAAAAAGTAACAGTGTATTCTCAGAAGAAAATAATTCTAACGACATTTTTTTAAAAAAAAATATTAAATCGAAACACCTAAATTAAAAATAAAATTATTAAAATCATTAATGAATCAAGCGAAATACAACACCTTCTACAAAAAAAAACATAATCAGAATTATGTTATTATTTATTCAATGAGACATATTTATTCATTGTAATGTTCAGAATAAATGCGTTTATTTATGAACTATCTTTTATATAACATCAATTCCCCTTACAATGAATATTACTTATATCAATAAATCGGATGTAATTTGTTCAGTTATTGACACACTACACATAAAATAGAATGTACTTCAAACTGAAATCTATTTGATTATATACAGCACTTGAATTTCGTGTAAAATAATATTATCGTTTATCTTACCATATACTTTAACTTCATGTAAACATTTCTTACACTTTTCTCAAATTTATTAATTTGTTTTTTTTTTTTTATTTATTAAAACATAAATCTAAATTAAAATACTTTTACGTTATCAAAAAAAATGTTAATAATTTCTTAGTTGACTAATATTTTTAGGATTTTCTGAAATATCGTCATTTTACAACTACTACTGACACATGTTTACCATATGAGACTCTCATATATATGATACAAGAGTTACTGTATATTATTTTTGATACAAGCGTTGCAGGGAGATTTCTTAACATTTTATAAATTAAATTATAATAATATTATCTTATTAAATAAATTAATCATTTAAAATTATAATGTAATTAGAAGAAACACGTGTGTAATAGTATATGTATGTATATATATATATAGTTACAAATTATAAATACATGCTGACTCTATATTTATATAAGAGATAATTACAGATAATTATTTGTTAATCGATAGAATAAGTTTTAAGTAGTGTTGGTTCTCATGAATATTTAAGAATTAAAAATATCGTACGACACTGACAGTTAAAAATGAAATATTTATAATTTGAATTCGTTGCTAAAAATACCTACCATCAGATTAATAAATAATTAACATGTTGATATATACTTTGGATCATGCTATGTCGCGTGATGGAATCGTTAATTTATTATTTTTAATTACGGAATATTTCTCAGTGAGTATTTATCGTATTGTTTTACATAATTAACGGAAATGTTTCAATCCCAAATAAACGTCCACGATTGTCTGTAAAAGTTTTATACTTTGAAGTTCAAACAAACGTTTCGAGATTGATTTACTTTCGTAATCAGGTACGAAATGGTAAACAGTGAAGCATTCGATTTTCATTCAGTTCTTACACTTTTGTGAAATTAATTTAGTTATAAATTAATTAAGACTGTTTTAAGTACAATTTTAAATCTAATTTACACTGAAATATTTTAAGACTAATCTTATTTATGTTGTTTGTAATGTAATATAAAGAAAAGTTCCGTATCGATCATTCCAAATGTTCTTGAGTAAGTCATTAATTATTCAATAAAATTTAATGACTTCCGAAGTTTTATTCGATTTTAAGATAAGAGTAATTATGTTTACTTATCACACGTGTCTGTTTCATATATAATATTGATATAGAGCTATATAAACATCTAAATATCTTGTAAACAACTGGAATATAAAAAAAAAATCATGACTTATTCTATTTATTCAGAAACATATTTCAACCGTACATATGCACTCACTCGTATCTATGATAAATAATTCATTCGTATCACTCTTAGAGAGCATAAACAAACAAATATTTGTCGCTGTTGCGACGTCAGAACATCGCAAACAGTAGCATCAATCACGCTAAAACAATGCCATATGAAAATCATAAATCCCCTCAACGTGTCACAAGACCTAAACCGGCTTGAAAGTACATTTCAGTGAAAGTTTAGCCCCGGTCGCACACTGATGCTGTAAATCGGGCAACCAATCTGCTACGCAGTATTGTAGTAAGGAATTTAGTGCTTTTTATCGCCATATGTGAGCGCACGCACGTATAATATATTGAATTAATAATACTAGCCGTCAGAAAAAAATACATTTTTTAAATAATAGTAATGCAAAGGAAGTTTTTATACCGAAAATTATATACCTCGTTTTTTTCATATCTACTAAAAAGAATATTAAAAGTTTCTTAAATTCAGTACAGTCAATCTTTTTCTCAGTAACAATATAATATCATTTATTATTAAAATTTTAAATTTATTAATAGTAATATTAGGTTGGTGCAAAAATAATTGCGGTTTTTATTTTTTTAAGTTTGTCGACGATTTTTTTAGTTACAGTTACTTTTGTTATAGACGTGTGATACATCATTGTAAACAATGAAATTAGAAGTACTGATTTCAGTTTATGTCTATTGTCTTCATTCTTTAGTATTATTTGATATAACTTCCTAAATTAGTCATGGGAAAAACAAATTCACACGATTTTGTTGTGTGAGTTTAAATTGGGACATAAAACAACAGAAACTACTCGAAATATCAAATTTGTTTTTTGGTGAAGAGTAGAAGAGTCAACTAGTGAACGTACAGTTCAACATTGATTCCAAAAATTTCGTAATGGAAACGAAAGCCTTAATGATGAGGAGGGTCGTGGGCGTCTTTCAGCTAAAAGTATATTAAAAGTATATTTGAAAAGTATATTACTTTATATAAATTTAATAAATAAATTACTGAAGGGAAATAATTACTTTTAAAAAAAATGGAAAGAATTAATAAATTATATTACCTTTACATCCATTTATTAAATTTTGTTTTCTTTGATAAACAAAAGATTGTTGATGATTTTTATCAGATTTTTCCAAAACAAATAATTAAGACATATTTTCAAATTATTTTTCATATATTTATATAAATATTTAAATTCTGCAGAATATTGAATATATGATATGTTCTGTTTTCCGTTATTTAAAAAACTCAACAGTCATATTCCATACAATTTAATAAAATAATCTTACTTTATTAAAAAAAGACTTTATATAGTGTATATATATATATATATATATATATATATATATATATATATATATACATAAAATATATTTTAAACAGATATGAGTTTTACTCTATTTTTATCGAAAAACAATCCGATTTTATCTTTGGATCCAAATTGATTTTGTTTACTTGTTAAAGTAGGCAGTAACAAGATACGTCTCTGTATTCATAAAAGACAATCTCAACGGTCGTCTTGGCTGTCATTCCCTAGTTAAAGCATAATGTCACGTCAGAGTTGCCTGAGCATAATCTAGCAAAAGCGTTCGCCTCTAAAGCGGCCATAGCAACTTCCTAACAAGTATCTCTGAATACGCGAAGTTAACATCGCACAGTGCAAAATAACCCGCATGTCAATTCCAGAACAATAAACAGTATGAACGGGTCGTAGTTCAAACTTCTCACCGTGTCGAAATAAACTATTCTCTATTTGAACATTTTACTTTGAACTCGATTATTTACGAACGTGTTATTTTACTGAAATCAATAGGTTACTCTGTTGCATCTCGTTCGTTATTAGAAAATCTATATCTAACCGTTAATCTTATCGCATGTTTTGCATTTTCAATATTCATTCTATTTAAATCATTTCACTTTATGCGCATAGAAACGAATTTATTTCTCGTTTTAAATTATCGGTTTACAAAATCGATACAAATTGCTAAAAGTAATGAACTTTTATAAAAAATGTTTAAAAATATCCTGTCAAAATTGAAAAATATAACCGTATAAAATTATTGACTATTTATCATTGACTTTTCAATTTTAATTATCTGCAAACCTTCGTTTTAGTTTAAATAACTTAAGGATTATTTATCCGAATTGTAATAGATCTTAAAATAAATATTCCTTCTTTGAGATATTCACTAAGCATACACATAAAATACATTCCTATTTGAAATCTCTTCTTTCCTAGAAATTTAAATTTCAAAAGTATTTATATTCGCCTTGCAGCCATATATCTCCAATAATATCTCCCACAGCCTTTAAAAGACCGCATATCTTATAATAGTTTAAAAACAACAGGTATATATTTTAATAAAAAATTATATATATATATTGAAGTCAATATGAAAAAAATAATTCAGTTCTTCCTCTAATTTATATCTTGTTTAAAAAATAAAAGATAACTACTTTTATAATTTTTTATATCAAAAATAAATTTTATGAGTTTTTATAATCAAGCGATATCTTTATAACACTTTGTAAAAGACATTGTAATTAAATAAAAAGATGCTGGAATCCTGAGATTCTATATCAATACGAAAATACTAATAATTGTATCATTCTTTATGATATTAGAAATATTTTCATAAAATCAATATTCTAAAATATTTCATATAAATTATGTTACCTAAAATTATATTTTTTTAAAAAAAATTATTTAAAAAAATTGATATTTAACTCTCAGTTTAAAATTTAACATCATATTTCACAAGTTTAATTTCTTATGTACCTTAAAAACATAATTATCTTTAAAAAATTATTAAAATATCTTAATATTTTTAAATATTTCTACATAACGAAGTGAAGCAAGTACTTCTTTAGGAAAGTATTAAATTAAAAGACTATGTTTTAATTTATTATATGATTTTTCCATAAAATTTTAATTCTTAAAGATATGATAGGATTTTCTTGATGTTTCAATAAACTTTTTTTATAAAAACGTATTAAGATTATTAATCAAACAATAATAATTACAAAAGGAATAATTTCATATTATATAAACTTATTCCTTTAAAATAGTTTAAAAACTTATCTTATTCATGGAAAATTAGACAAAAATATTATATATATATATATATATAAATATAAATATATGTATATATATATATATATATATATATATAAATAAATAATTTTGCGTTTATGTGGCCTTAATATTAATCGTATTTTTGCAGACATCAACACTCGAGAATTTATGGATCTACTAGGTCAAGAGTTAATAAAAACATCATGTACTGGCAGAATAGAGCGTGCATTCCGTTGTCTCGGTGGTAATTTACAAGACTTCTTAACGACGTTGGATAGCGTTCACGACGTGCTCCAGCATCAACAAGACTCTACACCCGACGGTGATGTCGCCAGTGTACACGAGGCGGCATTCGTTTGCGTAGAACTGCCTGGTGGAGGCGTAGAACTACATTTTACATCAGAAAGAGCATCCGTCGCATATCTGCTCGTCGGCAGTCTCAAGGCGATAGCAAAGACGTTATACGACACGGAAGCGGAAGTTGATATCGTTGAAACAGCGAATGATCCCAGACATTTTACGTGAGTTGACATATTTTTTAATAATGTTTTATGTCTTGAGGATGTTTTCGAAATCGTTACCACAAACCTATGAAATCAGAATTTACAATAATTCGCTTATTATCTTTCTCGTTTAAAAAGAAAATAATAATTCCTTTATAAATGTCAACAAAACATCCACAATAAAAATTCAATTACGATTATAATGAGTCATAATACCGAAAATAATTTCATTGATGTCAGTTAATATTAATATTATTATTTTTTCGTAAACATCACACAAATATTTATAAATTTCTAAATAACAAATTATTCTATCGTTACAAAAGCATTAATGACTTTATAAAATGAAAACACATATAAAAATTACATGCCTTCAGTCAAAAATATATATTCTACATCAACCTAAAATAATATAAATAATAATTAATTCCATTAAATGTTCGCAGTATGTTTTATAGTTACAAAAACGCATATGTTTGTTATTTAACACCAATAATTGAAAAACAAATTCGTCTTTAAAATAAATCGTATAAGCTCGACTAAACCGAATGTTCTGTAAAATCTTAATCGAAGGAAACAAATTCCGATTATTTTTTAATGGATATTCAATTTTCATTACCAACCAATAAAAAACAAAATACTTCTTTCAGATAAAACGAAAATGTAAACCAAATAATCCATTATTCACTATTATGTCTTTATTTAAACAAGAAATAGAATGTATTTTAAAATAATAATCCTACTTTAATACGTTTTTACATATAAAATTATAGTATAATCCAGTTGTGTCTTGAACAAAAAATCATAAATTTTAAGCCTGGAAATGATACTAATTTAGCCTCATTTTTCAAATTATGTCTTGTCCCTTACTTTTTTCATATTATATACTGCGTCTAATGTAAAAAAATATAGTTCCGCTGTGATATTTATGAATATTAAAATCCTTAAAAATATGCATATATTTTTGTATATATACAAGAGTTATAATATATAATATTTGTATACATTACTTCATATTTTTTTTAAAAAAAACAAACTGCTTGTACATTAAAAAAAGTATAAGGCCGGTTATAAATATATAACGCATTACATTTTTAATGTATCAGTCTAAAACTATGATATGATAATTTATACTCGTTGTAGCTAATATTACATTGATCATAATTAAATTTCTCTACACCTTTGTTAACTAATTCGTCCCTAGTGGCATGCTACGAATTTCACGAACTCATAAATGTATAACATAGACCATTTGCATCGTATAGAACTTCAATTACATTATATTATACTAAATTTTGTTGAAGCAAAATGATTTATATATATATATATATATATATATATATATATATATATATATATATATATATGTATGTATGTATATTCATATATTTTCAGATAATTATTATAAATGGATTTACGTTTATAACCAAACGAAAATTCACATATGTAAAGATATTCATTCATGCATGCATACATACATGTATATATATATGTGTGTGTGTGTGTGTGTATAATTTAATTTATTTTTATTAGAAATATTAAATTATAATTAATTTTCTTGATTAATGTTTCTAAAAAGATAATAAACGTCAATAATCACATATTAAACTAGCTATATAATTTAATTTCTACTTTCTGTGGTAATCATTACATTATAAGAATAAATAAATGTTAATTTCATATATTTCAAATTAGTTTTGATAACATCTGTAAGTAAATAATCAGTAAATGGTAAATCAGTTAATAAAACTTTGAATTTTTAATAAACGTTATAACGTCATGATTAAATGTTAAGTTATAAAGCAACAAATCTATTAAAATAATAAAAAATAACTAATTGAAATATATAATTTATCAAAATTCGATTTTTAAAAAAATGTCTGCATCGATTGTAATTTTAAAACGTATCTATATGAGTTCATTTAATTATAATAATATGATTATAACATAGGTATAAATGTTCACATATATTCGTAAATTATTAAACACAATACTCATTAGTAGTTATAATCTGTATCAATATATTATAATAATTATTACTAGTCAAGGAATAATAATTATTGACAATTTTTACACGAAACTATGTCAAAACATAAAAAATTCAATGCCATTTATTTCAAACTTAACTAGAAATAAATATTTACAGAACAGTCAATTACAAAAATAGTTCAAAGATATATTGTTTCAGAAAATCAATCTAAAAATAAATATTTCCTACAGATAAATACATTCGATGTGGATATAATCATATATAATGAATAAAAGTAATAAATTGGTTTTAATCATATCCTGTCTATAATCATATATCATCCTATAATCATATATCATCTATGTCTTATAATCATATATCATCATTCGGTCTTATAGTCATACATAAGATATAAATAAATAATTATGATTTTCAGAATTTAAGTACCGAGATAATTAATTATTTGTAAACAAATATCTTCATTAAATGAGATGTTCATTTATAAATGATCAGAGTTATTTCTAATAAATTTCAAAAAGCATGTACTGTTTTCAGCAGAGATACAATTGTTTCACATTAATATTTTATCTCCAAATCATGCTTAATTTCGTTTGTTCAAATAAATAACTTACTTAATCGTCTTATAAAACTTTCCTAAATAAATAAATTATAAAATAATAATTTTAAATACAATTTAAAATTACATAGAGCAACAGAACTATTTTAAAATATTTTGTATATAATGTGCTATATATATAAACTAAGAGCAAACAACAACATAATAACTATTTTTTTATTGAATTTACTGTAGAGATTAAGATAATTAATATTATGTATTTATAAATACTATTCTCAAACAATTCCATACCTCGATAAACTAACGCTCTTAAACACGTAAAATTTATCACACCAAATAGTTTAACAATAAATTCATATTTAGTGAATTTGCCATTATATTCATTGTAAACAACTTACACACAAACACACACACACCACATATATATATATATATATATATATATATTTATATATATATATATATATATATTCTTATTAATAGCATGTAATGAAGTTATAGTAAGAACAATTATCTCTTTACAGATACACAATACACCCTTATCTACCTCATCAATCCCCATCATCGTTGTTATCAAGTCGTCAAGACTACGGAGAAGACGTCGAGAGTGACGATAACCAGGATGTTGTATGTAAATCGTTGCCTTCTCTCTCACGACGTGTAGAAGATTTACGTATAGGCGTAATGAGTTTTTGTAAGGCGTTCCCGTGGCACTTCGTCATGGACCGGAAACTCGAACTCATTCAGTTAGGAGCTGGATTTACAAGACTTTTCTCAAAAGAGCTAACAACAAGTACAGACGCCACGACATATTTTGAATTTCGAAGACCATTGGGGTTAGTGTTGTCGTTTTCGGAAATCGTCAAGAGGGCCAACACACCATTTGTACTTGTGATACGGAAACCGTCCGGAGTGGAATCGTTTCCGGCTGAGGTCAGTATACTGCCAACTGATTTATTTAACATTTATATTTATTTCCGTTCTATATAATATCATTTTTATACTACAATTATTCAATACTGGTTATAAAATAATGTGAATGATTTTTTATATATTAGAAATTTCTAAGCATATTTTTTTATGAAACAATAATTATTTAGTTTCTTTATACAATTCAAAATTTAATAAATTTACATAAAAATACATATATATATATATATATATATATATATATATATATATATATATATATAAAGAATGCAATACAAAAAAATAAAAATACATATTCATATACATTGTATTTTTTATCTATTATTTCTTTATAGAATTTTATTTCAATGATATATATATATATATATATATTGATAAATATAAATATTAATAAAATTTCGAAATCATTTTATTGCACATTTTCAGTATATTTTAATATACACAACTTTAGCGGTTTTAAAGCAGTTAATTATTATTCGTTTATCAAGTACTCGATCAATATTAAACTCCTTCAAGCAAGAATTTTTTGTACACTCAAGAGTTTTTGCTGTGTTTTATTTATATTTGAATATGTTTAAATATAAGTTCCATGCATTGCTGAACAATTTTCAAACGGATTTACATATATATATATATATATATATATATATATATATATATATATATATATATATATATATATATATATATATATATACACTCCACATTTAATTTCAAATTAATATTTTTATATGATAATATGTAATTTTTATTTTATTAGACTAAAGACGGATTCATTTTAATTAAAAACAGTTTAATAAAAAATATTTATAATTATTAAATATTTATTGGTATGAAAATAAATCACAGTACATATTTCAAAAAACATTTATTTGTACATAAAGAATTTAATCAAAATAAATTAGCAAACTCAATCAAAATAAAATGTTGTATATTAAACCGTCGTAAAAAGTCTAGCATACGCTTTTTCCTACTAAAATTTTATCCCTATGTTTCTAAACAGCTCGCAGCTAAGATCAATGTTTTTTTTTGGTTGGCATGCGAGGTTTTTTTGCACCAACTTTTGTTTTTATTGGCTATATATTATTTATATATATTTTCTTCTCATCGATTTCAGACTATAGAAAGCATTCAAAGTTATTTTTTCCATACACACACACACACATATATATATATATATATATGTATGTATGTATGTATGTATGTATTCGACAACCGATATTTTTTACTTTTTTGTACACAGTCGTCTATTACATTCATAGAAAATACAAGTCAACATTTTTCATTTATTTTATAAATTTTGTTTACAAACCTTTCTTATTGAATTCCTTTCACAACGCATAAATATTTTTCATTCCTTTCGTTTAAAAATCCAATCATTATTTTTGGAAGATCTGAAGAATCTCATTGTTGTTTATTGCAAAAACCGAAAATTTACTTTAAAACATGGTATATGTATTTTCTTATTGATCTTTAAATATATTTTTCATCTCATTGAATATATATATATATATATATATATGTGTGTGTGTGTGTGTGCGTATGTGTGTATGTGTATGGGAGAGAGAAGGAAAGAGATAATGAATAAGTATGTGTATGTACATTTATGTTTATGAATGTATATATCTATATTTGTAAATTACATCAAAATTGCCCACGTCAATATTTTCCCTGTAGTTTATACTCATTTATCCGTAAATATTATTGCTAGCGTAAACCACCAAAATTTCAATAAAAACATACACAAATTAACTCGTGTTTACAAAATTATTTCGATTATTTTTTATTGCGTTATCGATCGTAAACGCTCCTCGTTAATTTTTCATTTTTTATTAAGTTTAACCTATACTCCTATTCAAACAATACGAATATCTATATTTACTTAGCACTTAATAAAAGCTCGTTATATTATAACCAAATTTTTTATGATACATTCCAAAAAATAAAATAAAAATAAACGGCCGCTTGAAATACGCTCCACCGTTATGTTTATATAGAGAACCCGTAAATGTAGTAAGTCAATTGCAGTAGCGTTTTGTAAAGTTTTGCCTAGGCATGCATATTTTCCGTTATCGCAGTCACACAACTCGTTCCACGAACAAGTTCAGTGGCTAGAGATGATGTAGAACTTGCGGGATGAGGGGAATGGGTTACATCGTTCAGAGAAAATGCGACCGACCGCAACCGACGAAAATGGAAGATATTTTTCATTGTAACCCAGTAATGTCACGACGACTAAAAAGCACTGATGTAGTAGTTCTGATCTAAATGTCAATAGAGGTCAAGAACAGAAACCAAGTTAGAGAATAAATCAACAGTTAAAATTTTCTCCTTTTTTTACTCAGTTTCATGCAGGGCCGCTAGTAATCTTAAATGTTCTTAAGAAAAACTGACTCGATTTATAATAAAAATGCTATCATTAAAGTGAACTTTGCACTTATATAATATATATTCTCACATAAAGATAAATGAATATATATATATATATATATATATATATATATATTTATAAATACAGATAGATATATAAATATAGATAGATAAATAGGATAGATAGATAGACAGATATATATATATATATGTTTGTATGTGTGAAAGTACATGGTATTTTTGTAAATATTTAATAAATAACTAATTGATCTCGTAAAATGTACACAAAAACAAAATATTTCAATATAATTACAATAAAACAATTTCAAAACCTGAATTATTCTTGAAATCAAATAACGATTTTCATAAAAATAAATATTTTTGTAGCTGTTACCTAATTCAATAGAACAATTTACTTTAATAACAGTTTCCTTACTTGGAAGTATTAGTAAGAAAAAACATTACTTAAAAACAAATCACTATTAAATTTAATTATTCGGAATACGAAAGCATTGAATAAAATTATAATGTTCAAAATTATAATATATTTCTTAGCTGTTTAAACATAATATTTCACAATTAAATTAAATTAGCACAAATTACAACTACTTACATTTCTTATTTTAACATTATACTAGTTTAAAATGTAAAAGTTTAAGTTATCAATGTGAAAATTATAATATTATTTACTTACTTTTAATTTTTCTTGCATATTAACAATAAAGAATATTTAATATAACAAATCAATTTAATATAGAATGTCTTTTCCTCTTTTTCTTCGTGCATAATATATATTTAGTGTTACAGAAAATATTTTTTATACAAACAAGTATTTATAAATAATTAAAGTAGTACAGGTTAAGATAAAAATAAATAAATGTAAAGATCGTTTACAAAACTGGCTGATCAGTAAACATGAAAGTATGAAAAAGACTGAAAATAAAATATTTAAAGCCTACTTCCGCAAACGTGAATATTCTAGAGAAAAAATTCTAACATCAAATGTCAGAGAGACCGATTTCAGCAGAACATCATAATATGTTTGATAAAAGCATAGTGAAAATAGAGAGTTTAATAACGTCTGACTCTGTTTCCGTTTGATGGTAAACGACCTAAATTTGTTATCACACGAAACATAACGAGTTCATAACATGGCTTCATTAAATGCAGACGCCTCTGATGTTTGCGAGATTTTATGAGAAATTCGAGACTTTTCGTCGCATTGTAAAGAATGTCATATTATTATGTGTTATATTTACGTCTTACAAAGTTTGAAGAGCTATGAAATGAAATTTTATATCTTTTATCGTTTACTTATATATGACATAATTTTTTTTTCATGCAAGTATTTTACCAAATAAGTATTTTCACGCGAAATAAAATTAAATTGAAATGCATTCTATATTTTTATAAAAAGTAAGAACATATTTACTGTTATAAATCATAAGTTTGTTTATTTATTATTTAAGAGTGTGTTGTATTTGATAAAAATTACAGAAATTTTCATCTTTAAATATCTTCAGTATATTTATATTAGTAATTCGAACAGAAAAATATATGAAAAAAACCGTGTAAATATAAGATTATAATCATTAAAGTTAAAAGAATATTGATTTTTAATTTTTTAATTGAGAATTAAAATTGTAATTCGATCATTCTTCTGTATTTTTACTCCCAGAAATTACAAAATTACTAATAATACTTAAGAGAAATCACAAAATATATCTCAACAGATATACATATTCATAAAATTAATATTTTAAGCATTAATAAAACGTTATTAAAACCTAATTCATTCTTCTGTAAGTCTTATCGAAAATTTATGTACAACTACTTAATTTTAATTTAAAATATTTTCATGAATAATATAATTTTATATAATAATATTAAACTTTTTCGATTTTGAATTTAAAACGGTTTAATAAAAGTAAAAAAAACGCACTAATTCAACTATTTACTTTAGAAATTAGCATTTTATATAAGTTGGGTAATTTATTAGAAGTAAATGGCAAACTAATTACTTATTTCAATACAATAATATAATAAAATAATGTAATTTCATCATTAACTTGAAATACATAAAAGTTTATATATATTTTAAATAAAAATAGAATCAATGAAATGAATAGGATAAATGCATGGATAATTTTGAATACACTGCAATTAACAGAAAGTGTTTTAATGAGCTATATAATTTTAATGATATCTAAACTTAAATGAACAAATCTTTGAATTCATCCGTTCACAATGTAAATCGTTTTGCGTTGTGCATTCGTTACCACCGTAGGAGAAACTTTGTACACAGCAAGTGTGGCTTTTGAATATGCACATTAATGTAAATTTATTTTACGGTCTTAAATCTCAACTTTATCCTCCAAACAGAAATGATCAGAATACTAATGATTATAGAAATACACTTACTGTCTAGTAATAACATTCACATATACGGTCATGTATTGTGAAATGTATAATTTCGTAAACAACATAAACTGAATTTGTTTTTAAATCGTCCATTATATTCAATACAAATACAAGCAACTTTACTATCATTACTTATTTTATATTTAATTAAAAAAGTATCACGGCAAACATTGTATGTTACAAAATTAATGAGTATGTAAATTTTATTTACTATGTAAATTATTTGATATTATAATTATTGAAATTACTTTGCACTAATTTTGTACTAATGCACTAATTTTAAACTTGTCCAAAAATAAACTCACCATCCAATAAAATTAATTTATTTTTATAACAAAAATTTTTCTTATGGAATGATTTTCTTTTAAAAGAACTTAATGTTTATAAAATCGTCATTTTCAGAAATAAAATATAAAATAATTTACATTGTAAGATCTTAACGAAGAGCTATAAAATTTTATTAATTATGACCCTCTCTCTTCTCTTCTCTTTCTTTCTGTTTGTATATATATATATATATACATACATCCATAAATAACGTAAATAATCCATCTGTAAATAACGTGTTTCACATATAAAGAACATTAATGAGCAATGTAAAATAAATTTAAGACTTGAATCAGTACTTCTTCAAAATAAATCTGAACAAAATTCAAAATTAATACAATATTCATATTCTGAATCATTAAATACGCAATATTATATATACATATATATATATATATATATATATATATATATATATATATATATAAATTCTACAATATTTATTAAAATAAAACAAACGGAACGAAGTTTGTAGAGCAAAATTGTATCTCAACAGATAATTAATCTTTTTGTTTAATCCGAAATATTTTACATAAATAATATCTGATGAAAAATATTTTAATATTCTTTTTTATTTTAATGAAAGACCATGCTAATTTCAATGCTTTAGAAATTATTTTCATCTTATATATATATATATATATAGATATATAGATATATATATATATATATATATATATATATATACATATATATATATACAGATACATAATAAATTTCTGTTTGAAAATATAGAACAATTAATCTCAATTCATGTTTCGCATACGATCTGCAATATAAAAATATTCATAAATATTTAAGTCAGTTTTGAATACAGCTCTAATTAGCATGTATTCGTATAATACATGTATTTGAGATTTATCAGTCTTGTATTATAACTACATATTTATATTTTTTTCCAGGGTCTCGAATTGAAAGGTCAAATGGTGTATTGTCCTGAATCGGATTCATTGATGTTCATCGGATCACCATTTCTCGACAGTTTAGAAGGGCTCACAGGCCGGGGTCTTTTCATCTCAGATATACCCCAACACGATGCTACTCGTGATGTCATACTTGTTGGTGAACAAGCAAGAGCGCAGGTTTGTCATATTTACATACTTATCATTGATTAATTTACAGTAACTCGATACGTGGATACAAATTTCAATTAAATTTCATTTGACCTATTAACATATTGTAGTAATAGTTTTAAAAGTAAGTAAAATATTGAAGAAGATTAATTTTCTTAATACATGTACAGAAATAGAAGAATAATTATTGAAAAATGATATGTAAAATAAAAAACGAATGGAAAATATTATAAATTTATTATTTCTATGTGTATACCGATGGAGATAATAGTTTCAAAATTTATTAAATTTTTATGTGCCAGAATATAATTGTGATAGAATATATATCTTCAATGAATCTCTATAGTTTAGGAATTTTTAACTGATTTTAATTTTATACATCTAAAAAGTGTACACATTTTTCAGTGTAAAAAATAAAAACATAAAGGAAAATATTCCAATATTACTTTTGAAATAACTCTTAAATAATTATGAATATATTTTATGTTAAATCATAATAGTTATTTGATTAAATCGGACGTGGTAATAAAAAAATTTGAAAATATTTAATATAAAAAATATCGATTATTAATTTACGTAAATATATATATATATACATATACATGTATATATGTATATATAACCTAAAAGTACATTTATAATTCAAATAGTTTATCAAAACAATAGTAAATTTTACGAAAAAACCTATTTACAAAAATGATTATATATTATTCATTCACTTCTGTAATAAAATATATAACAAAAGATACAAAACAATATATCTAAAAATTGGCTTCCTTAAATCAAAAAATCAATCATTTATATTAAAAATTTAATCGTATAAATAAAGGAAAATTATGTATATGTTTATATATATATATATATATATATATATATATATATATATATATTCACGTCAATAACAAAGCTCAAGATAATAATAAATAAACCAATGCATACACATCGGTACTAGCATATATATATATATATATATATATATATATATATATATATGTATATGTATATATATATATAAACGAAAATCCTCATAAATGATACTAATTGAATTTTTCATGTCTACTTATAATACAATTATCGTAAATAAACTAACATATCATTTATTGAACACTCGTGAAAATTTAATACCGATTGAAGAACAGAAGCTTTCCGAGATATTATTAATCTGTTCGAGCAGCATAAAACTCATAAATTTCCCGATTCGTAGTATTTCTTCCCAAATACACGAACACTCGAATTAAGGCTTATGGTCAATGGAACGAACATTGTTCTGAGAAACGCTCGATGTTCTTATAAGAATAAAATCAATATTGATAGTCCCTAGAGATCGGTTTCTTCTTAGGTCTCTGCCCTTGTGACAACTTGCAACTGTCCCTATTCAAATATTCAGTTACTTTCACAATCAAATCTGTTTCTAAATCGTTTTCTTTTTCTGTTTAGTTTTCGGCTATTTTTTATACATTGAAGGTATATGCATTGTTATACTTCTACGCAACTATCTGAGGATATAATATCTAAATATATATATATATATATATATATATATTTATGTATATATAAACATTTGTATTCGTACAACTGTTTGTGACCCACATAAAAGAAACATCTCTATAAAACAAAAAATATTTACATATTTTTATGAAATGATATAACACTATTTACCAAGACAAAATATATCCTTTTTTGTTGACCTACATACATTCCTACTCGGAATGTTTTCTTATACTTATTATTATTCAAAATAGTTTTACATTTAATACGAATTTTTAAATTTATACTAATCAAATATTGACATTCTGAATTCAATTCAATGTTTAAGATCACGCAATCGTATAATTAACCCGTCATACTAATTAATTATTTGATTTGTAGTCTTAACGATGTTTTCTTAGGCAAATGAATTGAAAAAAATATTTATCTTCATCATTTCAATCAATCAGTGATAATTAATTAATGCGAATTAGATAAATTATCAGAAAATAAAGATATGCGCTGCCCAAAGGTAAATTCAAATAAAACATTTAATGATAATACTCTTTCAGTTCCATTTAATCAGTTAAAAGTAAACACATTAATTAATTCAGTAAAAGTAAATACCTCTGATTGAAAAATACTTTAAGATTAATTAATATAGAGAAACTCTCTTAATTACATATATATATAATCAGAAAAATAGGTACATATATTCATATATACATAATAGACATTAATAAAGCTCAGTGAAAAGATTTTTTTATGAGAAATACTTGAATAATACAGTATATCATTATCAGAAATTTTGCCTCATATATAAAAATAAAAATATACAATTTAAAGTTTATTAAAATATATTATTATGACCTCTTTTACGTAAATAAAATAATGTAAAATATCTCTTTTCTGAAATATAATCTAATATAATAATTTTTTAAACATCTTATATACTTTTCGGTCAGGATTATTATTAATATAATTAGGTAATAAGATAATAATATGACAAAAATAAAATCTTAAAATCTATTAAAAATATAACCTTATTACAATTTTCTATTAAATTATGACTTTAACAGAACATTTGTATGAGAAGACTATTTTAATTATAATCGTAAGATAACAATAAATGTACAATTAATTAAATATTTGTTTCAGTATTTTCATAGAATATCTTTAAAAATATATCATAGTACAATTAATTCATAAAAAAGTGTACATTATTATATTATTTGATTAAAAATACTTCCGTTTCTAAAGAAAACATATTTTAATATCCCTCTATATACTCTTGATTATAAATATGGAATACAAAGTCAAAAGTCAATAAAATAAACATATATGTGTATATATATATATATATATATTCGTATATATAATACAATTTACTATAAAAACTCTGACTTCACAAGCTGTCATATACAGTGCGCTCATACATATTTTATTGGCCGTGAAAGCAGAGATCAAAAATTTATCATAAAATTGCATAAATGATAAAATTCACGCCAACAAAAGATTGTATCAAATGATCTTGAAAAAGACATTCACAAGACAGAGCTTGTTTTTCCAATCGTTAAGTTACATTTGCCAGAAAATGTATGATATTCTAATAAAATATCTGAAAAAAAATTATTTGCATTTACTTGCATAAATTTAAAATATTATATATATATATATATATATATATATATATATATATATATATATATATATATTATACAGATGATTAAGCACGTAATCAATTTTTCACAAATCATTTTCACAAAAAAAAAATCTTAAATCGCATTTTTTGTAGTGCAACTTATCATTTATTAATTACTGATCATTTTAATGGCCAATCCGTCATTTTCAAAGCATGGAAGTACAAACATTTTCCTGTATTTCAGATCTCTTATGGTAATGGCAAGTTAATAAATTAACATGGTGAATTGAAATTTTGATTTATTTATCTCTTCATTTATTAACTGCTGGTTACTTATATTATTTGGATTTATTATTTCTTCATTTTTTCTAAACAGGTAATGATCTTTTTAATTTTTGTACTAAACGAATAATTTATATTTTTATTCATACTTATTTTTAACAAACTAACATTTTTAATAATTGTAAAATGTATCAGTTGTGCTTTCACACACATATACATATATACGAGTATATATATATATATATATATATATATATATATATATATATATATATATGTATGTATATGTATATGTACATGTATATATATAATCATTAATATTTTTAAAAATAATAAATATAAATTTTTACAAAGTATTCAAGAAAAATCCCTCATTATGTTATAAATTTATTATTTCTATACAGATTTTAAAACAAATACTATGTTTTAACATAAATAATTTCATTAACAATAAATATATATTAGTTAATTCAATTTTGCTTAGTTTCTTATTACATATTTTAAAATGGTTAATTTTGCGAATTCTGAAAAGATTAAATTTCTACTATCTGTTTAGATATTGATACTTTGTGTCTTGTCAGTATTTTCAAGTCAAGTATTAACTCTAATAAAAATATTATGGAATACGTCCTTAATACATAATTTTTTGAAGGGAAATCTATTTTATATTATTTACACATATATATATATATATATCTTTTAGAATACAATTGTAACATCTAGTAAAAAAATTGTAAAACTTTATCTAGAACTTTTCTAAAATAAACATTTGAAAGAGCGTTGAAACGCAGGATTGAGATAGCATTACGAAACTGCGTCGCTCAAAAACTTGTGACTTCAAATAACAAGTCCGCGAACACCACCCCAGGATTATCACCGACGGTGTTTTCTTCATAGCTCTAAACGAAACTCACTATTGATCATCTGGAGACGACGCCGCGAATTCAGACGCAAATAACGGATTACGGGCTGTGAGTACGTGCGTGTGCTTCTGTCACTCCCTTGTCATGACGAACTGAAAACCCTTCATTACTTGGAAAGTAACAGTGCCGAGAACGTTGCTCCGTGTACACTTAGAGAAGTCTACTTAATAGGTACTGTCTTCTAAATATAACGACGAACTCGAATGAAAGCTACTACAGCGATAGTGTGAGATCTACAATTACAACTTTACGCATACGTTGGTGTACACTCTTCTAAAAGTTTCATGTGTTGTCATTGTGGAAACACATTCTGTTTATATTCTAACGAGATGTACCTGTTCACTACAGATTTCCTACTATACAAACAACACATAGAGATGTATTTTAAAAGAGGTCAATATCCTTTCGACGTACCGGTTTTATTTATTTTTATTTAAATCGTATCTATTTTATACCAATATAAGCACAAATTTATCTATTCAAGCATTTTTATAATATATTCGATAAAATTTTCTATACAATATCATGAATTTAATTAGATAAATGTTGAAGGATAATCTTACATTATATTTATTTCAGACTTTCTCTAAAATAAGAAATACGAGAATAACAAAAGCACCATATAATATATATAAAGTAATATATTTTATATACTGATATGTATATATATATATATAAATAGAATTAATACTGGATATAAGTGATTAATGAAAACTTTATACAAAATATTAAATCGCTTTTTTTACAAAGTGTTAACTAAATATAAAAAGAACACAGACGTACCATCCACTAAAAACACTATTACATAAGCAAGTTAATTTAACTCATTAGCGATAATTTGACAACTATTATTATCATAAAAAATGCTAAATTCTCAGAAAATTATACAAAAAGACAAACGAAAAAAACATTAATATACCCGCATTTCTCATTTACAATAATATAATTTTAATATAAATAAATATAATCATGTGCTGATTATGTATAAATTTGAAATATATTATTAACCCTTTTCACTCGGAGATTTTGTTCATCTCAGCTACTAGCAACTCGAATATATTCTTTAATAAAGTAGCAACTAACAAATAACTCAAAAAAAATAATATAGCATTGTAAATATTTTTTTTATTTAAATGAAATTATTATGAAATTATTTAATAGTTCATGTTTAATAAAAAATAATAATATTGTTATTTGTTAGATTTACGATGTGATCTCAGAGGAGACAGTCGAGTGGAAATGATTAATATTCGAGTGATTTCAACCTTCTTTAAATAATTCAAAAATATATAATCTAATTAATTGTAAGAAACTGAAGTACATTAAAAAGTGATCTTACAACCAATCAAACTTAAATTATAAAAATTTATAATAGAACATAAAATATGTTCTCAAATTTAACGAAAACCCGTTTAAAACTTTATTCAATTCATTATTCATTTAATCGTACTTCCACTATATATATTCACAAGAAATATTCTTTACGTTGAAAAAATATCCTCTATACAATTTTATTCAAACTTTTCATAAATGTAACATTATTTTCATTTCATAAATTTATTAGTTATTTAAATACTAAACGTATAGGTGAACTTTACGCTTGATATGCATTTTATTTAATAGAAATAATATTATATATGGTGTGTTTACACCTACTATATATATATATATATATATACATATACATATATATATATATATAATATACATATTCATATATATATATATATATATGTTATATAATTCAACATGCTTGTTTCATTTAAACAAAACAGAATATCTCACTCCAACAAGATATGAATTAGACTTTAAATCTTAGACCTTACTTTTATTATATATATATATATATATATTCAAAACTGGTGTGAATATAGCTCAAAATGAAAACATACAATAATTTAATCAGCGATATAAATATTAATTTAAAACGTAAAAAAATGAATTGACTATTCAGTCGATTTAAAATTTTTTTGATCTTACGTACATACACATAAAATTGAATATCACACCTTTTTTTCTATCACTCTTATCTCAATAAAGTATTATATTATTATATATTTAAAAAAAATAACTCAATATAAATAAAAAAAATTATTTAAATACAGTCATATTTTAATGATGAGTTACCAATGGAAAATATTTTCGTCAAATTGGTACTGAAATACATTAATTTGAAAAAAAAATAAAAATATATGCTATATTGTAGTGTGATATTAAAAAATAAAGGTAAAATGCTAAAAAGGAATTAGATTTCAAGTTATTAGTAATAATGTCAACTTATTTAAAAAGAAATTGTAAGTATATTATAAAAAAATGTTATTAATTAAATTAAATTTATCTCATTTTTCTATATATATATATATATTCTGAATTATAATTATAACCTAATTTTATAAATATAAACTTAATACTATAACCTCAATATTAATTAGTGATTTAATTTTTAAAAAATATTTTTTTACTTTAATGATAAATGAAAATGACATTAAAAGATACAATTAAAATTATAAATAATTTAATGTTACAAAAAAATAATACGGTTTATAAATTAAAAGAAAATATATAATAAAATGCAATTAAGTTAATCAAGGAACTCAGAAAAGAAAATTAAATTTAAGTTTTAATAAAAATCAGAACATTCTTATATTTTTTACATATATTTATAAAAAAAAACATATGTAAATATGAAAAGCATAATCAATAAAGTAGGTAAATATGTCAACAACAGAATGATTGTCTTATAACAAAATTATTAAATATTTAGCACCTTACCCACATTTTAAGTTTTTATTTCTTTATTATTTCATAGCTTAATATTTGTAAACAGATATGAAAAATATATATATATATATATGTATATATATATATTTATATATGGTTCAATTATTATTAATGACATTCTGCCTTATCTATATCCATTTATTTTGTATTTTTTTCTTCAATTATCATAATTCTATATTGAAAAAGAATTATCACAGTATGTTGACTATACTTTGAAAACCCTCTTTTAATTTACTTCAATATACAATTACGTTTCAATGAATATAAGACATAAAAGAAACGAACAATAAAATAATAAGACCCGTATTTCAGATTTTCTTTATAATAAAAACTTGATTGAATAAATATAAACACTGGTATCTCCGAAAAACACGAAAACGGATATCGTAGGGTAAACAAGACTCGTATAATATATTATAGAATGTTTGTGTTTGGAATTATTTCTTTTCCTGAAATTGGTTTAGATCTTTTATTTTATAACTGCCGCTAATTAATATAAAAAAATACAATTTAGTCATGCGTGCATATGTGGCGATAAAATATTTATTCGTGCAAAACATGCAACACATACATAAATTCATATTCATATTCATATATATATATATATATATATATATATATATATAGTACCGAATAATATAATCGTATAAATTACTTGATATTTTTATTTGTATTTATGATATATAAATATTTTTCTATGAACTCGTTTATTTCGTTTTCTTCGCGATATTTTTGAATAACAATGGTTTCAGACTATAACATTGAATTTCATGAGATTTTTTTTAATAACATGAAGCTGTAAAAAAGGTATTCTTCCTAATATTTAATACATAAGCACATTTAATATATATATATATATATATATATATATATATATATAAACATACATGTAACATGTTATTTATTTATATTTATTAATTTTAGTAACTTGAGATATTTCGAAAATCGAAATGGATTTTTTTTGCAGATATAAGTAAAATTATACTAGAACATCTATAATGTTTCAGATTAAAAAGAATAGAGTTACTTATCTATAAATAAAACATATATATTGTAACTTAAAACCATTTCTCGCTTTTATTCTCTTTAAGATAATATATTTATGGAAAAGTAGATAATGTTAGTTACTAGTAACGAGTTCAGTATATCAGTCCATAGAAAATGTTCATAATGAGAAAAAGATTAGGTATAATTCTAAAAATAGAAAAAACTTTAAAAAAATTTGCTTCAAATTGTGCTATTGAATTAAAGATGGAAGACAAGCAAATAAGAGCAAATTTTTAGTACGAATTCAAAATAGTGCAATGGTGGTTCCAAAAATTTCGTGCTGGGAACGAAAGCCTTGAAGATGAAGAAGGTTATGGGCGTCCTTCTTCATTACATAACGACTAACTTAAGGTATTAGTTGAATCGAAACCACGTACAACAATTCGAGAACTTACACAAAAGTTAGACGTTTGTAATTCAACAGTTCTGGACCAATTCAGTCAGCTAGGAAAATCAAAAAGACAACAAATGGGTGGCGCACGAACTAACTAAACCGTAATTATTTCTCTACCAGGCTAATAAAATAAAAATTAGTAAAAATTATATAAATATTTTTTTAAACAATACACTAGTTATAAGAGATTAATATAATACTTTTACCTTAATTACCAAATGAACTTTTCAATTTACCAGTATTTCACATTATTATAATAGAATTTATTATTTTCTTTATAATATGACATAGTTATAGTTATAATATGTGTATATAAAAAAATTAACACGCTGATTTTTCAAATTAATACCTTCAAAATATTATATTTATCAATTAAAAATCACATTTAATAAATTTATTATCGAAATCATAGACAATTAGTCTACTAATTGGTGTATCAATCCCTTAATTACAATATTAAAAAATTATATATATATATATATATATACAGACATACATATATATATATATATATATATATATATATATATACATATGCCTCTATTTATAGAAAAATAAATAAATGTGAACACAGTTTTAACGTTGCACATTAAACTTTATTACAGGTAATCTTTTTAGCAGTGTGAAAGTTTTTATTAACATAAAGCCTAAAAAGTTGTTTCGCTGGCATAAATAATTCAATTCAACGTCTCCGGAAGTGTGTTTTACAGCGCGAATTGCAGCAGAACGATAACTAGAACGTCGACGTTTGGATAGTGGAATACGCCCTCGGAATCTAATACACTTGCCTCGGGTATCTAATGACATTACAAACTATAAACAAGTCTTAGTATCCCTATTTACTTGATAACAGGGAATTAATGAATGTAAATAAAGCCTAACTCGATCAATTAAGCTTATTAATCACTTTCTGATGTAATGAAGCAATTAGAAAGTATCTACTCTGAAATTTGCGTTGATATCAATAACATTCGTAGAATATTTGAACCGTAAGTCAAACGTTACACATTTTTTACAAAAAAAAATGATTAGCTGAAATATATTAAAAAAGTGAACCTTGACCTATGTATCTTCATTAAAAATGATTTATATGACGTACGTAATGTTCACACTTAAACTTGTTAATATTAATAAAATTAAAAATCTGTACTCTCGAGCTTTTACAATTTATGTTATTAAACAATATTTTATAAGAATTTTAATAAAAGCATTTTCAAACGTGTTGTTTTTCAAAAGTTAAAATTTTATTAATTTTCCGTCATTAATAAATATTTGCATATTCTGTGCACAATAGAGGAACACTAATTTGCATAAATATTAATGCTAGCTAAATTAAAATACGTTTCTATAAATTTTTCATCAGGGTAAAATGAAAAATATTCAACGTTTTTGTTTTTTTATTACTCGTTACGATGGTAAAGGTACGGCTCTATATCGATGTAAATAAAAATGTAAATGAGGTATTCTAATAATTGTGAATTTATTATCTCTTTTAATCGTTACGTGGATGTGGTAACGTATTTTACAAGATTTGCATTATGTCGCCAATAATATATGTTTATATTTTTATAATATACACAATATTGAAACTATTTATAGAATGAATAATTAAATATAAAAAGTATCACTTTTAATGTAAAGAATAAATTAAAAATTTCATATTATTTTGTTTACTCTTCTCAGAATGTCTGCATTGATAATCTTTCCTTTCTCTATACAAGTTCTTTATACAATTCCTCACTGAAACAATATACATTTTTGTAAATTATTTCCACTCCAATTATTTAAATAAAATAACTACATAGGTATAATATTTATATATGTATATGTATTCATATATAAATATGTTTTCTTATATGTATATGTATTAACATATTGCTACTATTAAATATAAAAGGAAACTAACATATGATTCACATTTTTATTATTTTTATGTAACATAAAAAGATTCGACTGACATTTCAAAATAAAAACTGCAAAGTATGAACTTTCAAGAACTTGGCATGTTGAAAAATATTGCTATCGGATAAGTATAAGACCTGAAGCAAAACTCGGTCAACGGAAAACTAGAACATAGACATGTGTACAAAGCGTATCATAATATTATTTAAACTCACTTGACTAATAGACCCTTAGAGACAGAAAAATCTTTGGTAGATAGAATATGAGGTTAACAAAATTTTACAATTTTAAATCATATCAGTTGAATACTTATTTATTTTTAACATTCTAACAAAATATTATAATATTAAATTAGTAATCAATTAAGTATTTAACTGTATTAGTTATTTCTTATTATTAGTATATTTATGTAAGCGATAAAAACGTAATAATTTTTAATAACTATTTCGACACTTATTTTCTATGGGATAAATAATTCGATTTGTCTTTCAAATTATAATGACCAAAGTTATTAATAATACTTACAGAATATAATAAGTAAAAAATGGTATAGTATCTTTCATTCTATAAACTGGCATTTATACCTTTCATAAAACCATAAATCAATCAAAAGTGAAACATATAATCAATGGATTAATATTGTACACTGGTATTTAATTTTCCAATATTTGATTATCCAATGTCATATTTTATATTTTACAATATATGCCACATCAATATGAATCTATTTATTATATTTTTTTAAATATGTATTTGCACTTATTGAAATATCAATATACATATATATATATATATATATATATGTAATTAAAAATTAATTTTAACTTCTTGATAGCGACGAAAATTTTCACCTGTTTTTATTTCTGATAAAACCAAAATTAGGTTTCTTTTCCTAACAATATATATGTTTTACCATAATAATAGTAAAGAACATTAAGTTCATAAAACAGTACTGAAGATAATAAAATTAATAAAAAAATATTTAAGATAAATTATACACAAGAATAATAATAATCTAGGAATGAAAAATACATTCTTTGTATTTATATACTAACAAACAGTATTGTATATGTAAATAATTATTTAAATTCTCTGCCTAATTTAAAAACAGTATTCTTAAGAATGAGATAGAATTGACACCATTCAATATAACTTTAAAAATATGTTAATATATCTCAAAGAGAAACTTGTCATTTCCATTGTCAAAGAGTATACGTGGTCATTACTATGTAAACAATAAACAACAAGAAAGTAAGCAATTATGTATAAAATACCGACATTTCTTTCACACATAATCCGTTACAATGAGTGTGAGTAAATTCAGTTGTTATGAATTTCATTCAAACGGGTCAAAATCAACGACAAGATCCCGGATGTGCCACACAGCAAGTGTACAGAAGTCCATTAGTTGGTTCGAATTAAAAGGCTTTTTGTGTTGAGTGGGTTTTCTGTACGGATTGCTCAGACGAAGAAAAGGTATCGCTTTACATCAACGGTCGTCCGTGAATAGGTATAAGTTTACCCGTGGGAAAATCTGCAATTAAAACTGCGACGCATTTTAAGTAAGCGCTTGTATAATTTCGTTTAGTGACAGTAATTTGGAAATTGTATATATTACTATTTATTGCACGTGTCGACGATTAAGTAGATAAGTAAATTCCTAACTCGTTCAGTGTCCTACTATTACAGACAACATAATAGAATAGAAAATATACATAATTCTACATACAAATAACAAGTGTAACGAAAACTCTACCTATAAAAAAAATGTCAAATTTAAATAACAATTAAAAATAATAAAAATTTATATCTTGTTTATATACCTGAATCTACACATAGACATACATATATAATATATACATATATAATATATATAGAGAGAGAGAGAGAGAAAATGATAGTTTAAAAAAATATAATTCAAAACCACTGATTCCGAACTTAATTTATCCACAGAACAATTTTAAAATCTAAAAATATACAAACTTGAAATATTATTTTTATATAATATTGCAAGCTAAAAATCTCATTTTATTAATGAGAAAACTATTCAAGAAATAACAAAAGTATTGAATATGCTGACAAATAAGTAAATTTTTATAAAATTACTGATAGTAATTCGATAAACAAAGTAAATTAAATAAAAATTCTTATAATTAAAAAAATATTTTTGGTAATAACAAAAATATAAAACATATGAATGCGTTTAAAGAAAATTTAGAAATAAATTTTATTCCTGTATGATACGAATTAAATGATAAACATTTTTACCAATATTTTACAATAAACTCAATCTACTTAATTACATTTCAAATTATAAAAAAAAATGTTTTAACATGTCAGATAATCTCTATGGAATTTTTATTTTTGAACATGCACCTGACATGTATTATATTCCTCAACAATATTTGACTCATTTTCCTATGTTTGGTGTCAGATCAAACATTTTTTGTTCTTTCAGTTCGATTTTTTTTTTCATGTTCATACATATAGAAAACACTACAAACACTGTTTTATTATATATATATATATATATATATGTGTGTGTGTGTGTGTGTGTGTATAGGTATACAATAAAGAAATATATAATTAATTAATAAAATATTTATCCTTAGTTGTTCATCACTTCTTTATAAATAGTTTGTCATTTATTAAAAAACATGTATATTTAAATTTTTTTTAAACATAATTATTTTAAAGTCTTCTGCAAACTTATGTATGAAGTGCTATTAATTTTATTATTTAAAATTTAAATAATGATATAAAAAGTAATTAATAATATATAAACATTTACATAATATTTTTAAAAATAATACTATTTTCAATATAAAATTAAAGATTGTTAAGTATATATTTTTGTACATTATTTCTTTTCCTTGATATTCTTCTTTCATTACGTTTTTATTAAGAATAAAATATCATTTTGACAATTTTATATATTTATAAAAAATATCAATCAAATATTGCATATATTATTACATTATTTAGAGATGTAATAACAAATGCGAAGTGTATAAAGACGTGACAACAGATACGTTTATAAACAGTGAACTTATCCGATATAGAGTTCATTAAAAGCAATACTCAAAGTAATATAAACAGTATCGAGTAATTATCTCACTTGTCCTATATTTAACAAAGAACTACATCATGTTTTTTTAACAGGACGGTTTAAGACGACGAATGGACAAACTGAAGAGTTCAATAGAAGAGGCAAGTCTTGCTGTAGATAAAGAACGAGAAAAGAACGTTAGTCTACTCCACTTGATCTTCCCTCCAGATATTGCGAAGAGACTTTGGCTTGGTAAGTAATGTCTTTGAAACAGTATGCGCTTTTTTTAAAGGAAAAAAGAAAAGCAACCTATTCATTACATGTTATCGCTTTTCACTTTTCCATTAATCGATTTTTTAATCAACATACTTTATTAACACTTAGTGTGTTAAACTGAAAAAGTCTTTAATATTTCTTTTATAATTTTCACGTATATATATATATATATATATATGATTTTCATTTTTGTTACATATATATCATTTTATATATACATATTAATTTTTATTTGTACTTGAAAAAATGTATATTTATTAAACGAATATTTATTAACTGAAGAAATAAAATGTATGTAGAATACAAATTAATTACTCAATAATAATAAATTGATACATTAGTTATCCTATAAATTTTCTGATTTAATTGTTTAAAACGCATGAAAACGTATTTATTGCGAATCATTTTATATTAAACGAAATAAATGTATACATTGCCATGATCCTAAACATTTTTTGATAAAAAAGTTATGTCAAAATAAATATCTAAATTCAAATTATTTTATAAAAAAAGATAATTTATTAATGAAAATTTCAAATATTTATTAAAAAAAATAATGCCACAATTGTTGTTTTTTTTAAAATAATTACATTAAACAGTATTTTTATGAAAATAATCTTTTTTATAATATTTTGTATATTATTAATTATTGTAGACTTAATTTATCTAGTCACTATACAACGTTAGAATCTCGAAAAGACATTAGTCATATTATTTTTATGCGACCAT